>CANJKZ010000065.1:1100000-1297500 GCA_947471745.1 Closterium sp. Naga37s-1
ACGGTCAATGCGGCACCGAGGCGCTTCGCGTGACTGTCAGAGCAAAGGAATTGGGGGTGGGGAAGGGCAGTGGCACAAGTCAGTGCTGGAGAAGCGGTGTAAAGCAGTGCTGAGTGAGAGGAACTTATCATTACACTGTGCTACACCACTCTTCTGTGTGACAGTGTGAATATCAGCTGTTTCTTTAGGATAGCTTTGCAGGACATTTACTCAGGCCAGTGGGCAACCATTACAGAAGCATATGCAATTATACATTCAATAAGCTATGCTCTTAACGAGCAAGAATAAGGCACACCAAAAAATGGCAAGGGACAAGTGGGTTGAGAGGAGAGGGAGCGGGAGCAGTGCGATCAGAGGCGGGAGGAGATGGCCTTGCGCAGGCGGTCCTCCTCCGTCTCCACGTGGCAGCGCTTGATGTCCGCCACCCTCGTGCAGCCGGCGAGGGCGAGGGCGAGCTCAAACTCGTCCTTGAGGATGCCCAGCAGCTTCTCCACCCCCGCCTGCCCGTCCACCGCCAGCGCGAATGGCACCGGCCGCCCCACCTGGTGGCCACGTGGGGGGGGGGGGGGGGAGGGGGAAGGGGATGGGATATGAAGGTGAGGGGCAGGCATGTACCAGACAGCGAGAATGGCACAGTACTAGAATAGCACCTAGAACACTGAGTGGGCCAAGGTAGGGGCAATACGTGGAAGCAGGTGCAAGAGGAGGGCAAGGCATTGAGGAGGGCAAGGCATTGAGGAGGGCAAGGCATTGAGGAGGGCAAGGCATTGAGGAGGGCAAGGCATTGAGGAGGGCAAGGCATTGAGGAGGGCAAGGCATTGAGGAGGGCAAGGCATTGAGGAGGGCAAGGCATTGAGGAGGGCAAGGCATTGAGGAGGGCAAGGCATTGAGGAGGGCAAGGCATTGAGGAGGGCAAGGCATTGAGGAGGGCAAGGCATTGAGGAGGGCAAGGCATTGAGGAGGGCAAGGCATTGAGGAGGGCAAGGCATTGAGGAGGGCAAGGCATTGAGGAGGGCAAGGCATTGAGGAGGGCAAGGCATTGAGGAGGGCAAGGCATTGAGGAGGGCAAGGCATTGAGGAGGCAGTGGCAAGTGGGGTAGGCAAGGGGAACGTACGAAGACACCCGCGGCGCCCAGAGCAAGCGCCTTGAGCACATCGGTGCCACGCCGCACCCCACCGTCCAGAAACACCGGCACCCGGCCACGCGTCGCCTTCACCACCTGCCACACCACTCGGTGGGGAAAAGAAGGGGGGGGTGGGGGGAGGGGGCGCGGAGGGGAGGTGGTGGTGAGGGTTTAGGGTTGTGGTGAGTGGAAGGTGGTGAGAAGGTGGTGGTGACGGGGATTTGGTGGGGAAGGGGGTATGGTGGGAGGGTGTTTGCGGTGTGTGGAGCATCAAGCATCAACTTGACAGACGACGGGGAGAATACGAGGGGAACGACATCAATGCAGGCAGAACGGCATAGATGTTGCCGCATGCAGTGCCGACAGGCGGGGTACTGGATAGATGCAATGGGTGTGGTGTGGGTGCGAGCATGGGTGCGGGAGTGGGAGCGAGAGCGCGTGTGTGGCAGGGCAGGGAGGGCGCACCTCCTCAAGAGCACAGATGGTGGCGGAGACGTAGTCCAGCTGGCGCGCGCCGTGGTTGGACACTATGATGCCCGCCGCCCCGTACTCTATCGATATCTCCGCTGCGAGCCGCCACGCCGGGGAGGGATGAACAAGGGCGGGTGGAAGAAGGGTTAGGATGAGCAGGTGCAGGGAGCAACATGGGAATACCAGATGTGAGTTGCTGTGAGCAGTATCAGCTACCCTTTGCTGTAATCACGACCTTGACTTGACTCACCATCCTCTGCTGTGATGACGCCCTTGACCAGAATGGGCAGCGATGTGATGGACTTGAGCCATGTGATGTCCTGTGGCCGCACATGCATGCACACATGCACACACACACACATGTACGTACAGACATGCGCATGCACACATGCACATTCACACACGCGCACGCAATGTGCACGGGCACACACATGCACCACACAATCATTGGAGACAAGTGGCGGGGAGAAGGGAGTGAAAGAGGTGGGGAATGGGGAGTGGGAGGGAAGAAAGGAAGGATTGTTGAGGTTGGAGTCTGGCAGAGAAGAGGAGAATGGAGCATGCAGCGGCAACTGATAGAAGGTCGTACAGCAGGCACCCATACACCCACATCCAACCAGCACACACCACACACGCCACACACACAGCACGCACACGGCACGCTGAGAGCAGGAGAGCTCACCTTCCAGCTGAGCGAGCGGTCGATCTGACCCGCCACATATGACGACAGCCCCGACTCCTGTGACTGGTGTGGACCGCCGTGACACGTGGTGGTAGGCAGAGACGGAGAGGGTAGAGGGAGAACGAGGAGTGAGTCGAGGGCAACGAGCAGTGCTGTCCTGGTTGAACACGCAACGAGATTCATTTTGTCACAACAACGCAATGGCATGCACTCCATGCTGCCTTCTCCATGCTGCCATACCTTGTCCATGCCACCATTCCTTGACCATACCTTGTCCATGCCACCATTCCTTGACCATACCTTGTCCATGCCACCATTCCTTGACCATACCTTGTCCATGCCACCATTCCTTGACCATACCTTGTCCATGCCACCATTCCTTGACCATACCTTGTCCATGCCACCATTCCTTGACCATACCTTGTCCATGCCACCATTCCTTGACCATACCTTGTCCATGCCACCATTCCTTGACCATACCTTGTCCATGCCACCATTCCTTGACCATACCTTGTCCATGCCACCATTCCTTGACCATACCTTGTCCATGCCACCATTCCTTGACCATACCTTGTCCATGCCACCATTCCTTGACCATACCTTGTCCATGCCACCATTCCTTGACCATACCTTGTCCATGCCACCATTCCTTGACCATACCTTGTCCATGCCACCATTCCTTGACCATACCTTGTCCATGCCACCATTCCTTGACCATACCTTGTCCATGCCACCATTCCTTGACCATACCTTGTCCATGCCACCATTCCTTGACCATACCTTGTCCATGCCACCATTCCTTGACCATACCTTGTCCATGCCACCATTCCTTGACCATACCTTGTCCATGCCACCATTCCTTGACCATACCTTGTCCATGCCACCATTCCTTGACCATACCTTGTCCATGCCACCATTCCTTGACCATACCTTGTCCATGCCACCATTCCTTGACCATACCTTGTCCATGCCACCATTCCTTGACCATACCTTGTCCATGCCACCATTCCTTGACCATACCTTGTCCATGCTGCCATACCTTATCCATGCTGCCATACCTTATCCATGCTGCCATACCTTATCCATGCTGCCATACCTTGTCCATGCTGCCGAGGTTCAGTCCTTCGAAGTTCTTCAGAGTGAGGTGAGGCGGCAGCACGAACCTGCCACACCACACCGCACCACCATGCCATTCCATGAGTCACACGGTCCCGTGTTCATGGCACGGAAACAGCAATCTAGAGTAGCCACAATCCCTATTATCTTATGGCTCTTTGCCTAATCCTTCTGCTTTCTCCACTGTTCCTCTTTAAATCGTTGACTCTTCAATTTGCCTCGCAGTACTAACCACAACCCTTCTCTAGGTGCGCTCTTCAATCGCTCGTCCCACAATCCCCCAGCCATCACATTCCCCCAGTCCCACCCCCCTCTCCGCCAACTCACCCCACTCGCCAACCCATCCCCCTCGCCGCCTTCAGCAGCAACCCCCGCCACGGCTCGCGCGCGCGGACGGGAGGCGCACCTGTTTTTTATGTCAGCCTCGCGGCGGCCGAGGCGGGGCGTGTCGACGGTGAGCGCGATGGCCTTGAACCCCGCCCGCTCCGCGCGCCGCACCAGCTGCTCCACCACCTGCCGGTCCTTGTACACCTGGGGGGGGCCAAGAGGGGAGGGGGGGAAAGGGGGGGGTGGGGAGGTGGCAGGGCACATACAGCAGGCAGGGGGGGTTGCGGGTGATTCAGCAGGCGCTAGCTGGAGACGAGGCAGGCGGCAGCGCAATGCGGAAAATGATTGGGCCAGCTATTGGGGGACAGTAGGGCGCGCGGCACTCACGTAGAGCTGGAAGAAGCGCAGACCCGGCCCCACCGACGCCACCTCCTCCACGCTGCTCGTCGCCCACGACGACAGCACCTGCGCTCCCCCGGGGGAAGAGCGGCGGAGAAAGGGGCGACGGGAGGGGAATGGGGGAGAGAGGAGGGGAAGCAGGCGCAGGAGAATCGGAAAACGAAGGGAGGAAGAGAGGCAAGAATGACAATGGAGAAGAGGAGGCAGGGAGCAGTGGTGGCTTTGAGATGAAGACTAGAAATTGCGCATTTCTGGCAAAGACCCGTTCTACACATCACCGCACTGCACGGCACGTACCATCTAAGCAGACCAATGGAATTTCACGTCACTGCTGCTCGAGGCACCTATCGCGCTTCCAGTATTTCTGGCGCTATCTTCAAGATACCATTGTTCCAGCTTACTACGGCTCCGGCTTACCATGGCGGTATCGAATTTAGCTGCCGCGCGGGCCGTGGCGAGCTCGCCTGCAGGAAGAGAGCAGCGGAGGACAGGGCAATGGAGATGACAGGTGAACAGCTGAACACTGGCGGGTGTGGCATTCGCTCGGGGTTGTTACACTACGTGAGCAAACAACACAACATTCCGCATTCAGGTGGAGCAAGGGGCGCGGGTAGGGCGGCGGGCGGCGCGCACCTTCGGGGTGCGCCATGCGCTGGAAGGCGGTGGGCGCGAGCATGATGGGCATGGAGATGCGGTGGCCCAGCACGCTCGTCGTCGTGTCCACGCTCGACACGTCGATCAGAATTCGCGGCCGGAACCTGCAGTCGGGACATGTTCAGGGATGCACGGCCGCACAGCCGTAGTGTGAGCGTTAGCATCGTCAACACTGCCAGCCGTCGCAATGGGCTCATCAGTTGCTCGTTTCGGCATGCTTTGAACGGAAGGGGGATTCAAAGGGAACAAATAGCCAGGCCTAACAGGGAGGCGCGATGGTAGGCTAAGGGGCGGCACCTGATGCGCTCGAAGGCGTTGCGGTTCTCGGCGAGCGTCCATTGGTCCTCGGCGCCCGACGCGTAGTAGTCGTACGCCTGCTTGGGCAGCTTCTCCTTCGCCAGGCACTGGAACTCCGAGATGTTCGTCACCGTGCTCGATGGATTGCTGCTCGCCGCCGCCATTGCCGCTCTTTTCGCTGGTCTGCAGCGCTGAAGTGGAGCTTAGCTGAAAGCAGCCTTAGAGCTTTCTGTCGTTTGGGAGTTGCCAAGGTCGTTTGGGACAGTGGCAGCAGGCTCGCAGCAACAGCACGAGTGGTTTGATCAGAGCAGGCTGCAGGAAGTGCCTTGGAAATGGGTGGTGTGGTGGAATTGGAAGGACTGAGGGCGTGTCTGAAGTGGAAACGTCGAGTTTCGTCAAATTTCGTCGACGAAACTCATCCGTGGGACCCACGCGTGTTGGTGTCTGAAGTGCAGCCTGACATCCCTCGACGAAACTCGACGTTCGTGCACATGTCGAGGGATGTCGAACAGTGATACCGGGCAGCTGTTTGAGTCACTGTAGTCAGTGAGTGTTTCAAAAACAATTCTTCGACACGCCATGTCTGCATAGCTGTGGCAAACACACGTGAATAAGAACTAAGACGAGAGCGACACGTGCTAGAGAAATTTCGCTGGCAATGTGACAGTAGAATATCCGGTGTTACCAGCAACAATCTATGCTAAGCGAAATTCGCGAGATTGCAAACAATTGAGTTACATGAATGATTCTGTTAATTCCACGTCGAATTTTCATGGGCAACTTATAACAGTGTTCCTATGGCACGTGTGGGTTATTTTGTCGTGTGGGTGTCTGAAGTGAACACAGCTGAAAACGGATGTCGAGTTTCGTCAAGGAACGTCGACGAAAGTTTCGTCGGCAAACGTCGAAATTCACTTCAGACACGCCCTGAGATGCGCGCAGAGTGGGTGTGGGCGCCATGGGGAAGAGTGGCGGAAGCGCCGAGCAGGGAGTGGCGGATAAGATGAGTTCTGGCTGACGCTCTCCCACGTGGCACCGGTTCGCCCGGACCACTTTCAAGGCCACATGGGTCTCTCGTGGCGGGGAGAGTTGCATTGCGTTGCTGCGGAATGGCACGAATGCATGCACCTCGGCTCGGCGAACCAGATAGTCGTGGGAACTATCGAGGTGGATGAGAGGCTATCATCGCCTCTTCAACTCGCACATGTAACATCAATTGTCAATGTAAGTGTTCCCAGCTTACCGTACATCCTGCTATCAATCTCACATCTAACGTATACCACATGCTATCTCTCGTATTTCCTAGCAGCACGTTCACTAATGGAGGTGTGGTAGGACGAGCTGAGCATGCGGCGGAAACTCGAATACACGTCGGCATACTGCGACGGAGCATCGGCTTCCACGGCGGCACCCAGTCCCAGCCTCGCCCCGCCCATGCCAGGCTTCTGCACCACACTGCCATCCGGCAACATGCCTGTCTCCGGATCCACCTCCATGCCCACTCCAAGCCCGGGACCCCCCATGCCCAGCCCAAGGCCCCCCCCGCCCATGCCCAGTCCCAGCCCGCCCCCCTCCATGCCCATCGCTGCTGGCGGTGACATGGCGCGTGGCTTCGCTCCTGAGCCCCTTTTCCCCCCGCCACCCACCCCATGCCCTCCGTGCCCGTGCCCTCTCTTCCCAATGCCCGCCCCAAGAATCCCCCGGCCCCCATCCGCCTCCTCCGCATCCTCCTCCTCCTCGTCCCCATCGGCCAGGGGGTCCTGCTCCCCAATGGCCTTGAAGAAGCGCGCGATGCGGCGCCGCAGGTACTCCTCCGACTCGTGGGGCGGGGGGATGGTGGAGGGGATGTCGTGCGGCGCCATGGGCGCGTACGGCACGCCCGACCCCACCTGCTTCTTGCGCACCATGCCCGGGATCAGACCCGGCGGGAACAGCGGGTACGGGGGCTTCTCAGCAGGCGGGGGGGCGGGGGCCGCAGGGGGCGCGTCTGAGGAGGGGGGCTGCGGCTCAGGGGGGGCGCTGGGGACTGGTGCGGGCGAGGGCTGGTGTGGGGGTTGAGTGGCGGGGGCAGGGGGGAAGGAAGGGGGAGTGGCGGGCACGGGTGCAGATGCAGGGGCTGCTGCATCGTGAGGCATGGGCGTCATGTGCGGTGGGAGAGGGGGCCATGCGGGTGGGGGAGGGGCGTGGGGGTGCATTGGTGGCCCATGGGCATACGGCTGTGCGGCTGATGGGTATGCGGGTGCATGGGTATGCCAGTGCATGGGGGGTGGGAGAGGGGAAGAGGAGCACAGGAAAGGGGGCACATGTCAGCAAAGCAAAGAGAGGAGGGAAATAGGTGGGTGCAAGCCAACGAGAGGTTAAATCACACATGCAAAAGAACTCGCTCCCAATCCCACTCTCAGAGCGCACACAAGCCAGCCACTGCATTACAGCACGCACACTCCGTTCCACTCGCCTGCAGCGTGGTAGTCCATAGCAGGTGCAGCAGGTGGTAGGGGGGGCGGCATGGGGGGGTGCTGGTGGGGCGGCAGGCGCATGAGCGCGCCCAGGTGCGCCATGGCCTCCCCCGGGTACACCTCCTTGCTGGCCCAGAACGCCAGGATCTTCCCCAGGCGCTCCTGGTTGCTGCTCTGCGCGTCGCCCCCCCCGTGGAACAGCGCCGCCAGCATGAAGCCCAAACACGGCTGCAGCGCTGCTGCCACCGCGTCCACCGCCCCCGGCTGTGGCCTCTGCTGTAGACTGCCCGGTCAGAGGGGGGTGAGGAGGGGGCGTTGGTGGGGGGGGGGGGTGAGAGAGGGAGGTTGAGAGAGGGAGGTGGAGAGGGAGGTGGAGAGAGGGAGGTTGAGAGTGAGGCAGAGAGAGTGAGGTGGAGAGATTGAGGCGTGGCAGTCCGGAGGGCCGTGGCAGCGGAGGCAGGGGGGCGGGTGGCACACCTGTTGAAGAGCACGTCGTTGACGAGGTAGATCACATGCAGCTGCCGCTCAGGCTGCCCTGCCAGCGCCGCCATGCGCTCCCTCAGCACCCACGCGATGTGGGGCGCCCACCCCATGGCGGCGCGCCACGCCACCCACGCCTTGCCGCCTTTGATCGCCTCCTTGGTGCCGCTCAGCCCCGCCAGCAGCGCCACCGCCTCGCCCCCCACGTCCGCTGGCAGCCCCGCCGCCGCCACCGCCGCCTGCAGCGCCACGTCCGCTGGGTCTGTCGCGGGGGGGGCCGTGGGGGGCTGCGGGGGCTCCGGGGGAAGGGGAGGGGTGAAATTGGCGGAAAGAGGGGCCGCAGGAGGGGCTTCAGAGTTGGTCTGCGCGTGCTCCGCGCCCGGCGCCTCCTCTTCTGCTTGTTTCTCCCCCTCGTGCTCCCCCTCTACCTTTGTTTCCGCGCTGCCCCGCTCCCCGTCTGCCTCCCCCTGCTTCCCCACGGCTTGCTCCGCCTGCCCATCAGGTGCACTCTTCCCCTCCGTCCAAGCAGCAGCATCCGCGCCCCCCGCGCCAGAGAGTGCGCACCAGAGGCGGAAGCGATAGTAGTCCGCGCCCTCCCCGCCCGGCTCTAGGAAGGCGTACGCGGGTTGGCCGCGCTGCTTGTCGCGCATGAGCGCCTCGAACTGCGGCCCGTTCTTCGCGGCGTACTCGACGGCCTTCTCCACGCGCCCGCGCACCTCCTCGCTCGCCGGGGCCGCCACCGCGGCTGGCGGAGGCTCGCGCGGATCGAAGAAGGCGGCGAGCGGGGAATTTGCGGGGAAGGCGGAGTCCTGAGCGGGCGGATAGGCGGGCTGGGGGGGTGGCTGGTAGGGATTTGGTGGGTTGTAGGCGGAGGGAGGGTAGGGTTGGGGAGGATAAGCGTAAGCGTGGTGAGGGGGTTGGTGGTGGGGGTAATGGGGGGGCGCGTGATGCTGCGCGTGACTCGCGTCGTACCCATAATAGTGCGCCTGCGCCGCTTGAGCATGCTGCTGCTGCTGCTGGTACTGCTGGTGGTACTGCTGGTGATCGTACGAGTGAGCGTCATGGCCGTAGTGCTGATGCTGCGGCTGCTGTTGATGCTGCTGCTGCTGCTGATAGTACGCCTCGTGTTGCTGTGCTGCCAGATCCTCCGCTTTTGCCTCGTGCTCCTCGGGGTTATCCATGGTTGTGCGAGTGATGTGCTCAAGGGCTGCTGGTGTGCGTCTCATTCAAAATAAATAGCCCAATATTTTACTGCTTCAATTCTGACATTTCAGAGTGGCCGAGTGGTCTAAGGCGCCGCACTCAAGTTGCGGTCTTGAAAGAGGCATGGGTTCAAACCCCATCTCTGACACGTTTTTGTTGACCTCTGGGTTTTGGTGGTGGTGGTGGTGGTGAGGCCACATGTGCTGATGCTGCTGTATCTTGGGGGTCTTGGCACCCTGGGCAGAGCCTGCAGCAGGACGTAAGAGATGACTTCGCTCTTTCAGCATGCTCCACTCATGTCTTGCGTTGAGGCAATCTCGTACCATACCATACCTTGCGTTGTGGAAGTGACATGCGCCATGTCTGCATAATGAATCATGAGTCAGATGAACCAGAAAGCTTGTAAATTTAATTATACATGCATGGAAGGCTTTACTGTTGCGTTGCATGATGCTATGGCAATACCAGCGAGTACCAGTGGGCACTGTGTAGCTACTGCTGGTCTCACAACGCAATGCTGGAGAAGCTGCTTGGAAGTTGCTTGCTGAGTGTTAGTTCCAAGTGAAAGTTTCATGTGCTTATTGGTGCTTGCATCAGGTGCTTCCAGCAGGTGGTACTGGGCCCCTGTGCTTGCTGCCGCTCGTTGCAACAGGTGCTTGCTTCAGGGTGTCGGCAGGTTAGTGATGGTGGGGGGGAGGGGGGCTCCATCAATGTCAGTGAGTGAGGGGAGGGCTCAAACGATGTCAGTGAGGGGGGCGGAGGGCATCAGCCAATGTGCTTGGGTCAGTGGGGGGCATGGGTTGCCCGGAAGAAGAGGAGGCGGCAGCAGGCAGGGGGGGTCGGTGGCGCCACAGGGGAGTGGAGGAGAACAGGGGGAGGGGGGGCACGCCACCTGGGAGGGTGGCAGCTGGGGAAGTGCAAGGGGCAGCAGACAGGGTGGCGTGGTGATCTCTGACTGCTGCAACGTGCGCTCTCTCCCCCGCACTCCCTGCCTGCACGCTCGAGTCCGCCAGGTCAAGCGCACGGGCAGCATCAGAGGGGTGTGGGTGTGAGGTGGGGGCAGCAGCGGGCGTGGGAGGCACGGCGGCAAGGCGTGGCCACACGGCGGCATGCTCCCACGACTGCAGGAACCACGGCGGGGGCGCTGGGGGGGACTGCGGCGCATGGGGAGACCCAGCAGGGGGGGTGTGGCATGTGGGGGCGAGGGGGTTGGGGGCAAGGGCCAGGTGGGAGGAGGCAGCGTGCTGGGTGGAATGGGTGTGAGGGAGGGGAGGAGGAGGCGGCAGGGCAGCATGCGAGGACGAGGGCAGCACCGCCATCTGCACCGCTGCACCCTCGCTGCTCCCCTCGCCCCCTCCACTCTCCATCACGCTCCCACCGTACAATGCTACCCCGCCCTCCCCTTGCTGCCCCCCCTCCTCGGGTCCCCGCGCCTCTCGCCTGTGTGCCTCCTTGTCGCCACCATCCCTCTCTTCCTCCTCCCACCCTCCCCCTCCTACCTCCCCTTCCGCGTCTCTTGTTTTCCATTCCTTCCCGCCGCCCCACTCCTCCTCACCACCCCACTCCGCCTCGCTGCCCCCTTTGCCCGCGCGTGCAGCGAACAGCTTGCATGCATCACCCTCACCCTCGCCCTCGCCCTCCTGCTCATCCTCCTCTTGTTGCTGAGGGTCGGGCGCCAGGCAGCACTTCTGGGAGAGCAGGGCACAGGGAAGAAGAGGGGCCGTGCACGCGGAAGGGAGAAGAGGAGGGGAGAGGGACGGAGAGACGAGGTGAGTGGTGGTTGCAGCAAGCATTGTGCGTACATGGCTGTATCCATCCCATTCCCCCTAACCCATGCCCCCTACCCCATGGCTCCCATCCTCCCCCTATCCTCCACCTCCCCCCATCTTGCCCCCTGCACGCTTAACTAACCACGGGCCCGTCATGATCAGCAGGGGAGAGGGAGGAGTGGTTGACAAGGCAGTCGAGCAGCAGCCCCACGGGCCACGCAAACGGGAACAGCGCCACCACCGCCACCCCCCCCACCCATGCCGTCGCCCCCGCCACCTGCAGACTCCTGGGAAAAGGGGGAACGGAGGGGGAGGGGTGGAGGAGGTGGGAAGGGAGAGAGGAAGGGGGGTGCAACGGAAAAAGGGAAAAGGAGGGGATGAGGAGGGGAGGAAAGGGGTGAGAGGTGTTGTGTTGGATGGAAAGAGGCGTGTGTCTCAGCTGCTGACTTGGCTCGTGAAATGAGCGCATCGAAGGGGCGCGTGGTGAGTGGCGAGTGTGAGAACTATTGTGAGCTTGAATCAATGCAAGAAGGAGGGGCATACCGATTGGTGCAGATGGCGGGCGGCAGGAGCTCAACGGCGAGGAAGAGCAGCAAGAAGGCGCACAGCCACCCCCACCACACGCCCAACACCTCTGCACGCACCGCCATGACATGCCCACACACAGACCCGTGGGGGAGAAGGGTAGAGGAGCAAAGAAGTGAGAGAGGCATGCTGGGATGCTGCATGCATGATGTCATAGGATGCTGCATGCATGATGTCATAGGATGCTGCATGCATGATGTCATAGGATGCTGCATGCATGATGTCATAGGATGCGCCCCAATGCAGTACGGTGGGTGTGAGAAACCATGCAGCCCAGGGTGGGATGCCCAGCAGCAGCTCCAGGGAGGGGAGCGCTCACCGCAGTGCCTCAGCACCTTCTGGGAGGAGGGGGGCCTCACAGCAGTGGCGGCTGGGAGGGGTGGGGGGGAGGGCTTACCAGTGAAGGCGGCAGCAGCGAGGGTGGAGGCGAGGCAGCTGGCGAGCAGCAGTGCTGCCAGCAGCAGGTTGCCATGGCGCCTCACCCGCAGCACCGCCCTCGCCTGGCACCCACCCGTCCATGGGCCACGCGGGGCGAGGAGTGAGAGGCGTGAGGGCAGTAGACAGGTGGTGAGAGAGTGGGGAGGAGTGGAAGGGTAGGACACGGGGACATGCATGCGATGCGGCACAGCAAGGAAGTGAGGCCAATGGGGGACGATGAGGGATATGATGGGCGGGGCAAGGAAGCGGAAGGAGAAGAGAGGGCGGAGGGGGCGCACCTTTCTGCGCTCAGCCTTGTCCGCACTCGCTGCCAACGCCTGCACGTGGGGGGGCGTAGAGAGGGGCGCAGAGAGGGGCGCGCAGAGGAGCAGAGTGAAAAGAAAAGCATGTTCGGAAGGAGACGATAGGGAGCAGGCTGCAGGCAGGACGAAGCAAGGAGGTACGTCGGCAGCACGGCAGGAAGGGAGCGGGGCAGGGCGCACCTGCAGCGAGTGGGGGAGGGCGGACCTGCAGCGAGTGGGGGAGGGCGGACCTGCAGCGAGTGCGGGAGGGCTCACCTGCAGTGAGGGCAAGTCGAGCGCGAGCGTGCTGGCCATGACACACGCCACCAGCGCCGCTACCCCAACGCCCGCCCCGCCTGCCGTGTCGCAAAACAAAGGGACAGGGGGTTGGGGAGGGAGAGGGGGGTGTGGGGGGGATGGCGGACGGGACTTGGAGACACGAGAGGCAGACGACAACACGGCGGACGGCCGACGGCCGGGCAAACGGCAGGTGCTCGCACCTGCGATGGAGAATGCGATGGTTTGCGACAGCGAGGGCGGTGCGAGCCAGCCGTTGTAGACGTAGCAGGTGTCGAGGCACGGCTGTAGCGACGCGCACGCCGCCACGCACGCGCTCATGTTGAACTCCGCCATGCCGCCGCCCCGCCTCGCCGCCACAACGACGGGGGGACGCGATGCGATGAGGTAGACGGTGCGACGACTCACAAAGTGCTGAGGGCAGCGACGGTCACTAGTGACGCGCAGCGGGCTCGATTGAACGGCCGGCTTCAGAACTAATCGAGAAGGCCTGACGTCTCTTCTGCGGCGGCATGGTGAAGGCTGACGCTGTCGCGAAACGCTCTAACGGCGTGGCGGTCAAAGTTCGAACAACACTTAAAGACAGATGTTTCAACTAGGTTACTAATCGCGTTGGGGTGTTGTAGTGCAGTTGGAGCATGACGGCGTTGTGCCGTGATTCATCTTCCACTCCTCAACCCCCTCAGCACGGCACACTGCTCAGTCCTGATGCGAC
Organism: Closterium sp. Naga37s-1; assembly: GCA_947471745.1. Lineage (NCBI taxonomy): Eukaryota > Viridiplantae > Streptophyta > Zygnematophyceae > Desmidiales > Closteriaceae > Closterium > Closterium sp. Naga37s-1. The sequence continues at coordinate 1,113,295 of CANJKZ010000065.1, forward strand.
GCGGATTCTTGCACGTTGTGACTCACACCACCGCATTGCAACCCCGTCAATATCAATGGTAGTTTACACTCCATATGGATGGAACCAAACACATCAAAAAGCAATATAGGGGATCTAATTCTAGAATTTACAAACTAGTGCAGAGAAAATAATCTAAAAGCTCAATCCAGTCTAGCTAGACACAAACCAAAGTATGACACAACAATAAAGTAGCAAAAACAACACAGAGTAAAATACCAGCCCCCAAGAAGCCACAGTGCATTCACAAGTCTCGCTTCACAAATCGTCCCTGCACAGAAGGGGAGGGGGGGACAAAAATCACGTCAGACAGCCAGACATGAACTTCCAGATCTATTCACACAGGCCAACCACAAGTGTGCATCGCTCACCCCTTCAAATCTAGCATCCCAGCTGCCACCGAGGCCCTGCACCCCTCTCTTTCCACCCAAACCCTCTTTCACAAACACACCTTGACGCGCGGGCGGCGGTCGGCGTTGACTTTGCGCACTTGGTAGCGGATGGTCTTGGAGAAGAGCCGGTTGCGCCGCTTCTCCCGGTACCGCAGCACCCGCGCCTCCCGCCCCTCCACATACCCTTCCACCTGCCCCTCCACCTGCCCGTCAAGGTGCCCGTCAAGGTGCCCGTCCTCAAGCAGCAGGTCGCTGCACACGCGGTCCAGCCCGTGCGGCACGGACGCCACCCGGCTCACCCCCGACTCGCCCACCTCGCCCTCCAGCCCCTCCTCCCGCCCCGTGCTGATTATTGACTGCAGTGGCTGGGGGAGGGACGCAAAAAGAGGAATGGGCGGAGTGGCAGAGGTATGGGGAAGAAACATTGTGAGTGCGCAATGAGGCTGGCAAACAAAGCTCATCACATGACAACAACACATGGCTTGCTGCAACAAGCAGCATGTGAGAAGCAGCACATGGGAAGCAGCAGCAGCGGTGCAGGAGAGGGCACGGACCTGGGGGTCGGAGCACACGGAGGGCTGCGCGTGGAGGGCCAGTGAGGGGGGGGTGTCGTCCAGCCAGGGCGACGCCTGGAGGCCGGTATGTGACCAGGCAGTGATGATGTCAGCGTAGTTGAGGTGCAGCGCCGGACACCACCGCCCACCCGCGCCCCTCTCCCCTAAACTACCCAGCACGCCTCGCATTGCCGCCGCACGCCTGTCCTCGCCATCCGTGCTGCCTCTCACGTTCTCCCCCTGGGGTTGGTGTGTAGGCAGGCAGTGAGGGTGTGCGGCGAGCAGGGTGAGGTGAGAGGCGACGCCCTTGAGCTGAGCCTCCACTGCGCCCTCCTCCATCACCACCTCCTCCGCCTCCTCCAACCCCCCCTCCGCCTCCCCTGATGACCGTCCCCCTGCTTCCCCCCCACACGCGCCAACCTTCCCATTCCACCCCCGCACCCTCCTGCCCTCACTGCCCTCCCACCGCACTGCACCTCTCTCCGCCGAGCTCCCACCCCCTGCTGCCGTGCGCTGCTGCAGGGGTTGCGCTTGCCCCTGGTGGTGCTGCTGGCCATCGGAGAGCGAGAGCGAGTGGGAGTGGGAGTGGGTGGCGGAGGCGGAGGCGGAGGCAGAGGCAAGGGCGCGCGCGTCCATGGCGGAATCAGACAGCGCTGCTGCTGATGCCACGGCACTGCCAGCAGCAGCAGCAGAGGAGCTCAGGAAGCTGCTGGCAGGGGCGTGCGGGGCGGGGCGGGTGTGGCTGACGGACATGCTCGCAGCAGCGGTGGGGGATGCAGGGGTGCAGCGGTCAAGCGACGCACAGGGTGACAGGCCCTGGGGGTGCATGGGAAGGTGCATGTGCTGCTGTGCGTGCCCACGCATGCACGTCATCCCCACGCCCTGCACGCCCTGCACGCCCTGCACTGCTGCCAATGGACCCATGCCCCCCCATGCCTCACGCTTCACCCCACCTCCTCCTCCTTCCGCAATACTGGCCAGCCCTCCGCCCTCTGCTGTGCTTCTCAACCTGCCTGCCCCTCCCACTGCACTCCCAGCTCCCTCTCCTCCTTGTGCACCTACACTCATACCTGCGCCCGAGCCTGCACCCGGACCTGCTGCCGAACCAAACCCCAATCCCCGCAGGTGCTGTCGCTTGGCGGGGCGCGAAGGCAGCCCGGGGCCGTCGGGGGGCAGCGCGTGGGTGCGCGACGCATGGCACCCCGCCGCGGGCTGCACCGCTGCCGCCGCCACTGACGCGTGGGGGGACTCGCCAGCGCCAGAGGCAGCGGCGGCTGAAGTGGCAGACGGGGGAGTGAAATAGCTGGCATGGTTGGGATGGGCCTGCTGCGCCGCAGCAGCAGTTTGCAGCCTCGCCACGCGAGGGGACGACGGGGGGCAAGCGGCGGAAGGCGTGGCGGAGGGCGGCGGGGGCGCGCGCGGGGTCATGCAGAGCGCGAGGTCGCGCGCGAACTGGTCGTCCTCGTCGATGTCGTCCAGCTCCGCCATGCCCGCCATGCCCGCCGCGCCCTCCGCTTCCCCCATGCCGCTCATCATGTCCTCGAACTCCTCAAACCCGCTGCTGCTGCCCAGTCGCCCCGCCTCCCCCGCCTCCTCTTCCCCGCACACCTGCGCCACCCGCTCGTCCATCCATCCCGCCGCTATCTCCGCGCCTCCTTCCCTCTCCTCCCTCCCCCCGCCCTCCTGCACCTCCTCCGCTCCCCTCGCCTCTCTTCCCGCCCGCACGGCACCCCTCGCCGTGCCTCGCCCGTCGCGTGCTTCCAAGCCCCGTCCGCCGGCCGCGGATGCGGATGCGGATGCGGGTGCGGATGCGGGTGCAGCAGGAGCAGTGCGGGGCGACTGGAGAGATCGAGGCGCGTGCGCCTTCCCGCCTGGCGCGCCGGGCAGCGAGAGCAGGCAGCCCGCATAGGGGCTGGGGGGAGTGAACGGGCTCACGGGCGCGCGCAGCAGATGTGACTTGGCGCACAACCCCGCGGGCGCGGAGAGGGGGGAATGCGCCGCGCCGGATGCTGCCTTGGCCCACGGCGAGGCACCCTGCAGGGAATCGTTGGTGTGACGTGGAGAGGGGGCAAACGACCACGTGGACGCTGGTGATAGGCGCACAGAGCCAGCTGTTGCCTTGGGCGCTCCGTCATGCGCAGGTGCAGGTGACGCGGCCGGTCTGCTCTGCGGCGTGGACTGCTGCTGCGGCTGCGGCTGGTGGTCCTGCGGCGCATGCATGGCGGCGGCACCCTCCCGCACCTTCCACCGCAACACGCTGCACGCCACCCCGCTTGCACTCGCCCCTTGCAGCCTGTTCCCCGCGCTCCCCCCTGCAACGTCCGCCTCATCCGCCGCTCTCCCCCCTCTCCCTGCACCCCTCCTCGCGTCACCCGCGCGCCCGACAGCAACCCCCCCTTGAGCTGCGCAGTTGGTGTCGGGCGGGCGGTGCGCGCGGGAGGGGCAGCGGGGGTCGGGCGGGTGCGACGAGGAGCTCGTGCCGGACATGCTGGACGGCAGCCCGCTCTGCGCGCTCTCCGCGCCGATCGCGACCGCCGTCGGCCCCGCCACGCTCCCCGCCACACCCTTCTCCGCGTCACTGCACGTCGCCGCCGCGCCCCGCACCCCAGACTCGTCTGCGCGCGGAAGTAGGCTCTGCGCCAACTCTCCGCGCAGCATTCTCCCCGCAACGGCGCGCGGAAGACTGCCGGCCGCATCAGAAGACAACCCCGCGCCTCTGCGGTCTATCTTGAGCGGCGCGCCGTTGGGGCCCAATCGCACGCGCTCGTGGCGCTGCGAGAGCGGATTGGCGGAGTGCACGAAGACGTCGCAGGCCTCGCAGACGTACGCGTCGTCCGCGGCGCAGTAGAGCACCGCGGGCTGGCACGAACACGCGGCGCACACACGGTGCGGCCGATGGGCGACGGCGGGAGCGGACGCTGACGGAAGGAACGGCGAGCGCAGCGTGAGGTGCGCGGGCTGTGCCACCGCTGTATCCTCTGCGCGCAGCAGCAGCTGCTGCTGCTGCTGCTGCTGCTGCTGCTGCTGCTGCTGCTGTGGCGATTGCGGCTGTGGCGATTGTGGGAGAGACAAACGAGTGTGAGTGGATGCTTGGAGCGTCAAATGAGGAGACGGTGACGCCCGCGTGCCGTCCATGACACGTTCCGATACGGTTGGCTGCTGCTGCTGCGGCTGATGTTGTTGCTGTTGCTGCTGTTGTTGCTGTTGTTGCTGAAGCAGGTGCGTGTGCTGCTGCTGGTGCTGGAAAAGCTCCTTCTGCTATCGTTCATGCAGCTGAGCCAACTGCTGCCACTGCTGCTCCTAAAAGTGCTTGTACTCCACACGCTGCTGCTGTTGCTGCTGCTGCTGCTGCCATTTCCATGAATCCTGCTGCTCTTGCTGCTTCTGCTGCTCTTCCTGCTCCGTCTGCTCTGGCTGTTGGTGATGCTGCTGCGGCTGCTCTAGCTGCTGCTGTGGTTGCTGCGATTGCTGCCGAAGCTGCTGTTGCTGTTGCTGGTGTTGCTGTTGTGGCTGCTGGGACTGCTGCTGCTGCCGCTGCTGTTGCTGCTGCTGCTGCTGTTGTTGCTGCTGCTGCCATAGTTGCGACCTCAGCTGCTGGAGCTGAAACTCCTGTCGTTCGCACTGCAGAGATTGTTGTTGCAGGAGGAACTGCTGCTGCTGTCGTTGCTGCCACCACTGCTGCTGATGCTGAATCAGGAGTTGCTGGTGCATGCGAGCCTGCTGCTGCTGCAGCAGCCCTAACTCATTGTTTTGCCACCCTAACTGTCGCACGCCATCGACACTCGCTGCCTGCTGTTGCTGCTGTTGCTGCTGGCGCTGAAGGGCTTCCGGGATCACACCATGCTGCTGGCCCAACACAAGACCTCTGATGTCTTCCATTGGAATCTGGAACTAAGATAACATCAAATATTAATCAAGGTACACAGTATCAAAATGCGACACTGAGCGCTTCGACTGTTAACGACGGTCCCAACATGCAAAGCACACGCACTAAGACGACGATCCTAATAGAACGTCAACGTAATCGTGTAGGAACGAACACATAGTACCGTCCCTTGCGGTAGTGAAACGGTGATGCTTTTTCCTGCGAGCCTCCACCAAACCTTAGTCTAGCAAGGTGCAGCGCGAAGGAATTCAGAACTTGAATCAAGCGGCAACTCCAAGGAGCCCTTGAGAATTAAACTTCCTTTCATCTCATCATCGCCGGGCAGATAAATGGCTAGGAGAACGGATGAGATGGAGAGATGCCCCATGAGTTGTCCACATCTGCTGCCCGCCGCGTCCTCGAAGGATGTTACAGGTGACTCCGTCAGCACAGCGCGCCAGTGATTCACCAATGATCGATACACATTCTGGTTGGCTGACGTGTAGCATCAGTACGTGTACCTTTCTCGTGCATCTGCAACTTTTTCTCTTTCTGGGGCAAAAGGTCAATTCAGATATTTGTCGGAGGCTCGTGTCGGTTGAAAGGCGTCAGATATTTATTCTCGATATTCCTCGTTGCCGGCATGCTTGTTGGCTTTCGCCCTGCGGGGAACCATGTGCTCCACTAGAATACCCGATATGGCAAGCCCACTGTGTCCTTCCTTACACTGCTGCAAGATTTATATTTGCATGCGTATATATTTTCGTGGAAAAGGTGCTTCACTCATTGTTGCATTATCATTAAATGTGAAAGTTTGAGCGTGTATTTGCGACGAATGCTATCCCTTGCCTGTTTCGAAGACACTGTAACGCATTTCTGGGATCCTAGTGTGCAAGCCCCTGGTTCGAAGCCACGTGTCCCGGAGTCTTCTGATGTGGCACTCGTTTGCAATCCTTCACTCACACTGTGATCCATCCATACTCAGTTGCTCCCGATTGTCAGCACTCATTCTCGCAATTGCAGATCTTTCCTCATTCTCCTAGTCGCCTCACCTTCTATCACCTTGCACTTACCACCTCCACCATGGCCGCCTCTATCGCACTCTCTTCCGGAGCGTCTCTTCTCGCCGCCCCTCGTGTTCACATCCAGCCAACCGTGAGGTCACGAGTCGGTAAGTCGCGTCGCAGATTCGTGAGGACAGGCTAGGCATCGATGTCCGCAAATCCTGGGGGCTTTTTTGTTTCTTTCACTCTGCTCTTCATGTCGTGCGGATGCTCAAATTCCGTGAGCATATTCGTTGGTCGCCCTGCGCCGTGCCGCCGTGGTTGCAGGTCAACGGGTGGGTCCAGCGAGGGCTCTCTTCGGCGGCGGCAAGGACGGCGATCTGAGCGCCGATGGCTCCAAAAACGTAAGGGCGACATAACAACATCTCAGCTGCATGTTTTCTGCTATGCACGCTTCTGAGATTCAGGGCCGCGGATGCATTTTGACTGAGTTGCGTGCGGCGTGCGTGCGCGGTGCAGGCGGGGCCGTTCGGCAACATGGCGAATCTGTTCGAGACGGTGCGCAAGGCTCAGCAGGTGGTGCAGGTGGAGGCCGTCAAGGTGCAGAAGGAACTCGCCGCGTAAGCCCCCCTCGCTCCCCCGCCCCCCCTCCACACGCCTCTGTAGCGCAACTCACGCCTTTGGTAGTGCTTCGTTGTTCTCGCATGGTCACCTGTGCAAGATGGTGTTGCGCTGCGACTTGTGCCCTCACATGTATCACGTGATAGGAGCGTGAGAGTCGGAGACACAAGTGTGCCAGTCGAGGTGCGCTGTAGGCATGGATCCGCCGCAAGTTGCTGCATTCTCGCTGTGCGTCCTCCCTCCATGGCAGGGCTGAGTTCGACGGCTACTGCGAAGACGAGCTCGTTAAGGTGCGTCTGCGCTCGCCCCCCTCCCCCCCTCGCGCATTCTGAACATACACCCCATGGATTTAGATGCACACGAAGCATCATAAAACAAACGAAGTCCCGTACTCCGTGAGCCAACTATTCTGTCCCCTCCGACTCGGAGCTTGTCACCCCATTATTGTGAACGAACGATTGTGCCAGTCATGCACTATGGGCCGTGGTCCAATCTCGTGACGGAGATTGTCCCATCTGGTTGCTCATTCCCACGCTTGAATGCTGACGTGCCTGCATTGCAGGTGACGCTGACTGGCAACCAGGAGCCATGCCGGTGTGAAATCACCGATGCTGCTATGGAGCTCGGAGCAGAGGTGAGATCACTGGCGTGGGAGCAGGGTAGCTGTGGGCGCTGGGATAGGAGAAGGGTCACCATGGACGTTGGACTGTGGGCAGACTAACTGCTGCACATCTAGCTGCCATAATTCGCTGCCACGAATGGAGTAGCTGTGGAGCATTCTGGTCCCTCATCATGTGTGTCACTGCTGTGGTGCTGTCTCCCCCTCCTGCAAGCAGAAGCTGGGCGACTTGATCACGGAGGCATACAAGGACGCACATCAGAAGAGTGTCACGGTACGTGCTTGTTCAACCCTTCTCTTGCTGCTCTGGTATGGCTGTGTCGTGGGGGCTCATGTGGATCAACTCACCTGTCCCCTCTTGCCTTTTCCCAAACCCTGTCTGCGTGCTATGCAGGCCATGAAGCTACGCATGAAGGACCTTGCATCCAGCCTAGGCATGCCCCCCAACATGTAGAGCATCATGGAATGTGCTCTTGACATATACAAGTTTTGTTTGCTCCCAATCAAAGGTGTTAAATCAAGAGTTGTAACCAATTTTGGAGCAATGCGGGAATATCCATACGCTGGCTTTGCTTAGCAGAATGCTAGAATATGGTGTTAAAGGGTATTTTTGTTATGGAACTACTATACTTGACACATTTGTGAAGCTACATGAAATCTATGGCTTTTCAGTAGAATAGATACTAACATAACCGGGGCTTTCGTCCTCCTTCAATGCACTATGCTTCTCACGCATTCTTACTAAACCGCATTTTCTGGCGTGACGCATTCTGGTAATGTTGATGACGAATGCCAGAATCACGTCACGTCAGATCGTTGTGGTTCCCAGGTATTGCCATGTGTCATGCTGCTGGTTGGTTGACCGAAAGCTGGGACACTTGCCGAGCCAAGCCAATCTCCAAGCCTGTGCCAGTCGGGCGCGGTGGCATATTCTCACCACATTTCCCCCCGGTTTTGGCTTCATGGGAAACCTTTCTGTCCCCGTACCTCCACCCTGACCTCCCTGAAGCAACTCCAAGGTTCACTTCAGCCGAGCCAATTTCAAGGTTCCTGGCCCTGGGGCACACAGCTGCTGCTTTTCCTCCTGCCAGCCTTGAATTTCGCACATTTTTCTAGCCCCTTCCCAATTGACCATCGGAATTCCACTCTCTTCAGTCGCTCTCAGGCATTTCAAGTTTTAGTGGACACAAGTTTGCACTGTAAATTACCACTCGAGTGCTGCCTGCGGGCGTGGGAAGGATGGCGGTGTCGCTAGATAACGTGGATTCGTTCCTCGCGAGCTGCAAGGAGTCCGGCAACCAGGTGAGCTCCCACTCCTGTGCTGCTCCGTCGTCTGAATCAAGAGCTTGCGCGAGCTCCTCGTTTCGTATCCCGCGTTGCTCATTCTCCGCGGCTGTGTGCGTGCCGTGGCTACCTGCTCGTTGTAGGCGTATTCCAACTTCAAGGAGATCCTCAAGGCGCTGCGCAATCCCGAAACCCAAGCCGCCACTAGAAGGTATGCTTGCTACTGTCGGACGTCAATGGCTAGTGATGAGAAAGTACTACTGAAACAATGCGACGCATTGGGTCTGGTTTAGAGAAACCAAGATTAGGGAAACCGCGCGTTGTATGAAGAATGAGTGAAAATCCCACGCTTTGAAACTATTTATACGCAGATGACAATGGTCAGTGAAACGAAAGGGGGCCCGCAGTCCAACTGCTTAAAAACTTAAAGCGTTTGTGGGTCCTTTTGACGGATTGGATTGCGAAAGACGGTGGGAAGAGACGAGTGCAAGGGGCCCTCCAAGATAGTTGCGCACCAGATGGAGGGCTTCTTGCGCTCGACTTTCGATGCTCGGCGAGGCAGCTTCGATATATCTGGTACTCCCACTGCTTTCACTAGCGCGTGGCTAACTCCGTGGTGCGCGTGGCAGGTTCCTGGCGGCGCTGGAGGCGGCGATGCCCGCGGAGCCCGCGGAGGAGGTCATGCGCACCTTCAACTTCCGCATCCACACGCTCGCGCTCTCCCCGCTCCCCCACACCGGTGCGCTCTCCCCGCTCCCCCACTCTGGTGCGCCCTCCCCGCTCCTCCACTCTGGTGCGCCCTCCCCGCTCCCCCACTCTGGTGCGCTCTCCCCGCTCCCCCACTCTGGTGCGCCCTCCCCGCTTCCCCACACCGGTGCGCTCACCCCGCTACCCCACGCTGGTGCGCTTATCCCATTGAACCTGGTGCCCGGTGCATGGAGTCGGGCGGTGGTGCGGGAATGGGAGGTGAGAAGGTTCAGGGTGGTGACGCATGGCTGACGGTCTAGAAAAGTAAATGGTGAGGAAAACTCTGTGCTGATTCCTCCCTTCACCTCTCTACATTCTCTCTCTTCCGTTCTTCCCTTCGCTCAGACCAAGACCCTGCAGGGACGTATCGAAACGGAGCTCCCAGCGCCGCCAGTGCCAACAGCAATGCAGCCGCAGGGGAGAACACAAGCAGCAACGGCGGCAGCAGTGCAGGGGGGGGCGTGCGGCAGACGCTGGCGCTGGTGGAGCTGCCGTCCATCTTCATCCCCGAGGACTGGTCTTTCACCTTCTACGAGGGCCTCACTCGCCACCCTGATGCCGGGTTCACCGGGCGGGACGTCGCCGAGCTGGGCTGCGGCAACGGGTGGATCTCCATCGCCCTCGCCCACCGCTGGGCGCCCAGGAAGGTGCTCCAAGAGGGTAGTGCGAGCTGGCATGATGCTCCTGCTGTGGCTCTCCTCATTACCATCCCTATGCCCATCTGTGCACCTTCCCTTCCCCAACACCACTCACACCCCACCTTTCCTTTTCCCCCTCCCCGCATCCCCTCCTCACGTGTCCCACTCCCTCCCTTTCCCGCCTCCACCCCTCGCCCACCAGGTGTACGGGTTGGACATCAACCCACGGGCGGTGCAGGTGGCGTGGATAAACCTGTACCTGAACGCGCTGTCGCCCGTGGACGGGCTGCCAGTGAGGGACAGCGAGGGCCTCTCGCTGCTCGACCGCTGCGAGTTCCTCGAATCCGACCTGCTGGGGACGCTCTCTCAGCGCGGGGTCACTCTCGACCGCATCGTCGGCTGCATTCCCCAGGTGCTGAGATGGAGTTGGTGGGGGTTATGCGTGGGCAATGTGTGTATGAGGTCATATGAGGCGATGTGGTGGCATGGTGGTGATTGGCTTGCCTACTCTGTGTTCATTTCTGAGAGCATGCACTCACACAGTAGAACGCACACCCACGCCGATACACCCACTGCTTTTATCCCTTGTCGTTCTGTGCTCTTCTCTGGTCCTCCTTCCCAACCTCTCTCCCACTCTCACTTCCCCCTTCTTCCACTCTCGCACTCCCCCCGTCCATCCGTCCACTCTTCCCCCCCACCAGGTGCTGACGCCGGACCCCAAGGCAGCGTTGAAGATAGTATCGGAGACGATGAGTGAGGAGTTTCTCTACTCGCTCTCCAACTACTGCAGCCTGCAGGGGTACGTCGAGGACCAGTTCGGCCTCGGCCTCATTGCCCGCGCCGTGGAGGAGAGCATCGCCGCCCTCAAGCCGGCGGGCGCACTGCTCATGAACATGGGCGGCCGCCCCGGCATGGCCGTGTGCGAGCGCCTGTTCCGCCGCCGCGGGTTTGAGATCTCGAAGCTGTGGCAGACGCGGGTGTTCCAGGCAGCGGACACGGACATACAGGCGCTGGTGGAGATAGAGAGGCAGAGCCGCCACCGCTTTGAGTTCTTCATGGGGCTCGGCATGGGTGCTGCTACTACTGGTGATGAGCCTATCAGTGCGAGGACGGCGTATGCGTTTGCCAAGGCGGGTGGGCGCATTGCGCATGGGCTCACGGTGTTTGAGTGCCGCCTGCGCCAGCCCAACCACGTGAGTGGTATTGGGGGCGTGGGGGCGTGGTGGGCGTGGTATGGGGTGGTTTGCTGCTCCGTGTCGGTGTCAACACAAGGACGCCTTGTATGTTCGCCCTGTGTGCTCATCCAAGCTGCTTTGCTCCAGCATGTCATGCCTTGTCATGCCATGCCATGCCATGCCATGCCATGCCATGCCATGTCATGCCTTGTCATGCCATGCCATGGCCAACTTCCCACAAATTACATATCCTTCTGAACCCCCGCTTCCCCACCCCTTTGCATGCACCCATCACCAGGTGAAGGAGCTGTTCCGGTGGCTGGCGCGCCCCGAGTACGCAGCCACGCGCAGTGCAGTGGACCTGGCCTTCACCTCCTCCGCCGTGGCCGACGAGAAGACGCCCTTCCTCGCCACACTGCTGCGCACGCTGCACCACGCCTCCCTCGCCCCCGCGCCCTCTGCCTCCCTGATCCCCTCCCCCCCCGCGCTGTGCCCGTCGGACGAGCCCCCTGCGGGCACGCTGCGCTTCCGCTCCCAGGTCGCCGGCTTCCTCCGCCTCTACTTCCGTGCGCCCCTCTCCGCGCAGGTGCGTGCCAGCAGGGGCTTTAAGGGAGATGACTGTTTAAGGGGGAAGGAAGTAGGATGGGAATGGGGGTGGATGGAGAATATCTGTATCACGTCAGGGATTCCTGCCATTCGGCTTGAGCACCTCATCCATCTCTCATTCCGCCACTCCCGCATTCTCTTCTCTCTGCCATCCACTCCCGCATTCTCTTTTCTCTGCCATCCACTCCCGCATTCTCTTTTCTCTGCCATCCACTCCCGCATTCTCTTCTCTCTGCCATCCACTCCCCCCTCTTCCGACCCGGCGCCCTGTCTCCCCCATCAGAACGTGGTGGTGCTGCCAACAAGGGCCACAGCAGTGGAGAACATTCTGCGCCTCTACCTGCCGGGCCTCGCCCTCGTTGACGCCTCCCTCACCCGCCACCTCCCCCCCTCCTGGCTCGCCTCCGCCCCGCCTGATGGCCCGCCCTCAGATGCCGCCACTCACGCTCAGGTGGGCAGGTGACATGCGGTGAGGGCAGGTGAGGTGCGGTGTGGGCAGGTGACGTGCGGTGAGGGCAGGTGAGGTGCGGTGTGGGCAGGTCACATGCGGTGTGGACAGGTGGTGCAATCAGGCAGGTGTGCTTGAAGTGAGGATGTGAGAGAATCCGACAGGCAGAGCAGAAGCTGTTGCCAAAACAGCACTCCCATACTTTCCCTCCCTCCTCCTTCCCTTTCCCCTTCCGACCTCCTCTCCAGTTCACACTCCCCTCACACTCCCCCCCCTTCACCCCTCTCTCCCCCCACTCCCCCTCCCCCCGCAGTCCACCCCGGTGGTGCTGGAGGCGCCCAGGCGTAGCGACCTGCTGCTGAAGCTGCTACGCGCACTGCGCCCCGCGCTGCTCATCGCCGCACTGCCTGACTTCGAGATGCGCTCGCCCACCGCCGTGCACCTGCTGCTGGCGGCCGCGGCAGAGACGCACACGCGGGTCTTCTTCGACATCTCAGACCACCTCGAGCTCTCCAGTGTGCCGCCCAGCAACGGCGTGCTACAGTACCTGGCGGAGCAGGCGCTGCCGCCCCATGCAGGGGTCATCTGCGGGCTGGTGCGCAACCAGGTGTATAGCGACCTCGAGGTGGCGTTTGTGCTGGCGGAGTCGCGGCCGCTGCTGGCATGGCTGGCGGGGATGGGCGAGCTGACGTACTTCAGAGTGGCGCGCATGAAGCAGCTCTACTACGGCTGCCTGCTCGATGAGCTCCTCTCCTTCCAGATCCCCGACCGCCACACCGTCGCTGAGGTGGGGGGGGGAGGGGAACGCCATGCAGCAGTGGCAGGCCCCATGCACCCGTTTTCACTCTCGTTCTCGGCTCCAAGATCTCCCACTCCGCCTTTCTTTTCACTTGATCCGTCTTTGCTCTGCTCATCCGTTCCTTTCCAACTTCTCTTTGTTTTTCCCTCTTCCTCGCCTTGCCTTCCCCCCCACCTTCTGTACACCAATGCAGCGGCCACTGCAGGACGACCCGCCGTCGTCCCCATTCATCTCCATCCACCCCAACGCCGCACGCGCCTTCAACCACCCCACCCTGCGCACCCTCTCCCTCACCCACGCCCTCCCATCACCCTCGCCCTCCTCCTCCTCCTCCTCCACCACCACCAGCAGCACAGCAGCAGCGCAGGCAGTGGCAGGCCCGACGGTGCGCATGGACGTGGGGTCAGGCGCGCTGCCAGCGCCGTCCGTGGTGCAGCCGCTGGTGGTGGAGGCGTTCGTGCGGCAGCACCTCAGTGATGCCGAGACCGACCCCCGCACTGAGATCCTGCATGTGCGTGCCTGCCACACCCTCCCCCATACCTCATTTCAACACTTAGCACTTCATGCTTCCTCCACTCCCATCTGCCACCTTCCCTCATCTCTCCCTCTCCTCGACTCCCCTGTTTCACCCTCCCCCCCCCCCACCAGCTGCTGCACCGTGAGTTTGGGGTGAGGGCGGAGGGCACGACGGTGGTGACGGGGGACGGCTCGCGGGTGTTGTTTGTGCGCCTCATGGCGGCCTGTGCTGCTGAGGGCGGCACGGCTGTGTTCCCAGCGGGCTCGTACGGCACGTGTCTGGCGGTGGCACGCCTGTGTGGCTGTGAGGTCAAGGTGCTGCCCGTCACCTCGGCTGAAGCGCGCTTCACACTCACTGCAGACCAGGTGCGCTGCCACAGGGAGTCAGACATGAGCCTTGCATGCTCTGCCGCCCCCTTGCCTCCTCACCTGACCCCTTCCATTGCTCTCGTGCCTCTCATCATATCCCGTCCTTCTCCTCGCCCACCTGTTGTTTCCCCCCTCGTCCACCCATCACCCCCCCCCCCCCCCGCTGCTGGCAGCTGGAGGCAGCGCTAGCAGGAGTCACGCGCCCGTGGCTGGTGCTGTCAGCGCCGGTGGTGAACCCCACGGGCGCGCTCTACTCTCCCACCCAGCTCGCCTCGCTGCTGGCCGTGTGCATGCGCGTGGGCGCCCGTGTCATCCTCGACTCCGCCTTCCACTCCCTCACCTTCCACGCCCAATCCCACCTGCTCCTCGAACCCTACCTCGGCCGCACGGGGGATGCCGTGGATGGGGAGGGGGAGGGAGAGGGGGAGCAGAGGGAGAAGGCACACAGGCGCTATGCGCTGGTGCTCATGGGGGATCTGTCGCCTCAGGTACAGGCACTGCTGCCTTTGGCCACCCCGATAGCTCGTACCGCTGCTGATTGAGAACCAGGGCACACCTCCACTCTCAGCACATGCTCCGCACTCCCTCTTCACCACGCAAACTCAACGCACCTGCCCGCCTCCGTTTTCCCTCTCCCCATCTCGACCCTATCTCCTGTGCTCTCCGTCCCCGCAGCTGTCCACTCTGGGCATTCAGTTTGCCTACGTGGCATTCTGGGATTCGTCCTTCAAGGAGGCCCTCAGCACCGCTGTGCCACCTCATCGCACGCTGCGCTTTGCTGTCAAGCGAATGCTATCCACCGAGGTGAGCCGGCTGCAAGGATGCCATTCACTGGCTGTGTCAGTCACCAGCCAATGGCTGGCATCTCTATGTCAAACTACTCCTTGCAAGCTGCAAATCCCCCTCTCACCGCCATTGACCAATCCACTGCCTCCCATGTCCCCTGGTGCCTCTGCAGGTGGCAGCAGAGCTAGCGGGTGAGATGGCAGTGAGGCGTGAGCAGCTGCAGCAGAGGGCGGCCCAGCTCTGCCAGGTGGGCCACTGCACACCCTCTCCCACTTCTCTCTGCTTCCTCACCTACACTATGTCACAGTTTTGAACTCTCTTGCCACTGATTCAAGCAACTCACGCCTCACTAGCATGAAGGTAACAGCCATGGCTGTGGGCTCTTAACGATGGGCCACTCACTCGCATGCGCAGGTTCTGTCAACCTGTGGTTGGGACCCCATTCGACCAGAGGGCGGAATATTCCTGGTGGCACGCCCTACAGCCTACGAGGGCAAGCAGTTAACCTACCAGCCGCCATCAACCAATTGCGATCAAGAGCCGCAGCCTGTCACAGTCACCCTTGATAGTGTCAATATATCCGAGGCTCTGTTCTCGACGACAGGGCTGATGATCAACAACAGCGACTGGACGAGCATTCCCGGCTACTGCCGCTTCGTGCTGCTCCTCGATGACCACTGCTTCACCCTCGCCCTGCAGTGCCTAGACAAGTTCCACAAGCTGGTTCTGGCGGGGTAATATTGTAATTGAGTGCTCTGTATTGGTCAAATATTACTTCCTTGGCTTCATTTCAAATAAGACGTCTCACTGTAGCTTCTGCTAAATATATATGGTTATTCCATTGAAGCCTCGAGAATGTCACACGAATTTCAAAAGTTTCCCGCGCTCCAAACCTCTGGCACCACCCATCCCTTCCCCTTCCCTGCTGTAACGGCAAACCCGCCGTGCCTTCCTGGCACCACCCATCCCGCCCTTTCCGCCAAGCCACTCCTGTCGTCCCCACTACATGAGCCGCCGCCATTTTGTTCACCGTTAGCCTTTATGGATTCTCGCCTCGATCCGGCGAAGATGGAAAGTTCAAAGCCTCGCTCTCTCGTGTCCGCCTCGCACGCCCCAAGGTCGCAGCCACCGCATAGCCCTTCCGTGCTCAGTCTTCGCCACCATCACCCATCGACCCTCCTTGCTTTCCCCTCGCCTTTCTGCGCGTCTCTGCTGCCACGTCTCAGTTCATCGCCCTGTTCGCGAGCTCCTGCACGCGAGTGTCCGCTCGTTTTCTGATTGAACCACAAGGAGATCGGTTGAACACGTGTTAGTCTCCCGACACCACAACGCCGCTCGGTGCGCAGCGATGAAGGCGGCGAGAGCGCTCATGGTGGTGTCGACGGGCGGGGCGGCGGCAATATCCATGGGCCTCATTGCGCTCGCCATCTACCTCGCGCTCAGGTCTGCGCGCACCCTCCCCACCCCCTGCTCCCTTCCCTCCTGCGCTTCTGCCGTTGCGCGCCTGCGCACACCTGAACGAGCGCACAGGGGTTTCTGCTTCCCGCGCCCATACGTTCCATCCATTCCCCGCAGCCCCTCACCCTCCCGTCCCGCTTCCCCGTCTCCGCGCCACTCTTCCAACTGCCAGCAGCAGTGGCAGCGCGTGCGCGCAGCGGCTGGACACGCCGAGCAACGCGATGGGCGCAGTGCTGCTGAGCGCGAGCATATTTGGGCTGATCGGCGCGCTCGTGCACGAGGGGTGCCTCGAGTTCCTCTTCCTCTGCTGCTCCGCCGCCCTCACCCTCGCGCTTTTGGCATACTCAGGTGAGCACCAGCGCTGGCCGAGTTCCTTGCCCCGTGTAACTAATTTTGCCTGCTCGTCTGATTCCCCCTGCTCGCCTAAAGCCCCATCTACCCCTTCTCCCTTCTGGACCCACATCTACCCCCTCTTCCCCATCCCCCCCTCTGCAGCGTTCGCCCTGGCAGTGGCAGCGCCGTCCCCCAGCGCCACGGTGGGCCCGTCAGGCCAGGCGGTGTATGACGTGGCGGGCTTCTCGCCGTGGCTGCAGGGGCTGGTGGCGCAGCCTGAGGCGTGGGAGGCCATGCGCACGTGCCTGCTCTCCAACAGCTCCTGCCCTGCCCTGCCACCAGCATGGGGGGATGCTGGGGGAGAGATGGCAGGGATACGCAATAGCAGCAGGAACAGCAGTGGTATTGCAGCTGGTACTGGTAGCTCTAACGCTCAAAGCCCATCGGTCATTCAGAGCGGGTGCTGCTTCCCGCCTCCCCCGTGCAGCAAGAAGAACACAGTAGCCCTTTCCACGTCACCTGCCCTGCCGCCTGGCCCATCAGTCGCCCTCTTACCAGCAGCACCAGCAGCAACCTTTGTGGCAGAGTCACTGCACGCTGAGAACCATTCTCAGCCAGCCGTCCCCAACTCTGCTGCTCACGCCAATTCCACGGCCTTGTTAGATTGCAGTGGAGCCGGCCCTGACGGTGGTGGGAGGTGTTTCAGCTGTGACACGTGCAAGGCAGCTCTCCTCAAAGTGGTGAGGGACGACCTCTCTCTCGCTGGCTGCATGTGCCTATCTGCTGCCTGCCTGCTGGTCGTGCTGCTGGGCGTGGGAGGGTATGGTCATGCTGTGTTGATGAGGGAGAGGCGAGAGAAGGCGAGAGAAGAGATGAGGGAGGAGGATTATTCTTGTGGGAGCTTCTGCACTGGCGGTGGCTCGTGTGGGGACTGTTGTGAGTGTGCTCTGTTATGTTGTGCTGGGTTAGCCAATTGCGTGGGTGAATGCGGTAGGTGATGCCTTTGCACCCATTGAAATCACTTGTAAATAATGCTCACATATATTTGTAATTATGTGGTAGGCGATGATGCTTCGCACTGTATAGAACGGCTTGGGAGGTAGCCGAATCCCCAAGCTGATTATAGCGCGAGCAATTCCCAGCCTGGCGTCCCTGTCGTGTAGCTCTCTCTTCCTCCTCCCTCCTCCCTCCTACTCGAACTGCCCCAGCACCCGAATCTTTTCGCCTCAGGCCGCCTGCTGTGTGGGCTGGCTGCCACGCGCCTTGCCGCAGGAGATGGGGAATTCATCGTTGGCCTGCCGCAGCATTTACTGCGCGCGTACCACTGCACTGCTGCGCCATGTACGCCCTAGTTGGTGAACCCGACGGTTGTTGAAAACTACGTACAGTGAGCTGAGCTGAGCCGAGCTGGTCACAGATGGTGCCACGCCATGTTCATGCGACGAGCGATGTTGATTCAAGGAATTCGGCCGGGGATGACGCCGCCATCGCGGTCGTCATTCCTAGAAGAGTGTATTCACGCCGTACCGTGCATCTCAGCATGCTTCCCCGCCCCAGTCGTTGTTGCTAGCATTCTCTTGGGCTCTTATCCATTCGCCCTTTCACTCGCATTCACCATTGCAGCACTCGAACGGTTTGAAGCGATTAGTCAAGCGCCACGCCAACTCGTATCGGTCATCGAGCCTTCTCGTTCACTGAAAGGCTGCTGTTGCGCCGTGGGAATCGACGTACATGGTGAACGGACGGTTCAGGTTCAACGAAGCAGATTCCCGAAGCCGGCATTCGCAGCACCAGCGAGAACATTCGCCGGCGAGGGTGTAGAGAAGAGTGCGCGACGCGGTTTCGCGGCCCTGCGTCCATCGCAGGCGGTGTTGTGTCGCCGTAGGCAGGCGTTCTTTTGATATATTTTACGGACAATCCGGATAATCAGGCCAATCAGGCACGAGCAGAGGCCGGACGGCCACGATGAGGACGGAGAAGCTACTGACGGCGATCGCCAACACGCTCATCCTCTGCCTCGCTCTCGCCCTCATCGGCGTATCGCTGTACACCACGTGGAGCTCGCCGCCCAGCACGTGTCTGATCGTGTACCAGACGCCGCTGATGGCGATCGGCGCGGCGCTGTTCATCGGCGCGCTGGTGGGGCTGCTGGCGCTGGTGTGCGACAACGCGGGCCTCGTGTGCATGCAGCTCACCGTCTCCTTCACCGCCATGTGGGCCCTCCTCGCCTTCGCCACTCAGTCCCCGAGCCCCCACCTCCCCCTCTCCCCCCACAAACTGCCCTCCTTTCCCCACCCTCGGCCCGTCTTCCCTCCCCCTCCCGTATTTCTCCACTTATCGCGTCCCTATCCTCGAGTCGCAATTTGTTCCGCATTCCACAGTTCAAATGCGGGCTGGTCGCTTGTCGTCGCACATTGTCGCACGCCACAGCCGCTGCATTAAATTCAATCCACATGCGAACCAGGCGATTCCAAACCGCAAGCAACCAAACCTGCGCGAAACAAATCCTGCGCGCATTCGCCTCTTCCCCCTCCCCTCCGCGCACCCCTCCCCCCTGCGCAGTATTCGCGCTGGTGGTGACGGGGCCGGGCGGCGCGTCAACGGAGAAGAGCCGCGGGTTCACGGTGTTCGAGCCGGCGCAGTTCAGCGCGTGGATGCAACAGCAGGTCGCGGGGGACCGCTGGCCGCCGCTCGCCTCGTGCCTCAGCGGCGCGCGCACGTGCGGGGATGTGCGGAACTACATCGGGCGCAACCTCAAGAAAGTGCAGCTGTCCCCGCTCGAGGTAAGGGGTGTGGTGCGGGAAGCGGAAGAATGCGGGTTTGCGGGGAGGGAGTGGGGGATGGAGCGCGAGGAGTAGTGGAAACAGCCTATCGCTTCCACGCGTGACGACCGCGCCAACTGCAGAGTCAATCATTCAGTGCTCCATGTTCCTTTCAATCATTCAGTGCTCCATGTTCCTTTCAATCATTCAGTGCTCCATGTTCCTTTCAATCATTCAGTGCTCCATGTTCCTTTCAATCATTCAGTGCTCCATTTTTGAGTCGACTCAAAAAAGTCAATCATTCAGTGCTCCATTTTTGAGTCGACTCAAAAAAGTCAATCATTCAGTGCTCCATTTTCCTCAGCATTCACCTCCCCACTCACCTACCACTCCTTCCTTTGCCCCCCGTCCCCCCTCTCTCTCTCCCCATCCCCCAATGCGCCCCTACCGCGCCAGGCGGGGTGCTGTCTACCCCCCCAGGGCTGTGTGCTGGGGGGCCTGAACATGTCAGCGCCCGTGTACTACTCCTTCGCCTTCGACCTCCCCACCATGCCCAAGCTCCCCCTCCCCTCCGCCGACGCTGCTCCCACGGTGCAGCGCGGCACGAGCAACTGCAGCGGGTTCAGTGCAGAGCCGACCCAGCTGTGCTACAGCTGCCCGTACTGCCAGGGCGGGCTGCTCTCGCTGCTGCGCGACAACCTGCGCATGGAGGCCTTTGTGGCGCTCGGCGTCTTCATTGCCGTCTTCATGCTGCTGCTCATCGCCTGCTTCGCCTACTGCGGCGCACGCCCCGATGACGACGAGGAGACGGGCAAGGGCAAGAAGACGGAGATCAGCCTGGCCAGGCAGCAGACGTTTGTGATTGCGGAGCAGCCGGCAGCGCAGCTGCTGTCCGTGCCGACCTTCCAGCGCACGCTCACCATGGGGGATGGCGGCGGCGGGCGCGCGTTCAATCGCAGTACGACTATGTGTGCCAACAGCCGTGGTCGCGCTGCCGCTGCGGCGGCGTCCAACGCGCAGCTGTCGCGCACGCTGACACGCATTGAGCAGGCTCTGGGGGCGGACCTGCAGCAGTTCAAACGCACCAACACCATGGCAGGTGGTGGCGGGGGGTCGGAGCAAAGGGAATTCAACCGCACACGCACGTTCCAGTCGAGTGCAGATGGGTGCGCGGATGGAGGGGTGGGGAGGGATGCAGAGGGGCAGAAGGGGCGGCTGCTAGGGAGAATAAACACCCTGGAGTCGTCAAAGGGGGCGAGAGGAGGCGAGCATGGCACTCACCACAGCAACACGTCCAGGCGGGGCGAGGGCGGGTCGAGAGAGAAACTTTCACAGAGTGGGAGGGGCAGACACCGGGACTATGATGAGGAGAGTGCGAGAGACTCAGATTACATGTCAGAGGAAGAGGAGTACTAAAAGGATGAGGATGATGTGGAGGATGTTGACCTGTATGACTAGGACGAGTAATTATCATGTAGAGCAAGGGGGTGTCATGAGCTCACCTTTTATTGTGGTGGGGTGTGATTGGTATGTATGTCAGAACGGCTCTTTTTTACACTTCAATACGACGGGTTTGGGTTGGGTGCCGAGCAATAGCGAACGCATATGGCATGACCCAAACGAAGGGAGGTGAAAAGAGCAGAGGTGACATGAGGCGGAGGCTACTGTCAAAGTACAATCTTACTTGTAGGCTCTAGTGGGGCACTCCTTATGGGGTACAGCACTTCAAGGGTTACGGTAGTATTTGTACCCCAACTCATGCTAATCCAATCATTCCTCCATAGTTATTCTGACATGGTATTCAGAGCAGGAAACCTGTTAAGTTTTTAGGGGCCACCCATAGTTCCGCTAGTTCCTGCCCGAAGCGCCCTTGCGCTGTCCGGCCCTGCTCGCACAGTGTCGCGCTGCCCTGCAACTACTCGCACTGCCTGCCCCCCGCACATCGCGCCCTGCTGCAGCCTGCGAGTCGCGCCCTGCTGCCCTGCCCTGCGCGTGCCGCCCTGCCCTGCAGCCCGCGCCCAGCTGCCCTGCAGCCCGTGCATCGCGCTGCCCTGCCCTTAGGCCCGCGCGCCGCCCTGCCCTGCAGCTCGCGAGCCGCACTGCCCTGCCCTGCAGCCCAGTGCGTCGCGCCCTGCTGCCATGCCTAGCGCGCGCCCCTCTCTCCTGCGCGTCGCGCCCTGCTGCACCTGCGCGTCACGCCCTACTGCCCTACGCGTCGTGCCCTACTGCAGCCCGTGCGTCGCGCTCTGCTGCCCCGCGCGTCGCGCCCTGCTGCAGCCCGCGCGTCGCGCCCTGCTGCCCGCGCTGCCCAGGCCGAGCCGCGCCGCCCAGCCCGAGCCACCCTGCCCAACCAGAGCCGCCCTGCTGCTACTACTGCTGCTGCTGCTGCTGCTCGTGCTACTGCTGCTGCTGGTGGAGGTGCTGCTGGGAGTGCTGGAGGTGCCACCGCCCAGCCCCACCGAGCCGCCCTGCTGCTACTACTGCTGCTGCTGCTGCTCGTGGTACTGCTGCTGCTGGTGGAGGTGCTGCTAGGAGTGCTGGAGGTGCGGCTGGTGCTGGAGGTGCTGGAGGTGCGGCTGGGAGTACTGGAGATGCTGCTGGTGCTGGAGGTGCTGGACCTACTACTGACAGTTACTGCCTGTCATGGCCACTATCACGGTA
Source organism: Closterium sp. Naga37s-1 (assembly GCA_947471745.1). NCBI lineage: Eukaryota > Viridiplantae > Streptophyta > Zygnematophyceae > Desmidiales > Closteriaceae > Closterium > Closterium sp. Naga37s-1. Next base: position 1,134,950 of record CANJKZ010000065.1, read on the forward strand.
GTTGCAGCGGCCAGGGGTGGACAGCGGTGGTCATTGCCTCTCCCAGACGACCCCACCCCTCAGCAGCTTCGTGAATGGGTTATTCAGCGAGGCAGTCCTGGTGGTGGAGGTTTTGGTTTTATGTGGCCTCAGCGACCTCGCGACTGTGCTTCTCAGCGATGCGTCCCTGGTAATGTAGAGGTTGCTGCTCTCGGTTCTAGTGAGTCTGTTGCCGCTCCAAGTGTTGGTGAGTCTGTTGCAGCTCTAGGTGCTCGTGAGTTTGCCGACGATCTAGGTGCTAGTGTGTCTACTGCCACATGTCCTGCCTGAGCTGAGGCCTTGCACACTTTCACGCTTGACTCAGGCGCGTCACGTTGCTTCTTTCGTGATTGCACCACAGTCACACCACTCGCAGCACCTGTCCCAGTCTCACTGGCTGACCCCACTAGGGGCCCAGTAGTTGCGCGAGCCTCCACTCTCCTCCCGTGCCCGGTAGTCCCCTCCGGGTCTCTCTCAGGTCTCCACCTCCCCGCGTTATCGACGAACTTGTTGAGCAACGCAGTTCTCCAGGATGAATGGGTTGACACCTTCATTCCTGGAGGACAGCGTGTGGCGATCCGTAAGTGCTCACGGACTGGCCGACACCTTGCTACGTTCACTCGTCAGCCTGGGTCCGGTCTGTACACCCTCACCACTGCGTCTGCACAAGTGGCTGAGTCAGGTCAGGTGGCTGCGTCGAGTCGGGTGTCTGCGTCTGGTCTGCTTGCAGCGTCTTGCTCGTGTGGGGTAATCTCTCACCAGACTCTCCTCTGGCACCACCGCCTAGGTCACCCCTCGCTGTCGCGTCTCCGCAGCATGCACTCCCGTCTCCTTGTCTATGGCCTTCCCAGGTCCCTGCCCTCCCTCCCGCGCTCGCCTGCACCACGGTGCCTTCCCTGCGTTGAGGGGCGGCAGCGCACCGCTCCTCACTCCGAGTTTCCTCCGACCACTTATCCTCTGCAGACTCTCCACATGGACGTGTGGGGCCCAGCCCCCATCGGTGGAACGGACCAGGAGCGCTACTTCCTCTTGGTTGTTGACGACTACACGCGCTACACCACTGTCTTCCCCTTTGCGGTGCAAGGTGGACGTCAGCGGTGTTTTGATCCCCTGGATCCGTGCTACTCGTTGCCAGCTGTGCGAGCGGTTTCGTCGGGACTTCCCAGTCTTGCGTCTGCACTCTGACAGGGGCGTTGAGTTCTCTTCTGACCTCCTTGCGGAGATTTGTCGAGACGAGGGCATCCGCCAGTCGTTCACACTTCCAGCCTCTCCTCAGCAAAATGGGATTGCTGAGCGTAGCATTGGCTTGATCATGGAGGTTGCTCGTACCTCCATGATCCCTGCGGCTGCTCCCCATTTTCTGTGGCCGTTTGCGATCCGATACGCTGCGCATCAGCTCAACCTCTGGCCCCGTGTCTCTGAGCCAGAGACCTCGCCCAAACTCCGGTGGAGGGGGGGAGGTTGGCGATGCGTCGGTGTTTCGGGTCTGGGGCGCGCTCTCCCTTGTTCGCGATGCCAAAGCAAGCAAGCTCTCCTCTTGCACTCTCCGCTGCGTCTTTCTTGGCTTCCCCACCGACGCCCCGCCATGGCAGTTCTACCACCCGCGCACGCGTCGAGTCTTCTCCTCCCAGGACGTCACCTTTGATGAGTCTGTCTGTTTCAACAGGCTACACCCGCACGCGTCCCACCCGGTCCACCTAGCGCCTCTTTTCCCAGTACAAGTCCCCCCCCCCCGGTAGACCCCCTCCCCCCGCAGGGTCCTGCTCCCTCAGGTGTGTCTCAGGTAGACCCACCCCCCTTGGTTGAGCCTTTGGAGATCTCTTCTGACTCCTCTGGCCTGGCTGAGGGGGGTGACCCCGCCGCTGACGACATGGCGGCCACTCGCCACTCTCTACGCTTGGAGCCCCCCCTGGTTTTCCACCTCGGCTGTCTTCGCCGCCTCCGCAGCCTGCTGCTGTGGACTCTGGAGCTGAGACTAATGGTGCTGAGCCTGGCGGTGCTGAGATAGAGGGTGAGGGTTCTGGGGGTGTTGCGACTGGGGGTGCTGGTTCTGAGGGTGCTGCGACTGGGGGTGCTGCGAGTCCTAGTGGCGGTGGAGCTGTGGGTGACCCTGCTGGAGGCCCTTGAGCTGGACAGCCACCGCGGCCTGATCTACTTGTAACGCTCTCGCCACGGGCGATTCGTGCGTGGATCGTTTGGCAAGGTAGTCCTGGTGGTGGAGGGTACGGTCCTGCTGGTGCTGGAGCTGCTAGTCCTAGAGGTACTGCTGGAGGTGCTAGAGGTACTGCTGGAGGTGCTGGAGGTGCTGTTGGCGCTGGAGGTACTAGAGGTGCTGCTGGTGTTGGAGGTGCTAGAGCTGCTAGTCCTGGAGGTACTGGAGGTGCTACTGGTGCTGGAGATGCTAGAGCTGCTATTCCTGGAGGTACTGCTGGTGCTGGAGGTGCTGCTGGTGCTGGAGGCACTGGAGCTGGAGGTACTGGAGGTGCTGGAGCTGCTGGTCCTGGAGGTGCTCGTACCGGAGGTACTGGAGCTGCAGGAGCTGGTGGTGCTGCTGGTGCTGAAGGTGCTGGAGGTGCTGCTGGAGGTGCTTGGGTTACTGGAGCTACTGGCACTGGAGGTGCTGGTGCTACTGGTGCTGGAGATGCGGGAGCTGCTGGTCCTGGAGGTACTTGTACTAGAGGTATTGGAGCTGCCGGAGCTGATGGTGCTGCTAGTGCTAGAAGTGCTACTGGAGCTGCTGGCACTAGAGGTGCTGGTGCTGCTGGTGCTGGAGGCGCTAGAGTTGGAGGTACTAGAGGTGCTAGGGCTGCTGGTCCTAGAGGTACTGTTGGTGCTTGAGGTGCTGGAGGTGCTACTGGTGCTGGAGGCACTGGAGCTGGAGGTACTGGCGGTGCTGGAGCTGCTGGTCCTGGAGGTGCTCGTACTGGAGGTACTGGAGCTGCCGGAGCTGGTGGTGCTGCGGTTGCTGGAGGTGCTGGAGGTGCTGCTGGAGGTGCTTGGGTTACTGGAGCTGCTGGCACTAGAGGTGCTGGTGCTACGAGTGCTGGAGCTGCTGGTCCTGGAGGTGCTCGTACTAGAGGTACTGGAGCTGCCGGAGCTGGTGGTGCTGCTAGTGCTAGAGGTGCTACTGGAGCTACTGGCACTGGAGGTGCTGGTGCTGGTGGTGGTGGAGGCGCGGGAGCTGGAGGTACTAGAGGTACTGGCGCTGCAGGAGCTCGTGGTGTTGCTGGTGCTGGAGGTGCTGGAGGTGCTACTGGAGCTGCTGGTGCTGGAGGTGCTGGTGCTGTTGGTGTTGGAGGAGCTGGAGCTAGTGGTACTGACCCGCGTCGACCGTTTTTCTACCCACACCCGCAGACGACCCTGCCGCCGCCTAACTCGATCCTTCGCCATGTTCTTAGTCTCCCGTCTTCCACCGGCCTCCCTCTACCACTCCTGTGTCCACCGACAGACCTCTCTCAGCCACAGCTGTTGCCTGGCTCCCTGCTGATTGCGCCTGCTCCTCACACTGAGGTGACTGGGTCCCTGACTGAGCGTCATGAGCCTGAGACTCGTGCTTCTACACCTTTTCGTGCTCGTCGTGTCGCCCGACCTCGTCCTCCTGTTGTCCCACGCACTCACGGTATGGCAATTCGTCCTTCCTCTGTTCCAAAGCGTGTTGTCCTGCTTGAGCCTCCAGTGTCCTCTCTTCCGCACGTTCCTGACCCTAAGTCTGACCTTGCACGTGCTGCCAGTCCTAGTGTCAGTCGTCTCCTCGCTACTGTCGTCACTGACCCTGAATTTGAGTCTACTGCAACGTTTGCCCTAGTCACTGAGCTAGTTGAAGTCACATGCTCTATTTTCATAGCTATATCATTATTAGTGTTCTTTTCGGTCGTTACTGAAGGAACAAAGAATTGAAGTGTCTTAAGGAGTTCATTCATGCCAAGAATTATCATGGCACTAGTAGCATTCGATTGGACATCTTATGCCACGTCATCTACGGTATATTACCTACATGTCATCGAAAATGCAAACTGGCTCTGAAGAAATTCATGACAATAACGGGCCATTTTTCCTCCATTTGATGGCTCTTATATCAACCTGGAATCGAGAAAACTGCAAGTTCTTAGGATGTAAGATTCTCGGTGCCAGCATCGAAGATCACGCATTGATGGAACAAACACCAAATATTATAATTTTTAAACACATTGATGTTTTTCAAAATTGTGTATTGTGAAAGCGAAGCTGCCTGTACCGAATATTTGGCAGCGTCGAAGCGCGCTAAACGCCCTTCTCCAGCTACAAAAACCGTGGGTTGGAGTTCATTCCCTCCACCCACGTTTCTCGTTTTCCAACGGCTCAATCAACATCCCCACCACCCACCCCGGACCAACTACAAGACCACAGCTGCTTGGACGGACGACTCCATAGCTAGTAATATTTGCATGTACTAGCATGTGTTTAAGAACAATGCATATGTTGTAATAAGCCAGTTGCAATGAGAACGATGCCCGTTCGAGTAGTTCTTTTCCCCGTCCAAGCTGGCTAGAACTCGCACTCTTCCCAGAGGCCAGTCACCCTCAACACTTCTGCAAGACATTTTCAACCACAATCGCTCTACAATGGCGTCTACGCCGGCACTTAACCGCGGCAATTCGTCTGCGCCGAGTTCCGACACCGATCGTAACGCCCGAGAAATGACGGGCGATCGCCGTAACAAGCGGCGGGCAGAGGAAGGATCGCCCGCCCCAACTGCCGTGGACGTGCTGTTGGGCGGGCTCGAGGTCAACAAAAACTCGAGCCCGCCTCAGCAGCAGCACCCCTCGGTCCCTGTGGCGCCTGTGGCGCCTGAGGCGCGTGTGGCGCAAGTGGCGACGGCGGCACCTGCAACACCTGTGGCGCCACACGCGCCTGACGCGGAGCACACGCCGGCGCCTGTGGTTGGACCATCGCGTCAGCGCCAGAGGCGCCGAACAGCGACTTCCTCTGACGCGACGACCCCGACGTTGACCAACGCGTTGACTCCGGACCAGGTCGCCGCGCTTCTGTCCCTGTTACAGCAACAGCCCGCCAGCGTTACAGTTGCAATGAGAACGATGCCAAATTATAAGGACAAGAAAGCAAGCTTTCTCAATGCTGGCTATCATAAAACATAAAATCATTATCAGTCAGAGAACATGTGGTGGTTGACAGGAAGGAGATAGAATATGGAACTGTAAGTGATCCAACACCACTTCAACTCTACCCATTTCTGCCCACCTGATACTCTCCTCTTAGAGCGTGTTCCTACACCTCGTATCAAGCGAACCTTGTAACAGGCTCTCACTCAAAATTCCCCTAAACCCAAAACCTCTCGCTAGTTTTACCAGGCGAAAAGTACATTCTTGATACGAGGTGGCCTGATATGAGGCCGTAGGAACACGCTCTTAGCCTCTACTTCACCTCATAATTGATTCTGTTTTTGCTCAAGTTGAGAGCCAAGGATGCAGCCTGGGAAATGTCGATGCCACTGATAGCATGACATAATGACATGCCACACCATGACATCCTGCACCATGACATGCCACACCATGACGTGCCACACTATGTCATGCCCCAACATAACATCCTGCAGAATGACATGCCACACCATGACATGCCACACCATGACATCCTGCACCATGACATGCCACACGATGACAGGCCATAGTAGTACATGCCAAAGGATTTCAGGCCCTCTCCTTATCCCACTCACTTACCTTCCTCTGGGGGTTTCAACCCCCTTTCTCCTTATCCTCAAAGAATTTCAGCTACCCTCTCTCCCTAACCTACTCACCCATCTTTCTGCGGGGGTTTCAACCCCCTTCTCTCCTCATCCCACCACTCACCCACCTTCCTCTTGGGGTTTCAGCCCCCCTCTCTCCTCATTACACTACATCAACCACTGAGACAGGTGGCATCAGAGCCATACAGCTAATCATGTGCCACCAACCAAGCATGAGCATCATGCTCTCATGCAACAGGTGGCATCAGTGCCATACGGCTCATCTCATCATGTGCCTCCAACCAAGCATGAGCATCATGCTCTCATGCAACAGGTGCCATCAGTGCCATACGGCTCATCTCATCACGTGCCTCCAACCAAGCATGAGCATCATGCTCTCATGCAACAGGTGGCATCAGTGCCATACGGCTTAACATGTGCCACCAACCAAGCATGAGCATCATGCTCTCATGCAACAGGTGGCATCAGTGCCATACGGCACATCTCATCATGTGCCTCCAACCAAGCATGAGCATCATGCTCTCATGCAACAGGTGGCATCAGTGCCATACGGCACATCTCATCATGTGCCTCCAACCAAGCATGAGCACCATGCTCTCATGCAACAGGTGGCATCAGTGCCATACGGCTCATCTCATCATGTGCCACCAACCAAGCATGGGCATCATGCTCTCATGCAAGAGGTGGCATCAGTGCCATAGGACACACCTCATCATGTGCCACCTACGTTGGCAGATACGCCTTGGGCAGGGTTGCGTACCACGTATATACGCTTGCGTATATACGTGATACGCTAATACGCTCGTATTTCTTGGAAATATGCCCGGGCAGCCCGCCGAAAAAAAAAATCGAAATTGAAAAATTTCGCGAATGTTTTGCGACTTCGCGATTTGTTACCGCAAAGTCGCACATCGCCCAACCCACTTCTGAAATTCAGATTTTGAGCTCCAAACCTCCCACCACCACCCCAACCACACACCACCCCACCAAACCTCTCATCTCCAACCATCCCTCTCAAATGTTGTTCAGCAACTCGTCTGCTCATATACTGAATGACGAGTTCCTTTCTGTCATTCAGTTTCCGTAGTCGTTTTCATTCCCGTAGCTCTCTTCTCCCGTTTTTCCTCATGGCGTCTAACTCCACCCCTCCTACTGCGACGAGCAATGTTGCCTCTGTTCACGCGTCCAATAACGACATCAATACGGAGCCTGTTGAGGCTGGCCTTTCGAACCCCATTTTGAAACATTTCCTTATTCCGTACCATACCAAAGGCACTCCCAAGATGTGTAAGTTTTGTGACTTCACGTCTGAGGGCGGAACCACTCGTTGCGCGGTTCACCTGGCGAAATGGAAAGGGCAGGGTGGACGCCCTGTCCGGCTTTGCAAGAAGGTGTCCCCGGCAGTCAGTGAAGAAGTGCGCGGCATGTACGAGGAGAAGGCGGAAAAGCAGGGCGTCAAACGAGGGGCGGCCGCTGCAGCAATTGACTCCGCGCTGGGCGCGGTCACTGGTTCTTCAGAGAAGAAGGGGAAGATTACGTCCTTCTTCGGCGATGAGGCAGCATGCGCCAAGGAGGACGCGGATAGCGCCCTCTGCCTTTTGATCGTGGCGTTGAGACTTCCCGAGCGCATCGCGGACGACCCGGTGTTCCGTTACGCAGTCCAGTGCATTGCGCGCGCTGGACCGGGGTACGTCCCCCCCAATAGGCACTTCATTGGAGGGGCGGGCTTGAAGAAGGTGCGGCAGAAACTGGAGGAGGCGCTCGCCCCCGTTGCCGCGAGCTGGAAGCGTGACGGGGTCACCGTGTCGTCGGACATGATGACTGACCGTTGTGGCCGCCCGCAGACCAACGTGCTTCTTGTCAACGACTCCGGCGCAGTTTTCGAGCAGGCGGTCGACTGCCACATGGAGTCGAAGACCGGGGGTTACATCGCAAGCCTTCTCCGCCCCGTGATTGATAAGGTGGGGCTGGAGAATGTGGTGGCGATCTGCACCGATGGGGGCAGCAACTATGCCTCGGCAGCCAGGAAAATTGCAAGCACATGGCCGCACATTGAGCATGTGCCATGTGCCACGCATGTCCTCGACCTTATGATGGAAGACGTGGGCAAGATGGGATGGGCGAAGGGGCTCGTGGAGAAGGGGGGGATGATGATAAACTTTGTGCGCAACCACCACTTCACCCGTGCATACATGAAGAAGGGTGGGGGGAAACAGGTGCTTAAGCCCGCGGGGACCAGATTTGGGACGCAGTATATAGCTCTGGCCCGGCTATGCGAGGTGAGGGGTGGGCTGGCGAAGATGGTTCTCAGCGACGAGTGGAATGAGTGGGCAGCGGCGGAGAAGGACAGGAAGATTGTAGCCGACATGTTCAGGGCTGCCATGATGGATGAGGAGTGGTGGGGGCTGGCGAGGTTTTTTACCTCTCTCATGGCGGTGCCGTTCAAGGCCATGCGGGCCACGGACTCCTCGGCAAAGGGGATGATGGGGAAGATGTATGATATCATGCTTCAGCTTACCGAAGACATGAATGACAAGTTGGACGAGGCAGGCGACTATTTGACTCGGGCGGAGAAGGTAGATATCACCAAGATTGTGAAGGACAGGTGGGACAACTCCCTTGCCTGCCCCATGCATGTGGTTGGCCGGATCCTGAATCCGGTCAACCAGGTGGAGGGAATTTTCAGGAACGATGTGGAGTGCACGCGAGTGTTCAAGGCCTACATCGAGCGCCACTACGACAACAAAACCTTCAGGCGTGGCAAGGATGGCGCCCCTCGTCGCGCCTCCCTTGTGCTGCAAGAGGCATTGCTGGCCTACATCAACATGGAGGGCAGCTATGGCACGCCGGGCGCCATATCTGCAAGGGAGGCAGTGAAGAAGGGGGAGATGAGCATGGTGCAGTGGTGGTCGTGGCACAACACCGAGTACCCTGAGCTGGCCGCCCTCGCATGCCGGGTTCTCACTCAGCCCGTCTCGGCTTCCCCATGCGAACGTGGCTGGGCGCAGTGGGAAGGCGTCCACACCGCCCGCCGCAACCGCCTCGGGTCCGCCAAGTGTGCGGACCTCGTCTACATTGCGCACAACTGGAACGTTGTGCGCAATTGGTACAAGAAGGATGGGGGCAGCACGATTGTGCCCGGTAACATCCCGGATGCCCCAATCCCTCGCGGCTACAACATGGACGAGGAGGAGGATGACCTGCTGGGGGCGGAAGGAGAGGATGCAGTTCTGGCGGATGAGTATGGGGCAGGGGTGGTGTTGGAAAAGCCCCGCAAGGAACTCGGCTGTGTGGAGGCTAGCTAGAGGGTGGGGTGGGGATGTATGGGGTGGGGAGAAGTAGCCCCAAAGATGTATCTCTGGATATTTATGAAATTAAATTATGACATGTGTGTTTGGGAAACATAACCCCCCCCCCCCTTGAACAGGTTTTTTTTAGCCCTGCCCGGGAAAAAAGTTTTACCTGCCCGCCCAGCGTATTTTTACGTATCACGAGTACGCCACCCCTAGCGTACCGCGTATATACCCAGCGTATAATACGCTAGCGTATTATACGCGATACTCGTATCTGGCAACGTAGTGTGCCACCAACCAAGCATGAGCATCATGCTCTCATGCAACAGGTGGCATCAGTGCCATACGGCACATCTCATCATGTGCCACCAACCAAGCATGAGCATCATGCTCTCATGCAACAGGTGGCATCACTGCCATACAGCTCATCTCATCATGTGCCACCAACCAAGCATGAGCATCATGCGATCATATTCTTCCACCAACCCCACTGCCTCTCATCACCATCACCACCCGACCCCCCCAGCCACTCCCATCCTCACCTGGCAGCAGTAGGAGCAGCAGACAGCCCACTCCCTTTCGAGAACAGCACCCCCAAGGGCTGTGACTTGTGGGTCAAGGTGTGGCAGTAAAAAATTGCTTCCAGCCCAAGACTCAAATCCCACTCCCGACATAGCTAGAGCTGACGCGAACCAGAGTCGCCGGCCAGTCGACTCTGACGGTGTCCATTAAGCTTTAAACGCCGGATCGGTTACTTGAGCACCGAGTGCCGTGCCGCGAAGATTCCACCACCCACACACCCAAACCACAAGCCACAACTCCCCGCTTGCTCCCATGCTTCCCCCACCCACCCACACCACACTTCACCCCCATGCCTACGTACCTGTACCTACCACAGCCGTGCAGTAAAGAGCGCCATGGTGTCTGGGGCTGATGGGTAGTGGGAAGGGGGCGGTTAAAAGGGGGGCGGGACTCCACTCCACTGTGCTCCAGGAAGGGTGATGCTGGGAGGGAAGGGAAAAGGGAGAGAGGAGGAGGTGAGTAAGAGGCTGTCCTTCACTCTCCTGGCTTTGCTCAAGTGCTCCCACCTCAGGCTGCTGGGAAGTGAGGAGGGGGGATTAAAGGGGGGGCGGGTCTCCACTGTGGTCCAGGAAGTGTGCTGCTGGGAGGGAAGAGAAGAGGGAGAGAGGAGGAGGGGAGTGAGAAGCTGGCCTTCACTCTCCTGGCCTTGCTCCAGTGCTCCCACCCTTAGCCTGCAAGAGGAAGGAGGAGAAAGAGAGGGAGGAGATGAAAACATACCTTACCTTTTACCATACCATACCTTACCTGTATCGTACCTCACCTTACCACACCTCGCTCACGACTACTCCTATCCTGGGTTGCCCTCTAACCCTCCACCCCCCACCGCTGCACGTCTGCTTCTGCTGCTGCAACTGCTGCTGCCGGTCTGCTTCTCAGCTACATCTGCTGCACCGCGGGGTCGGGATGTCCCGTGCATCTGGGTCTCCCTCAGGGGCAAGCAGCATGGAAGCGAAACGAGATACAGCAGCTGCAAGACACTCAAGGCCCTCCTGTCTATCCTCAAGGACGCCCGTGCCAAGAGCACACTCACCCCTGACGGACGGAGGACTGGCACACCCAGGCTCAGCAATAAGAGCAGTGGCGTAGTCTAGACGACAGGTAGCAGCTAAGTGAACCAGCTCAGCAACGAGAGCAGACGCAGCAGTGGACTCAAAAGAAGGGTCAGTGAGAACAGTAGCGAGGAGACGAGAGACAGTGGGACTGGCAGCATGGGCGAGGTCAGACTCAGGGTCAGGAACAGCAGGAAGAGAGGAATCAAGAGGAGGCGATAGAGGAACACGCAGTGGAACAGAGGAAGGACGACGAAGTGCCATAGCGTGGGTGCCGGGGACACAAGGAGGACGCAGACGAGGAACGCGACGACTAGTGCGAACAGCGCGAACAGGCGAGGCAGGACGAGACTTAGGCTCACAACGCTCTGTAAGGCCTCCGGCCTGCGTAGTGTAAGGAGAAGGAGCAGGCAGTGGGGAGGCTGGCTGAAGCGGCGGCTGTTACTGGTCAGGCGGTGGACACAGGAAGGGAGGAGTAAGGACAGGAGAAGACGGGAGACCAAGAACCTGCTGAAGTAGGGGAACGAAGTACGGTCGAGGCCGCATAGTGCCTCCAGCACCAGTACCGCCAGACACAGCACCCCCAGCTCCAGGGTCAACAGCTCTAGCTCCTCCAGCTCCAGCGCCACCAGCGCCAGCACCTCCAACTCCAGCGCCAAGAGCTCCACTGTCTCCAGCACCAGCTCCTCCAGACTCCGCAGGGTCTCCAGCTCCAGAACCTCCAGCTCCAGCGCCCCCAACTCTGCCAGTCCCGGCAGCTCCAGTACCCCTGGTACGAGCACCTCCATGACCAGCAGCTGCAGTACCTCCAGCTCCAGTGTCTCCAGCGGCAGAGTCTCCAGCTCCGGCATCCCCACTTTGAAGGCGTGAGCGCTGAGATAACCACTCGCGCAGCTGCTGCGGGAAGAGAGGCTCCGACCGGGGAGACAGTCGTGGCGAAGCACCCGCAGGACCTCGAAAAGAAGCAGTACCCCGAGGCTCAGCACCCCCAGACTCCACACCCTCAGACTCAGCACCTCTAGGCTCCACACCCGCATGCTCAGCACCCCCAGGCTCCACACCCCCAGACCCGGAACCCTCAGACTCAGCACCCCCAGGCTCCGCACTCCCTGGCTCCGCACCCCCAGACGCAGCACCCCCAGACGCAGCACCTCGAGCAGCACCTGAGTCGCCAGCTACCTCAACAGGCACAGTACCAGGGAGAGGGTCTACCTGAGTGACACCTGAGGGAGCAGGACCCTGGGGCGGGAGGGGGTCTACCGGAGGGGGACCGGGAGCAAGGAAGAGCGGCGGGGGCGGGGAGGGGCAGAGCGGTAGGGGAAGAGACGGTAAAAGGGAACCGACTCGTCAAACGTGACTTCCTGAGAGGGGATGACACGGTGCGAGGTGGGGTGGTAAAACTGCCAGCCAGGCGTGTCGGGGGGAAAGCCAAGGAAGACGCAGGGAATAGCGCGGGCGGAGTGCTTGTCCGCGGACGTATCGCGGACAAAGGCACGAGAACCCCAGACCCAGAACACCGACGCATCGCCAACCTTCCCCGTCCAACGCAGTGTAGGCGAGGTCTCCGGCAAGGAGACACGGGGCCAAAGGTTGAGCTGATGCGCAGCGTACCGGACCGCAAAGGGCCACAGAAAATGGGGGGCAGCCGCATGGATCATGGAGGTACGAGCGACCTCCATGACTAAGCCAATGAGATGCTCAACAATCCCATTTTGCTGCGGTGAGGCCGGAAACGTGAACGACTGGGTGATGCCCTCTCCACGACAAAAGTCTCGTAAGAGGTCGGAGGAGAACTCACCACCTCTGTCAGAGTGCAGACGCAGGACAGGAAGGTCCTGCCGGAACCGCTCGCGTAGCTGGAGACGGACTGCGCGGATCCAAGGGATCAAGACATCAGGGACTTCACCCTTCCTGCGCAAGGGGAAGACCATGGTGTAACTCTTGTAGTCGTCAACAACCAGCAGAAAGTAACGCCCGCGGCCCTGTCCACTGACGCGGGCTGGGCCCCACACGTCCATGTGGAGAGTCTGCAGGGGAGCAGACGTCGGGGGAAACGAGGAGGAGTGAGGAGCGGCGCGCTGCCGCCCCTCGACGCAGGGAAGGCAGGGCGGGACAGGCAAGGGCGGGAGGGCAGGCAGAGACCTGGGAAGACCAGAGACAAGGAGGCGGGAGTGCATGCACGAAGGCGTGGCAGGGAGGGGTGACCAAGGTGGTGGTGCCACTGGAGAGTCTGGTGCGACAGGAGGCGACATGAGCAAGGGGGTGCTACCGGACCTGACGCGGACACCTGGGCAGACGCAGATACCTGAAGAGGCTCAGTAGTCAGTGTGTACAGACTCGACCCAGGCCGACGAGTGAACGTGGCCAGGTGGCGGCCCGTCCGTGTACACGTGCAGATCGACACACGCTGACCCCCAGGAGTGGTGGTAGTGACCATCGCGTCCTGGAGGGCAGCGGTACTCACCAAGTTCGTACAGAACGAGGGGAGGTGAAGGCTTGACATTGAGCCGGACAGAACCGCCGGACACGGGAGAATAGTGGAGGAACGGGCAAGGACTGGGCCCCCGGAGGAGTTAGCCAGTCTGACCGGTACAGGTGCAGAGAGAGGAGTGAGGGCGGTGTTGTCGCGGAAGAAACAACGTGAAGCACTTGAGTCAAGCGTAAAGGTGTGCAAGGCCTCAGCAGGTGCAGTACCAGGGAGAGCAGACTCACTAGCACCTAGAGCAGCAGCCTCTATACCTGGGTCAGGCGGCACACACAACAGGTAACAATCACCCTCAGAACTAATACACAAAGCATACATAGCAGCAAGGATAGCATCATAGTCTAGGTCAAAGATAGCAACTCCAAACCTAACCAGCTCTGCCCAGTGGGGGCGCTCGGCCTCATCACCAAACTCTGCACGCCAGGCGGGAGAAGCAGCGATGCTGAGTGTGAGGCTTCCCGCATGTCTGACCAGCACGGTCACCTGTGCGAATAACATACGGGCAGCTACCACTACCCCCAGACGCCCCACACTGAGAAAACCACTCACGAAGCTGCTGGGGCGACGGGGTCTCGCTCCGACGCTGCTGCTGCTGCCTCTGGCCACCGCCAGAACCTCCACGCTGAGTATTTCCAGCTCGACTGCCACCACTCCCACTGCCGCCACTACCTCCACCCCCACCGCTGCCACCACCGCCGCCACCAAAACCCCCACTCCCGCCACCACTCCCACCGCCGCCACCACCTCCACTGCCTCCACCACCTCCACTGCTACCCCCACCACCACCCCCGCTGCCGCCGCCACCACCCCTGGCACCCTTGCCCTTGCTGCTGCAGCGCTTCCCACTAGCAAAAGCAGCCCCAACGTCCTCAGCACCAAGGACATCAACAGCAGCAGCAGAGGCGTAGGAGGGGGCAAGGGGGGAGGGGAAACACCCCTCAAAGAAGGGCGTGCGAGGAGTGCCACGAGCAGCACCTACAGCGACTACACTAGTCTCAGCTGCAAGGAGGTGCTGCTCGAGTAGGTCAACAATGAGGACTGTGGGGTCAAGTGCGAGAAAGTGGTCCCTGACAAAGCGAAGAGAGTCAGGGAGGTGGGTGACTATAAAGTAGAGAGTGATGAACATCAGGGGCTGGTTCCTGTCAAGGAACTCTGCTGAGACGGCACCGCAGTAGTGAGCGTCGCTAGTGCGAAGGTGGGAAACCAGGTCCTCTACTATGGAAAACGCGGACAGCTCGGCAAACAGGTAGGGTAGTAGAAGACGGCCTAGAGCAGCAGTGGCAGGAGAGGAGTAATGGGCGACTACAGCGTCGTACAATGTCTGTGGTAGGAGGGGCGGGAGCGGTGCTAGACGTGTGGTCAAACAACGAAACACCGTCCCTAGAGTCGCTCAGTAGGTACAGCTGCAGGTCGTCGAGCCACGTGTCAAACTGGATAGGGCGGTCCTCATGATCGAACGCGAGAACGCGGAGAGAAGCCATAGCGGCGCAGCACGCAGGGCGGGCAGAAGCCGGCCAGTGCAGGGCACAGGGCAGGCAGCAGCAAGGGGCGGCAAGCGGGTTGCAAGAGGCGGTGCGCAGGCTGCAAGAGGGGCGGCTCGGGGGCCTAGGGGCGGCTGGCGGGCCTAGGGGCGGCGCGTGGGGCTGCAGGGGCTGCGAGAGGGCCGCAAGGGGTGGCTAGCAGGGCAGCATGGGCGGCTAGAGGGCCACCAGGGGCGGCGTGCAGGGCTGCAAGGGTGGCTCGCGGGCTGCAGGGGCGAGGGCGGGCCGCAACGGGCGGCGCGCGGGGCTTGGGGTCGACGGGCGGGCCGCAAGGGGCGGCGCGCAGGGCAGCAGAGGCGACGGGCGGGCCGGGGCCTATGGGCGACGGGCGGGCCGGGCCTAGGGTCGACGGGTGGGCCGGGGCCTAGGGGCGACGGGCGGGCCGGGGCCTAAAGTCGACGGGCGGGCCGGGCTAGGGGCGACGGGCGGGCCGGGGCCTAAAGTCGACTGGCGGGCCGGGCTAGGGTCGAATGGGGGGGGGGGGGGGGCGGGCCTAGGGTCGACGGGTGGGCGCGCGGGGCCTAGGGGCGACGGGCGGGCCGGGGCCTAAGGTCGACGGGCGGGCGGGGCCTAAAGTCGACGGGCGGGCCGGGCCTAAGGTCAACGGGCAGGCGCGCGGGTCAGTAGGGTCGACGCGCGGGCCTGGGCCTAGGGGCGACGGGCGGGCGCGGGGCCTAGGGTCGACGGGCGGGTTGGGCTAGGGTCGACGTGTGGGCCGGGCCTAGGGTCAACGGGCGGGCGCGCGGGGCAGCAGGGGCGACATGCGAGCCGGGGCCTAGGGTCGACGGGCGGGCCGGGCTAGGGTCGACGGGCGGGCCGGGCCTAAGGTCGACGGGCGAGCGCGCGGGGCAGCAAGGGCGATGGGTGGGCCGGGGCCTAGGGTCGATGGGCGCGCGGAGCCTAGGGTCGACGGGCGGGCCGGGCTAGGGTCGACGGGTGGGCCGGGCCTAGGGTCGACGGGCGGGCGCGCGGGGCAGCAGGGGCGACGGGCGGGCCGGGGCCTAGGGTCGACGGGCGCGCGGGGCCTAGGGTCGACGGGCGGGCCGCAAGGGGCGGGCGCACAGGGCCTAGGGTCGATTGGCGGGCCGCAAGAGGGCGGCGCGCGGGGCAGTTGGTGCAGCACGAGGGCTGCAGAGGGCGGCACGAGAGCCAGCAGGGCAGCTTGTGGGGCAGCGCTGTGGTGGGCCCTAAAAAATCGGTCCTAACGAAGGACCTGCTCTGAAACCATGTCAAAGAAATGAACGAGAATGAATTAACTATGAAAGAGTTTGGGTACAAGTGCTAACCCTAATTGGGTTGTACCCCTTATGGGCTACCCCACTATAGCCTACACAAAGTAAGCAATATGACATTTCAACAGTTTCAGTTTCTGTGCTGTAGCAGTATTGATGAGGCTGTGGCTGGCTCCCCCATCTACGAATATTTTAACTAAGTCTGTCCCAATTTTCCCACTAAGCAGTATGGGGCTATCTACCGTGGTACCCTCCTTATTCGGCCGGGTGTGGTCGATTGCGTGAACCGGCACAATCACTCGGTAAGGGTCGGTTGGGTCAGGCGAGCGGTGTGACTTGTCAGTAGTGGGCCTTGTTGTCAGAATGTTATATTTGTCTAGCCTGCAGTGGGGTACTCAATAGTGAGTACAGCCCAATCTAGGGTTTGCTATATGTACTCAATTGCTTGCTAGTGCAACCTCCCTTTCTCGTTTCTAACTTTCAACTGCTGTTTCCAACACCTGTCTGTTACTGACTCCCAGCGTTTCCCTGCTGCTTGGTCTATTTCTGCTGCTCAGCTTCCCCCTTTCCCTTAGTGTTTTCCGGGCATTCGCTTTTGCGGTGTCCCGGCCGATTGCACGCAAAGCAGCGCCCTTTAAATGATGTGGCAGCGGCATTCGCGGCGACGGCACGTATCGTAGCGCCCTCGTTCGTCCCACGAGATCGATGTCCCCAGTTGTTGCTACTTCCGTAGGACCCCGGTCTCGGTCGGCGGAAGAAATCGAGTTTCTCCGCCATAGCGAGAATCTCCTGAAAATCGGTGACTCCGCGGAGCTGGATTTCCTGAGCAATGTCGTGCTTCAGGCCGCCAATGTAATGGTTGATGCGCTCAGATTCGTGCATGTAGCCCACCTTCTCACACGGCGCCAGAAACCCGCTGGTGTAATCTTGGACGGAACCGAGTTGGCGCCAAGTGCGGACCTTCTGACGCGCCGCGATCGAAGCCGCAATTGGCTCAAATCGGGCACGTAGATCTGCGCACCATGCGTCCCACATGCGATATTGGGGCACCTCCACGAAATACGATTGCGCCCAGGGTCCGGTTTGTCCTTCCCGTGTCGGTAGAGTCGCGTAGTCCATCGGCTTTGTGACGATGATACGCCACCAATCCATGGCAGGTCCTCGTAGCAATGGCACGGCGTAGCAGATTTTCGCCGTATCCTCTGAGACGTAGTTGGCGTCGAAGAAAACGTTCAACGTGAACAGCCACACCTGAACGGTAGGACCACCCCGTTGACTCGGGTCAAAGCATGGCGGACGCTGCGGCTTCAGTGGCATCGGCGCCTGCATTGTTGATTCGTCGGCCGGCACAGACATTGTGACGCGGGTTTAACTCCTGGCCGCATTCGTTGCCTCAGGGTGTGTCGTGCCGTGGTCGTCGTCTCCGTCGGTTGCGGACGACGCCATCATTGGCTGCGCTCGCGGGTTGCCCCACACTTCCGTGTTGTGATGCCTGTGGTGCAGATTGTCCCGGAGTGCCAGGTGCTTGCGAATGTGCTTGCTGTGCTCGTGCGACGTCATTCTGCAGGGACGTGCGTTCTGCCGTCAGTGCGGCGATTTCTTCAGAGCTTTTGCGAAGTTGCTGCAGCAGTTCGTTCAGACGGTCCAGCGTGAGTGTAGCGACGTCGATGTGTTCGACCATGTCGAAGGGCGTTGGCTCTGCTTAGTCTAGGCGCAGTCGTGGCTGCACGCATTTACGAGAGAACACGAGGGCAGCGGCTCCTAGGTGCTAAGGGGCGTGAGTCCCTTTGAGTGAAAAATCAAAAGTTGATTTCCTGGGGTGCGGAGATCCGCGGTCCGAAAAGGAAAGTGGCTCTGAATACCAAGTGTTACGGGTGCAATGAATTGAGGTAGCGAGGATCGCACTAGAGTGTTCAATGAGTACAAAGTATAAGCGAAGGCATGAGCGAATACTTATATGCGAAACATGCAAATGGTAACGCGGTGCGTGCGAGCTAGCTAGTGCTACGCTGGCGCAAGGTTCGTGTCAAACTGTGTGTTTGTGTTCTCTCTGTTGGGCTGAAAAAGTCCTTAGGATCGTTTAAGACTAAACTCTCAGTGTGGTGATGTATTAGCGGAAGCGTAATAGTGAAGTAATTGAACCACCTTGCACTAGTATGTGAGAACAAGATAAGTTGATTATAGCAAAGAGATACAAGGTTTTATATGATTACAAGGAATACGAAAGGTTTAACTGTAACTGCTGTTGCGGTTCGATATAGCGACGACTCGGGTAACTGCTCAATAGCGAGTCGGTTATTTGTCCTTGCTGTCGCGCTGCCTTTGTTGAGTCAAAGGTTGCTGACCTTTGACCTTCGCTTCAACCTCCTGTTGTTGTCGCCTTGTCAACCGCCTTGCTGTACCTTGGTTGACTTGGTGTTGCTTTGTTGTAGTTCGCTTTGCTTACGTTGTAGTGTTCGACATTTCAGAAGCGCAAATTAGATGTTTCCAACACTCCCTTTTGCTTCTGGAGTGTCATCGCCTTCATTGCTGGTGACGTGGCCCTGTCCAATCAGCGGCATGCAGTACTCGAACTTCTGCTTTCCGAGTTTCTTGGTCAGGTAATCTGCTGCCATCTCGGACGTGGGGCAGTAGGATAGCTCGAGTCTCCCTTTCTTGATCTTGTCCTTCACGAAGAAATAGCGCAGGGCAATGTGCTTCGTTCGGTTCGCGAACCCGCTCTTGTTCGCTATGCGAATTGCAGATTTGTTGTCGCCGAAGAGGGAGAAGCTGGGTAACTGGGCCAGCTTTGCTTCTTCCAGTAGTTCGTGAAGGTACAGCCCTTCCTTGGTGGCTGAGCAGAGTGCAATATATTCTACTTCAGCAGAGGAGAGAGCAAATAGTTCTTGCTTGCTCGACTGCCACGAGATAGGACCGACGGGCTCAAGTCGATAGATGTAGCCGGTGCGCGATCGCCTGTTATCAGAATCGCATGCATGGTCAGCATCCACTTAGCCGATTAGCTTTGGAGTAGTGGTTCCGGTCTTGTGGTAGGTTAGGCCGATCGTAGGTGTGCTGACGAGGTAGTGTAACGCGCGGTCGAGTTCCGCCATGTGCTCTGCTTTGGGCCGTTTGAGATAGGTAGCAACCTGGCTTGCTGAGTACGACAGGTCTGGTCAGCAGGTAACGGCTGCGAAGAGTAAGCATCCAAGTTTCCACTGGTAGTCGCGTAGTCCGGCAGGTCCGAGCGGATTAGACTTTTCCTGGTGATTTCCTGCGATGTAACGATAGGACGTGGATATGGCGGCTGGCGATAATCCAAAGCGTTTGGCGATCGTTTCGGCGTATTTTGCGGTGCTGAGGTAGATCGCGTTCTCTCCGTCGAGTATGTTGAGTCCCAGGTACTGGGTTACGGTGGAAGAGACCGTGAGTGAGAGATCCCGTTGTAGCTCCCCTTCAAACCAGGTGGTGATGTCGTTGGTAGAGCCTATGTAGAGCAGGTCGTCTACGTACACAATCAACAGGATGTATTCGGCTTCCTTCGTGAGTCTGTACATGCCCTTGTCGTGTGGTAGTTGCTGAAAGCTGATGCGGATTAATTGGATGTGTAGGTACTGCTGCCACAGCCTTGGAGCTTGCTTGATGCCGTACAGAGACTTCAGCAGCTGACAAATTTGATTAGGGTCTGTATCGGATCCGTGTGGTTGCTCGACGAAGATTTCGGCGTCGACGGGAGCATAGAGAAACGCGTTAGCTACGTCAATTTGGCGGAGCTTCTTCTGCGTCATGGCGACTATCACGAGGAGGATTCGCAAAAAGGGATGTCGGCTGAGTGGCGCGAAAGTCTCAGTGAAATCTTGTCTGTGCTCTTGGTCGAAGCCACGCACGACCCATCGTGCTTTGAATTTGTCAATTGTCCCGTCAGCTTTAGTTTTCACGCGGAAGACCCATTTTCCCGTGAGAATGGTTTTGTTGCGTGCCACTCCGATGGGTACTATCTTCCAGGTGTTTCTGTCTTCCAGCGCTTTTAACTCCCTGTCCATGGCTTCTCGCCATTTTTCTCGCCATTCTGCTGAACCGTAGCAGGCTCTCGCGACATCGATGCGCCATGGACTACGGTGACGAGTCCAAGAATCTGCAGCCCACTCTGTGTGTAGCGAGGGAGGTTTGGGTCCTCGGGATAAACTGCTTCGTCTCCCGCTTCTGGATCAGGTAAGAAGTTGGGGCCTATGCGTTCTGAAATGTTTGTGTTGACCGGCTGGGGTATAACGTAACTATTGTCGGCGAAGTCGTAGTAGACTTTGGCGTTGATGTTTTCGCGAGGGTTTTCGTCGTCCATCGGAACGGGTACCGAGCAGTAGGGAAGAGGTCCGGCATCCTCCGATGCTCCGTCCATGTTTTGTTCATCCCAGCCAGCCTCATCTGCTGGCGAGGCGAAGGCTCGGTTGCCACGGAAGCCGCCCGTGAGGTCTTGTTCTGCTGCCAAGTTGTCCAGGTACATTTGGAGAGTTATTCGTTCGTCGAAAATCACGTCACGTGCTGCTACTGTTTCCTTCGAGTGGACGTCGAAAATCTTCCATGCGTTGTAATGTTTTTCAATGCCCAGGTGTAATCCTCATTGTGCGCGTTGTGAGAATTGTCCAGCTCGTGCAGTGTGGGGTCGGTGCTGTACCATGCAGCCAAAAACTCGTAACATTTTTGTGTTGCCCAATTTTCCTGTCCTCAGCAGATGCGGTGATGCATTGTTCGGAAGCGAAGATGACAAAAGCAAGTTGTGTAACAGCACAGCGTGGTCCATCGCCTTAGGCCATTGATGGTTGGGTAGTCGCATGCCACGTAGCAGCTTGCGCATGGTGTTCTGGAGGGTCCTATTCATCCTTTCTGCCACACCTTGCTGTTGATGAGCGTAGGGAAGAGAGATGAGTCTCTTGATGCCTCTCTTTGCCAGGTATTGCTTGAAGCGCTGTGATTGATATTCTCCTCCCCCGTCTAACTGGAAACTTTTCAGCTTCACTCCTAATTCCCTCTCTGCTACTGGGAGCCAAGCGACGAAGTCTTCGAAGGCCATGTCGCGACTTGGAAGATTGAGGTGCCAGACATATCTGGTGGCGGCGTCGATGAACGTGATTACGTAGTTGCATGTCGCTGTAGACCTTCTCCAGTGGTGCATATGCTGGCGTGCTCGGGTTGTGGTGAGATACGAATGGCTGATGAAGTAAGTCGGCTTCAGGACAGGTAAAGCAGGTTTTGCGGACTCGTTGAAGTTCTCTTCCGTCGGGTAAGAGTAGTGAATCTTTGTCGAGAACTCCTGCTCTTATCGTGTTGTTCAGTGTCGTGTTGCTCGGATGTCCTAGCCTTTGATGCCACAATGATTTGTCGGCGCGATGTCCAGGTGAACGTTTGTACAGGTCGGAGTTGGAGTAGAAACCTGCAGTGATGTTAGCACTTCTGTGGATGTCTCGTGGAGTAGGAGTCAGCTGTTGAGCGGGAGTCGGTGTTTATGAAGAGCTGGCGATTGGTGCAGGTGCTGTTGTTGTTGCTTCTGCTTCTGCCGATGTTGCTGCTGCTGGTGTTGTCTTTGTTGTTGGCGATTTTGGTGCTGCTGCTGTTGTCTGTTGAAACACTGCTAACGCCCTTGTCCGTTCTGCTTCAAGTATAGTGTGTGAGTAACAGAAGCCTCCGGGGCTGAAGTCTGAGTCGAGATCTGGTGGGTGCGACCAAGTGGTGAAGTTGATGATCGCGTCGCTGTCAGCAGTTCCTTGACCTGGGACGAAGTCGAGAACGTGTCAAACTTATACATAGCTTACATTGTGTAGGCTATAGTGGGGTAGCCCATAAGGGGTACAACCCAATTAGGGTTAGTACTTGTACCCAACTCTTTCATAGTTCATCCATTCTCGTTCATTATTTTGACATGGTTTCATAGCAGGTCCTCCGCTAGGACCGTTTTTTTTCCTTGGGCCCACCACAGCGCTACCCCGCTAGCCGCCCACTACAGCCCTCGCGCTGCCCCTACTGCCTGTCGCAACAATTAGGCCCCTAGGCTCGTCACCCTAGACCCGTCGCTCCGCGGCCCGTCGCCCCTAGGCCCCGTCGCCCTCGGCATCGTCGCCCCTCGACCCTTCGCCCTAGGCCACGTCGCTCCGCGGCCCGTCGCCCCTAGGCCCCGTCGCCCTAGGCCACGTCGCCCCTAGGCCCCGTCGCCCTCGGCCCCGTCGCCCCTCGGCCCTACGCCCTAGGCCCCGTCGCCCTGCGGCCCCCGTCGCCCTAGGCCCCGTCGCCCCGCGGCCCCTGTCGCCCACGGCCCTTCGCCCTAGGCCCTGTCGCCCTAGGCCCCGCTGCCCTCGGCCCCGTCGCCCCGCGGCCCGTCGCCCTAGGCCCCGTCGCCCCACGCCCTTATGTCGCCCTAGGCCCCGTCGCCCCGCGGCCCCCGTCGCCCTAGACCCCGTCGCCCCGCGGCCCCCCGTCGCCCTAGGCCCCGTCGCCCAGCGGCCCCCCGTCGCCCTAGGACCCGACGCCCCGCGGCCCCGTCGCCCTATGGCCCGTCGCCCTAGGCCTCGTCGCCCTCGGGCCTGTCGCCCTAGGCCCGTCGCCCTAGGCCCTGTCGCCCCACGGCCCCGGGCCTTCGTTTCTGGCCCCGTGGCCCTTCGTTCCTGGCCCCGCGGCCCGTCGCCCCTAGGCCCCCGGCCCCTCGGCCCCCTTTGTTCCTGGCCCCGCGGCCTGTCGCCCCTAGGCCCCAGGCCCCTCGGCCCCTTTGTTCCTAGCCCCGCGGCCCGACGCCCCTAGGCCCCAGGCCCCTCGGCCCCTTCGTTCTTGGCCCCGCGGCCCGTCGCCCCTAGGCCCCCGGCCCCTCGCCCCCCCTACCCTCGTTCCGGGCCCCGCGGCCTAACGCCCCTAGGCCCCAGGCCCCTCGGTCCCTTCATTCCTGGCCCCACGGCCCGTCGCCCCTAGGACCCCGGCCACTCCCCCCCCCCCCCCCCCCCTTTCGTTCCTGGCCCCGCGGCCCGACGCCCCTAGGCCCCCGGCCCCTCGGCCCGTTGCTCCTGGCCCCCCGGCCCCTTGGCCCCTGCTGCTGCTACTACTGCTACTACTGCTGCTGCTACTGCTGCTGCTGCTATTGTTGCTCCTGCGTGCTGTGCCACTATGGCTTTGCTTCGAGTTCTCGCGTTCGATCATGAGGGCAGACTGATTCAGTTTGACACGTGGCTCGACGACCTGCAGCTGTACCTACTGAGCGATTCTAAGGACAGTGTTTCGCTGTTTGACCTCGCGTCAGGCGCCGCTACTGCCCCTCCCGCCCCAGCTGACAGTGTGACTCGCTCACAATGGCTTACTCGCGATGCTGCTGCCCGCTTAGCCATTCGCAAGCACCTGCCGTTAGCCGAATACGCTCACATCGGACAGCACAGGCACTGTACGATGCTGTAGTCGCTCGCTACTCCTCGCCTGCCACTACTGCTCTAGGCCGCCTGCTTCTGCCCTACCTGTTCCCCGAGCTGTCAGCCTTTGCCATAGTAGAGGACCTTGTTTCCCACCTGCGCACTAGCGACGCCCGCTACCGCGCTACCGTCCCTGCTGAGTTCCTTGACAGGAACCAGCCCCAGATGTTCATCACCCTCTACTTCATAGTCACTCGCCTCCCTGACTCTCTTCGCTCTGTCAGGGACCAATTTCTCTCACTTGACCCCACCTCCCTCACTGTTGACCTACTCGAGCAGCACCTCCTCGCAGCTGAGACTAGTGCAGTTCCTGTAGGTGCTGCTCGTGGCACTCCGCGCCCGCCCTTCTTTGAGGGGTGCTCCCCCTCCCCCCTTGCCCCCTCCTACGCCTCTGCTGCTGCTGCAGACGTCCCTATTGCTGAGGACGTAGGGGCTGCTTCTGCAAGTGGGAAGCGCCGCAGCAGCAAGGGCAAGGGTGGCAGGGGTGGTGGAGGTGGCAGCAGGAGTGGTGGTGGGGGCTGCAGTGGAGGTGGTGGAGGCAGTGGAGGTAGTGGCGGTGGTGGGACTGGTGGCAGGGGTGGGGGCTCTGGTGGCAGGGGTGGGGGCTCTGGTGGCGGGGGTGGGGGCTCTGGTGGCGGCGGTGGAGGTAGTGGTGGGAGTGGCGGCAGTGGCGGCGGTGGGACTGGTGGCGGTAGGACTGGAGCTCGGCGTGGAGGTTCTGGCGGTGGCCAGCGGCAGCAGCAGCAGCAGCGTCGGAGCGAGACCCAGTCGCCCCAGCAGCTTCGTGAGTGGTTGTTTTAGCGTGAGACGTCTTGGGGTAGTGATAGCTGCCCGCATGTCATTCGCACGGGTGACCGTGCTGGTCAGACATGCGGGAGGCTTCACACTCAGCACCGCTGCTTCTCCCGCCTCGATGACGCTTGGCGTGCTGAGTTTGGTGACAAGGTCGAGCGCCCTCGCTGGGCAGATCTGCTTAGGTCTGGAGTTTCTATCTTTGACCTAGACTTTGATGTTATCCTTTCTACTATGTATGCTTTGTCTGTTAGTGCTGAGGGTGACTGTTACCGGTGTGTGCCACCTGACCCAGGTATAGCGGCTGCTACTCTAGGTGCTAGTGAGTCTGGTACTCTCCCTGGTACTGCGCCTGCTAAGGCCTTGCACACCTTCATGCTGGACTCAGGTGCCTCACACTGTTTCTTTTGTGACAGCACCACCCTCACTCCTCTCTCTGCACTTGTCCCGGTCCGACTGGCCGACCCCTCCGGGGGCCCAATCGTTGCCCGCTCCTCCACTGTTCTCCCGTGTCCAGCGGTTCCGTCGGGCTCACTGTCAGGTCTTCACCTCCCCTTGTTCCCTACGAACTTGGTGAGTACAGCTGCCCTCCAGGATGCAATGGTCACTACCACCATTCCTGGGGGTCAGCGGGTATCGATCTGCACGTGTACACGGACGGGCCGTCACCTGGCCACGTTCACTCATCGGCCAGGGTCGAGTCTATACACACTAGCTACCGAGTCTCCGCAGGTAGCTGCGTCTGCCCAGGTATCTGCGTCAGGTCAGGTGGCACCCCCTTGCTCGTGTCGCCTCCTGTCGCACCAGACTCTCCTGTGGCACCACCGCCTTGGTCACCCCTCCCTGCCATGCCTTCGTGGCATGCACTCCCGCCTCCTTGTTTCTGGTTTTCCACGTCTCTGCCTCCCCTCCCGCCCTCGCCTGCCCCGCCCTGCCTTCCTTGCGTCAAGGGGCGGCAGCGCGCCGCTCCTCACTCCTCCTCGTTTCCCCCGACACTGCTCCCCTGCAGACTCTCCACATGGACGTGTGGGGCCCCGCTCGCGTCAGTGGACAGGGTCGCGAGCGCTACTTTCTGCTGGTTGTTGACGACTACACGCGTTACACCACAGTCTTCCCCTTGCACAGCAAGGGTGAGGTCCTTGACGTTCGGATCTCTTGGATCCGCGCTGTTCGTCTCCAGCTCCACGAGCGCTTCGGCCAGGACCTTCTTGTCCTGCGTCTGCACTCTGACAGAGGTGGTGAGTTCTCCTCCGACCTCTTGCGGGATTTTTTTCGTGGGGAGGGCATCACCCAGCTGTTCACGCTTGCGGCCTCTCCACAACAGAATGGGATTGCTGAGCGTCGCATTGGATTAGTCATGGAGGTCGCTCGTACCTCCATGATCCATGAGGCTGCTCCCCATTTTCTGTGGCCGTTTGCGGTCCAGTACGCTGCGCATCAGCTCAACCTCTGGCACCGTGTCTCCTTGCCGGAGACCTCACCCACACTGCGTTGGACGGGGGAGGTTGGCGATGCGTCGGTGTTCTGGGTCTGGGGCTCTCGTGCCTTTGTTCGCGATACGTCCGCAGACAAGCTCTCTGCCCGTGCTATCCTCTGCGTCTTCCTTGGCTTTCTCCCTGACGCGCCTGGCTGGCAGTTTTATCACCCCACCTCGCGCCGTGTCTTCCCTTCTCAGGACGTCACGTTTGACGAGTCGGTTCCCTTTTACCGTCTCTTCCCCTCCCGCTCTGCCCATCCCCCGCCCCCGCCGCCCTTCCTTGCTCCCTGTCCCCCTCCGGTAGACCCCCTCCCGCCCCAGGGTCCTTCTCCCTCAGGTGTGTCTCAGGTAGACCCTCTCCCTGGTCCTGCGCCTGTTGAGGTAGCTGTCGGCTCAGGTGCTGCGTCTGGGGGTGCTCCGTCTGGGGGTGCGGAGCCTGGAGGCGCTGAGTCTGAGGGTGCTGGGTCTGGGGGTGCTGAGCCTGGGGGTGAGGAGCCTGGGGGTGCTGAGCCTGAGGGTGTTGAGCCTGGGGGTGCTGAGTCGGAGGCTGCGGAGTCTTAGGGTGCTCAGCCTCAGGGTGTTGCTTCGTCTGGAGGTCCTGCTGGTGCTTCGCCGAGACTGTCTCCGCAGCAGCTGCGTGAGTGGCTTGTTCGGCAAGCACGCCTTCGGAGTGGAGCTACCAGAGCTGGAGGCGCTAGAGACGCTGGAGAAGGAGGTGTTGGAGTTGCTTCGTTGTAGTTCGCTTCGCTTACGTTGTAGTGTTCGACATTTCAGAACTGCAAACTAGATGTTTCCAACACTCTCTAGGCTATAGTGGGTTAGCCTACAAAGGGTACAATACTTAAGGGTTAGTACTTGTACCCAACTCATTCATAGTTCATCCATTCCTGCACAGTTGATTCTGACAATTCGGGCTAGTCTCGCAGCGTAGGCCGACTCGGCTGCTCCAGCAGTCCGAGGTTTGGTGAAACAATGCGCACGAAGTTGGCGAATCCCTATTAGCAGTACCGTTAACGAGCGAACTGTTGGAAACAAGTGATTTATTGCGCTTCTGTCGTATCGAAGCTGCGACACAAAACGGAACTGACTACAGCGAAGAAGCACGCGAGTCAACTGTCGGAGGTTACGCGAAGGTCAAAGGTCCCCGACCTTTGACCTGACGAAATGTACAGTGCGTCAGCAAAGGACACATAACTGACTCGTTACAGAGCAGTTACCCGAGTCGGCACTGTATCGAACCGCAACAGCAACAGTAAAACGGTTATTAACCGTATCTCTTCATATTCCTTGTATTCTTATAAAAGCCTGTATCTCTTTGTTTTTAATTAATCAACTTTGCCCTCACATACCAGCGCAAGGTGGTTCACAAGTCTTTTATTAAACGCTTCCGCTATTACATTGCCCTACCCTGAATTTGGTCCTGCAAAGATCCTAAGGGCTTTCTCAGCCCAACATGGTATGAGAGCGGTCAGGACAAATTCAACTACAACCAAGACACCCACAACACCACAAGACATGGCAACGCAAAAGGAGAGAAGCTCCTCTAACGGGTCTCCCGGCACTACTCCTACTCCACCTCCTGCCTCTGGCCTACAGACAGAGGAGGGTATGGCAACAAGACCAAGGGCAACATCTTCAGAAACTCCCGCGAATCAAGCCGCGGCCTTCGACCCAGACATGATGGAGAAGTTCTTCTCCTTCATGTCCTTCTACGAACAACACCAGCAAGGGGCACCTGCACAGTCAAACAACAGCAACAACAACAACAGAGCGACACCAATGAGTCTTGATGGTTCATCATACGCGCGCGGAAACCAACAACAACCTACCTTTGCTCCGTACGAGCCCCAACGTGGCTCCGTCAGCTTTATGCCACACCCGCAGCCTGCATCTGGACAAGAGAAGACACTGGATGCACTTCAAGTTCAGTCGCAGTTCGCGCACGTCTTAAAACTGCAAACGACAAGGCCCTTCGACGGAAAGGACTTCTTTACCTGGTCATTCGAGTTCGAGCTAATGATGGAAGGCGCGCAGATCCTTGGCTTCTTCGACGGGTCCCTGCCATATCCAACACACGGCACACAGTACGACAAGCAGCAGTACACGTATCAGTCAATGATGGCGTACACAATACTACTGAGAAACATCACTCCGAATCAGCAGCAGAATATACGGTCTTACCGGGGATACGGCAACTCTGCAGAGCTCGCGTACAACCACCTGAAGAACCTGTATCAAGCAACAGACAGCGTAAATCAAAGTCGGTTAATGGCGCAACTGACGACAATTGAAATGAAACCAGGCGAAAAGGGGATGGCGTATATCAGCCGTTGTCGCGAATTGCGCGACAAACTCCTTCGATGCGGAGGGTCGATTTCAGAAGACGCCTTCGTCACAGTCATCATTGGCGGCCTCGGTCCTCAGTGGCGCTCGACTCGCGCCATACTCCGAGCACACGGAAAAATATCAGAAGCAGCACTCTGCGCCGAGATCCACGCTGAGCAGCAAGATATGGACCTGCAAGAAGAACGACACAAGAAGAAGGCATCAGTGCCCGAATTTGCATTCCACACTCAACGACGCTACAACAACAACAATCGGCATCAACCGAAATCAGTACCTCCGTTCTGTCACCTTTGCAAGACGTCAGGTCACCCCCGTACACAGTGCCCAAACCGGCCGCTTCGCCCTTCAAGCAGTCAAGTCGCCTCAACGCAAGCGAACCCGACTTCTCAAGTACAAGCTTCAACGATATCGACGGGACAACCTGCGCAAGGAACAAGAAACATCGTCAGTTGCATGACACGACCGACCGACTCCTGCATCACAGAGTCACCACCACATTACTCACCGGAAGAGCAACTCGATAACAGCACGCCTCGCCGCGAGTCACTTCAACCAAATCCGACGTATGCAGCCATCGCTCAAAGCGAGCCGTCCGGAAAAGATACGTGGTTCTTGGACAGCTGCTGCGGACAGCATATGTGCTCTTCAGGACGTTTTGTTCAACGTGAACACCAACTTCAACGCGAGGTCGTCATCACCGTCGCCAACAATCAGAATCTGCGCACACGACGACAAGGCGTAGTGCAACTTCAGTCACGAGAGACAAACGTTATACTGCAAATGTCAAAGGTTTTAATAGCAGAGGGACTTGGCTACAACTTACTAAGCGTCAGCCAACTAATGGCGAAGGGGATCCATCTTGAAGCAGACAGCACCACACAGGAGTTCAAGCTCTTCCACGGTCGAGGAGGACTCTACATCGGCAGAGCAGTATTGAAGAACAACGTCTTCGTCCTCGACTTCGTACCAGATCAAGGAACGGCCGATAGCGACGCCATTGTCAACTTCGCCCCCTGGACGCACCAACCGGACCTCGACCCTGACTTAAGCCCCGGAGGGTTCTGGTATTCACATACCATACCTGAAGCAGAAAGAACACGAGCATTAGCAACAATCCGACAAGAAGTAACAACATCAACAGCAGCAGAGACAACATCGGCAACACCAACAACACTTACAACACCAATCGCGAGCTCTTCGACGACATCGCCACACATCGACAACACTCCACCAACTCCTGCGCAGCAGCTAACTCCCACTCCTCGCGAAGTTCACAGAAGCGCCAACTTCACCGCCGCCTTTTACTCCAACTCCGACCTGTATCGTCGCTCACCCGGACATCGCGCCAGCGAAGACATCTGGCATGCACGAATGGGACATCCAAGCAACACGGTATTAAACAATACAATCCGAGCAGGAGTACTCGACAAAGATTCACTGCTTCTAACCGACGGAAGCGAACTTCGACGAGCGCGTGGAACGTGCTTTACCTGCCCCGAAGCTGACTTACCACATCGGCCATTCACTTCTCACCACAACCCCAGCGCACCAGCTTACGCACCACTTGAAAAAGTGTACAGCGATATCCTGTACAATCGCGAACATGGACAAGGAGCATACAGCTACACCATCACGTTCATCGATGCCGCTACGCGTTACGTTTGATACCTCAATCTTCCGAGCAAGGACATGGCCTTCGAAGCCTTCATCGCTTGGCTCCCAGTAGCAGAACGAGAATCAGATGTGAAACTAAAAAGCTTCCAGTCAGACGGCGGAGGAGAATACACCTCACAGAGGTTCAAGCAGTTCTTGGCAGAAAGAGGAATCAAGAGACTCATCTCGCTTCCTTACGCCCATCAACAGCAAGGCGTGGCTGAACGGATGAATCGAACTCTCCAGAACACCATGCGCAAATTACTGCATGGCATGCGACTGCCCAATCACCAGTGGCCTGAAGCGATGGACCATGCTGTCATGCTGCACAACTTGCTTTCGTCGTCATCACTACCGAACAACGCATCACCGCACCTGCTGTGGACAGGAAAACAGGGCAGCACAAAATTGTGAAGAGTTTTCGGCTGCATGGTACAGTACCGACCCCCATCTACACGAGCCGGCCGATTTTCCCAACGCGCACAGTGGGGACTACACCTGGGCATCGAAAGAAATTACAACGCATGGAAGATTTTCGACATCCACTCCAAAGAAACAGTAGCAGCACGTGATGTCATTTTCTACGAACGACTCACCCTTCTGACGTATCTTGCCAACCTGGAAGAGGATCGGGATCCCACAGGTGGCTTCCGTGGTGACCGACACTTCGCCTCGGCAGCAGACGAAGCTGACTGGGACGAGCAGAACGTGGATAACGCCTCGGAAGAAGCAGGACCACTCCCATACTGCTCCGTGCCTATCCCGATGGACGACGAAAATCCTCGCGAAAGCATCAACGCCGAAACTTATTTCGACTTCGCCGACACCGGTTATGTTACACCTGCAGAAGTCAACACCAACGAAGCAGAACGCATAGGGCCCAAATTCATTCCTGACCCAGAAACAGGCGACCAAGCAGCTTATCCTGCAGACACAACTCTCCCCCGCTACACACAGAGTGGCCTCCAGATACTCGGCCTAGTCACCGCGGTCCACGGCACGGAAACTCCTAAGGAGCCTGCCACAGTTCAGCAGGCTCTGGGGGGGGAGCATAAGGAAAAATGGCGTGAAGCCATGGACAAGGAACTGAAAGCACTGAAGGAGCGCAACACCTGGAAAGTTGTTCCCATCGGCGTGGCACGAAACAAAACAATACTCACCGGGAAGTGGGTCTTCCGCGTGAAAACGAAAGCAGACGGCACCATTGACAAGTTCAAGGCACGAAGGGTCATACGCGGCTTCGACCAAGAACATGGACGTGACTTCACCGAGACATTCGCTCCGGTCAGCCGACACACCTCGCTACGAATTCTTCTCGCGATCGCTGCCATGAAGAAAAAGAAACTGCGGCAAATCGACGTCGCCAATGCTTTTCTCTACGCACCTGTCGACGCCGAAATCTTCGTTGAACTCCCACACGGTTCCCATGGAGAACCAAACCAAGTCTGCCAGCTACTGAAGTCATTGTACGGTATTAAACAGGCCCCGAGACTGTGGCAGCAGTACCTACACGCTCGACTTACCCGCATCGGATTCCGGCAGCTACCGCACGACCAAGGCATGTACCGGCTCACGAAAGGTGACGACTATATCTTACTAATCGTCTACGTAGACGATCTACTCTACATAGGGTCGACGGACAACGTCACTACCTGGTTCGAAGGGGAGCTACAGAAAGACCTTACGCTCATAGTATCATCTACCGTCACGCAATATCTCGGCCTAAACATTCAGGAAGACGAAAACGCGATCTACCTCAACGCTTCAAAGTACGCCGACGCCATCGCCAAACGCTTCTCACTTACGCCGGCCACCATCTCTACGCCATACCGCTACACGGCAGGAAACAACAAGGAAGGATTCGCTCCACTAAGATCCACCGACATACGCAACTACCAGAGGAAGCTGGGATGCCTCCTCTTCGCAGCTGTTACTTGTCGTCCAGATCTATCGTACTCCGCAAGCCAGTTCGCAACCTACCTCAAGAGACCTGAAGGAGAACACATGGCCGAACTCGACCGTGCTCTCCACTATCTCGTCTGCACCGCAACCGTCGGTCTAAGCTACCACAAGAACGGAACCACGATACCTAAACTAATCGGCTACGTCGACGCAGATCACGCCGGCGATCCCGATAACAGACGCTCACGCACCGGCTACATCTATCGCCTTGAACCTATCGGACCTATTTCCTGGCAATCGAGCAAGCAAGAACTAATCGCTCTCTCCTCAGCTGAAGCTGAATATATCGCACTTTGCTCAGCCACCAAGGAAGGACTGTACCTTCGCGAACTTTTGGAGGAGGCAAAGCTGGCTCAGTTACCCAGCTTCTCCTTGTTCTGCGACAACCAGTCGGCAATTCGCATCGCCAACAAAAACGGGTTCGCGAACAGGACGAAACATATCGCCCTGCGATATTTCTTCGTAAAGGACGAGATCGAGAAGGGGAGACTTGAGCTGTCTTACTGTCCCACATCCGAGATGGCAGCTGATTACTTAACCAAGAAGCTCGGAAAGTCGAAGTTCGAATATTGCATGCTGCTGACTGGACAAAACCACGTCATCAGCAGCGACACTCCAGAAGCGAAGGGGAGTGTTGGAAACAAGTGATTTATAGCGCTTCTGTCGTATCGAAGCTGCGACACAAAACGGAACTGACTACAGCGAAGAAGCACGCGAGTCAACTGTCGGAGGTTACGCGAAGGTCAAAGGTCCCCGACCTTTGACCTGACGAAATGTACAGTGCGACAGCAAAGGACACATAACTGACTCGTTACAGAGCAGTTACCCGAGTCGGCACTGTATCGAACCGCAACAGCAACAGTAAAACGGTTATTAACCGTATCTCTTCATATTCCTTGTATTCTTATAAAAGCCTGTATCTCTTTGTTTTTAATTAATCAACTTTGCCCTCACATACCAGCGCAAGGTGGTTCACAAGTCTTTTATTAAACGCTTCCGCTATTACATTGCCCTACCCTGAATTTGGTCCTGCAAAGATCCTAAGGGCTTTCTCAGCCCAACACGAACAACGGTTGCGACTGTACGCGATGTTGACGGTCGCAGTAAGGAATAGCGAGAAAAATCCTTACATTAACAAACAACAAACCAAGCCAAGCCACAGTTCAAAACGTTCACATTTTTAAGGTGCATTTCTAGTGCTTCTAATTGAAATCCTTGATACAGGATAATCCAGAATCTCCAGCAGCCAGCAAGCAGCAGCCAGGAACCAGATCCACCTGAGTAGACTCTCAACGCCTGGCTAGATGCTGGCAAAAAGAAGTTAGCCTACTACAGTACAGTAACTGTACATCAAATGTTTACAGCACCAATTTGGGATTGCACAATATTGAATGGAACACGTCCATGTTAGTATAATATGCAGGAATCTATTGTAACAATGTACGGTACCATACTTCAAATTGAGCTGGTTCGGCTCAAGTGCACATACCTTAGAAACAAGGATCGCTACCATGTCTCTGTCCAAGGGTTGTGAGGGAGAGGCGCCGCCGCGCCGCTGCTGTGGAGGGTTGTGAGGGAGAGGCGCCGCTGCTCTGGGGGATTGTGAGGAAGAGGCTCCGCTGCTCTGGAGGGTTGTGAGGGAGAGGCGCCACTGCTGTGGGGGGTTGTGAGGGAGAGACGCCGCTGCTCTGGGGGGTTTGTGAGAGAGGGGCGCCGCTGCTCTGGGGGGTTGTGAAAAAGAGGCGCCACTGCTCTGGGGGGTTGTGAAAGAGAGGTGCCGCTGCTCTGGGGGGTTGTGAGGGAGAGGCGCCGCTGCCCTGGGGGATTGTGAGGAAGAGGCGCCGCTGCTCTCGGGGGTTGTGAGGAAGAGGCGCCGCTGCTCTGGGGGGTTGTGAAAGAGAGGGGCCGCTGCTCTGGGGGGTTGTGAGGGAGAGGCACCGCCGCTGTAGAGGGGTGTGAGGGAGAGGCGCCGCTTCTCTGGGGGGTTGTGAGGGAGAGGAGGCATGCAAACACACACATACACATACACACATACCCACAGACACACATACACACATATGCACATGCACACACATCAATCCTCACAGACACACATACACACAATGACTGGAGCTCACTGACTGGAGCTCACTGACTGGAGCACACTGACTGACTGGAGCTCACTGACTGGAGCTCACTGACTCACTGACTGGAGCTCACTGACTGACTGGAGCTCACTGACTGGAGCTCACTGACTGGAGCTCACTGATTGGAGCTCACTGACTGGAGCTCACTGACTGGAGCTCACTGACTGGAGCTCACTGACTGGAGCTCACTGACTGGAGCTCACTGACTGGAGCTCACTGATTGGAGCTCACTGACTGGAGCTCACTGACTGGAGCTCACTGATTGGAGCTCACTGACTGGAGCTCACTGACTGGAGCTCACTGACTGGAGCTCACTGACTGGAGCTCACTGACTGACTGGAGCTCACTGACTGGAGCTCACTGACTGACTGGAGCTCACTGACTGACTGGAGATCACTGACTGGAGCTCACTGACTGGAGCTCACTGATTGATTGGAGCTCACTGAGTGGAGCTCACTGACTGGAGCTCACTGACTGGAGCTCAATGACTGGAGCTCATTGACTGGAGCTCACTGACTGGAGCTCACTGACTGACTGGAGCTCACTGACTGGAGTTCACTGACTGGAGCTCACTGACTGGAGCTCACTGACTGGAGCTCACTGACTGGAGCTCAATGACTGGAGCTCACTGACTGGAGCTCACTGACTGGAGCTCACTAACTGACTGGAGCTCACTGACTGGAGTTCACTGACTGGAGCTCACTGACTGGAGCTCACTGACTGACTGCAGCTCACTGACTGGAGAATTCTCAGAAGTGATTTCCATGTTCGATGCTTGCGTCTGAACAGGAATGAATGCCATTCCTTACTGCATCTCCTTTTTCATCTTCCCCGCTCTTGTTGGCGGTTCATCTTTGGTTTGAGTTGTTGTGTATGTGTGCTGTGCTGATTGTCTTCAAAAGAATCTAGTGGGAACGGTTTTCTGCACCATGTAGTAACCAGTCATATACTTGTTCATACAGGGATAATCGAGCTCCTTCGGAACTGCACACTAACATTGGTCATAGATTCTATCTCGCAGTTTTTTTAACACAACGCTCAGTCTCCCATCGTTACAGTCTTTACCGAGCCAATTGTTCCCAACAATGTCTGTTATTCGAGAGGGGAGGCGACACACCTTGTGCCAGCGCCATCGCTGCCATCCCCCGCACCTGCTGCGCCACCAGCGCCTGCTCCAAGCTACCGTTCATCCGCAGCAGCACCACGTTGCACGTGCCGCAACACCAGGCCAACCACGAGCTGCCACGTCATTTCAGCTCGTCCCCCTCTGTCTGCCTCTTGCACTCAACACCACACACCACACACACCATACAACACATTATACACACACAGTGCACACACCACACACCACTCACACACACACACACATTACACACCCCACACACATACACCACCATACTCACCTAATACACCACACACCCCACACACCAAATACCACACAGACACACACAAACAGACCAACCACACCACACACACCACATTCAGAACACACACCACACACCAGACACACACCCACATACACAGCACACAATACACAGCACACAATACACAGCACACAATACACAGCACACAATACACAGCACACAATACACAGCACACAATACACAGCACACAATACACAGCACACAATACACAGCACACAATACACAGCACACAATACACAGCACACAATACACAGCACACAATACACAGCACACAATACACAGCACACAATACACAGCACACAATACACAGCACACAATACACAGCACACAATACACAGCACACAATACACAGCACACATCACAGAGGGGACATCACACACATCACACACCACACTGTGAAGAATTGAAAAAAAATGATTAGTTCCATTAGAAGGACAAGCATACATAGGTTTGGAAGAGAAGGTTGGAAGGGAAAAGGAGGGAGGTGGGATTGGAGAGTGGGCCAACCTATGGCCCATTGGGTTGGGTTGACCACACTTGGGAAGTGGGCCAACCTACGGCCGATTGGGTTGGGTTGACCACACTTAGGGAAGTGGGGCAACCTATGGCCCAATGGGTTGGGTTGGCCTCACTTTGTGAAGTGGGGTACCCTATGGCCCATAGGGTTGCATTTGGGGGCTCCACCACAATTGGGTTGGATTGGCACCCCAAAATGCAAGACTACACCCAAAGTTGGGTGTAGTCCCAACCCAACTGTACACCACAATTGGTGTACAGTCACAAGTGTTAGCATACTAGAACATAGGATTTCTAACACACACTCGCACCACGCACACAGCGCTCACACCCAGATACAGGCAGTCTTGAACGAGGTAAAAGAGGGGAAGGGAAGGAGGGAGGGGGGTTGAAGTGCAAGCAGTGGCGACGAGACAGAGCAGGGAATAAGACAAGGTGAGGGGAGGGGAAGAGCACGGCGAATGGGATGGGATGGGGTGCATGGGCTGAGGCGCATGGGAAGAAGGGCTGTGATGTCCGAGAAACAAACAAGTAGCAAGAACGAGCAACCAATGGTACAATGTGACGCCCGTCCCACATCCTTCCCTCCCTCTCCACCCCCCACTGTCTCCAGCTTCCAGTCCCAAACCCCACCTCTCATACCCCCACAGCCGAATCCCCGCCTCCGTCCCACGGATTGATGAGGGTGGCGAGGAATTAAAAGCCTATGGAGAAGCTTCTGTGGCAACCCCACCCGAGGCGAGAGCGACACGCACCTTGCGCAGCAGCAAGCGATGCACTCCACAACCCTTGAGGGAATAAGATGAGCAGAAAAGCTGATTACCAAGGGGATAGATTTGTATCATTTCTCAAACCCAAAGTGAAGGCAGAGCGAAAGCAACAATGGGTAAGAAACATACGCAAGAGCAAGAGTAGGAAGAGCTCGTAGCCGACTGCAGCCTCCCCAACCACCTACTCCGCTGCAGCACAGGCCCTGACAGAACACGCACACACAACCAGCTGGCTTTCGCCGTGGCTAAAATGGCGAGGGAGGCACAGCTGGTGGTATACCTGGAAAACGTGATGTACTCACCACCGGATGACCCGAAGAAGGCAGATGTGATTGTACGTGACCCAGATAGTGGTGAGACATGGATCACAGACACGACCATCACTGACCCCGTGCTACAGAACCGTGACCCAGCAGCCCGCAAACCCCCTGGATGGGCTGCAAGGGAGGCTCAGAAAAGGAAGGAACGAGACTACTACAGGCACACAGAACACGTGGTGTTCTGCGCCCTAGCCGTTGAGACCTATGGGGCAAACACACCCCCCACGACGGCGTTCCTGAAGCTGCTGGCCACAGCAGCAGCTAGGAACCGCTTCAGGGCCAATCCCTTGGCGAAAACCGCCAAGAAAATGGCCTGCCACTTCAGCCAGCGTTGGTCAGTGGCCCTCCAGCGCTCTCAAGCGAATGCCCTGCACACCAAGGCCAGGACAGGGATCGAGGCGGCGCACCCCCAGATGGCAGCAGACCCATGGCCGCTGCACCTGGGGGACATCCTCCACACACTGGAAGGGTAGAGGGTCACTGAGGGGGGAGGAAGGTCAGAGGGATGGGCCAATGGGGCAGAGGGTCTAAAGGGAACCACAAATCAAACCGTATGCTTGTACCCCCGCTGAATTAATACAAAGGACCATTTGAGTAGGAAGAGGAGAGGAGGGTGTGAAATGCGAGGATTAGAGACTGGCAAGTGCGTGGGGAGGGGGGAACGGGCATGGCAGTAGCAGAGCAGAGCAATGGCAGCAGTAAAACGAAGCAGCGAGGGGTGAGTGGGGAAGAGAGGAATTGACCCACCCAACGCTGCTCTGGGGGGTTGTGAGGGAGAGGCGCCACTGCTGTGGGGGGTTGTGAGGGAGAGGCGCTGCTGCTCTGGGGGGTTGTGAGGGAGAGGCGCCGCTGCTCTGGGGGGTTGTGAGGGAGAGGCGCCGCTGCTCTGGGGGGCTGTGAGAGAGAGGCGCCGCTGCTCTGGGGGGGTGTGAGGGAGAGGCGCCGCTGCTATGGGGGGGTGTGAGGGAGAGGCGCCGCTGCTCTGGGGGGTTGTGAGGGAGAGGCGCCGCTGCTCTGTGGGGTTGTGAAGGAGAGGCGCCACTGCTCTGGGGGTTTGTGAGGGAGAGGCGCCGCTGCTCTGGGGGGCTGTGAGGGAGAGGCGCCGCTGCTGTGGGGGGTTGTGAGGGAGAGGCGCCGCTGCTCTGGGGGGTTGTGAGAGAGAGGCGCCGCTGCTCTGGGGGGTTGCGAGGGAGAGGCGCCGCTGCTCTGGGGGGTTGTGAGGGGTGAGCAGGGCATGCGCAGGGCAGGCACACGGCAGCGCGTGAGTGGCGTGCGCCATCCCGCTGCCCTCCCTGCTCTCTCGAGGCCACCACTGCCGCCTCCAGCCTCTGCAGTCGCTGCCACGCCAGAGGGCTGCACTCCACACGCCTTGAGGGAAAGGGATGGGCAGACACGGCGCTGGGGCATGGCGATGCAATGGAGGGCAGCGAGAAAGCAAGAGTAGAGCCAACGTGCAGCAGGCGCAACAAGGACGTGACGCCTTGCTCAACTCTTACAACATAACTCTCTGAAGTTAAAAGGTTCATACAACAACTTCAAGTTGAAAGTTAGCATTTTATCAATTTGTCATTGATAGCAACTCATCTACCACATCAAGATGTTGGAGACGTCTCTAGGTATAACCACATGGCAATGAAATTACTACCACCTATCGTATCTACGGTACCATCCCGTCACCTTCACCTCATCCTTGGTTCTGAGGTTTTTGCTGGCTGAAGACTGAAGCCAAGGACGCAGCCTGAGCAATGTCAATGCTAATGATGGCATGACACAATGACATGCCACACCATAGCATGCCGCACCGAGAATGCCACACCATAACATGCCGCACCATGACCTCATGCACTGTAGCATGCCACGCCATGCCATCAAGCACTATGACATGCCACACAAATTCATGCCACGGGATTTCACGCCTCTTCTGTTCTTATCCCACACACACATCCCCTTCTGAAAATATAAATCCCCTTCTTTCCACCCTTTTCCAGATTATCTCTTTATTCCACTCACCCATCTTCCTCTGGGGGTTTCAGCCCCCTCTCTCCTTATCCCACTCACCACCTTCCTCTAGAAGCTTCAGCCCTCCTATCTCCTTAACGCACTCACCCACCGCATTCTGGAAGTTTCAGGCCCCCTATCTCCTTATCCCACTCACCCAGCTTCTTATGGGGGTTTCAGGCCCTCACTCTCTTTATCCCACTCCCCCACCTTCCTCTGCAGGTTTCAGCACCCATCTCTCCTTATCCCACTCACCCAGCTTCGTCAAAAAGCTTCAGCCCTACTCACCTTATCCCATTCTCCCACCTTCCTTTGAAAGTTTCTGCCCTACTCTCTCCTTATCCCTCTCACCCAGCATCATTTGGAGGTTTCAGCCCCACACTCTCCTTTTGCCATGCACCCACCTTCCTCTGAAGGTTTCAGCCCCCATCTCTCCTTGTTCCACTACCTCAACAACTGAAACAGGTGGCATTAGAGCCATATGTGCCACCAACCAAGCATGAGCAACATGCTCTCATGCAACAGGTGGCATCAGTGCCATACGGCACATCTCATCATTTGCCACCAACCAAGCATGAGATGCTCTCATCCAATGCAACAGGTGGCATCAGTGCCATACGGTACATCTCATCATGTGCCACCAACCAAGCATGAGATCCTCTCATGCAATGCAACAGGTGGCATCAGTGCCATACGGCTCATCTCATCATGTGCCACCAACCAAGCATGAGATGCTCTCATGCAATGCAACAGGTGGCATCAGTGCCATACGGCTCATCTCATCATGTGCCACCAACCAAGCATGTGATGCTCTCATGCAATGCAACAGGTGGCATCGGTGCCATACGGCTCATCTCATCATGTGCCACCAACCAAGCATGAGATGCTCTCATGCAATGCAACAGGTGGCATCAGTGCCATACGGCTCATCTCATCATGTGCCACCAACCAAGAATGAGCACCATGCATACATGTTCCCCCACCAGCCCCACTGCCTCTCATCACCATCACCACCAGACCCACCCAGCCCCACCCATCCTCACCTGGCAGCAGTAGGAGCAGCAGACAGCCCACTCCCTTTCGAGAACAGCAACCCCAGGCGCTGTGACTTGTGAGTCAAGGTGTGGCAGTGAAAAATCGCTTCCAGCCCAAGACTCAAATCCCACCCCCGACGTAGCTAGAGCTGACGCGAACCAGAGTCGCCGGCCGGTCGACTCTGACGGTGTCCATTAAGCCTTAAACGCCGGATCGGTTACTTGAGCACCGAGTGCCGTGCCGCGAAGATTTCACCAACCACACACCACAGCCACAAGCCACAACTCCAAAGGATGCTGCCCCTAAGGCCCCCACTTGCTCCCATGCTTCCCACCCACCCACGCCACGCTTCACCCCCATGCCTCCTTACTTGTACCTACCACAGCTGTGCAGAGCGCCATGATGCCTGAGGCTGCTGGGAAGTGGGAGTGGGGGATTAAATGGGGGCGGGACTCCACTGCGGTCCAGGAAGGATGCTGCTGCGAGGGGAGGGAAGTGGAAGAGAGGAGGAGGGAAGTGAGAAGCTGGCCTTCGCTCTCCTGCCATTGCTCCAGTGCTCCCACCATCAGCCCGCAAGAGCGGAGACGGGGAGGAAAAAGAGGAGGGGATGACAACACCATACCTAACCTGGACCATACCTTACCTGTACCGTACGTGACCTCTTACCACACCTCACTCACGACTATTCTATCCTAACCTGCCCTCTACCCTCCACCCCCCACCGCTGCAACCGCTGGTTCTGCTGCTGCAACTGCTGCTGCCGGTCTGCTTCTCAGCTACATCTGCTGCACTCTTCGCTTCATTCTGAGTGACCTGGTGGCGGGCACAGAAGGGAGGGGAGGGGGGCACAGGAGAGGAGGGGTAGGAGTAGTGGTGAGTTGGCAGAAAGTCACAGAAGACAATAAAGTGAGTGTGACAGATACGAGCATGGAAAGCGTGAAGAGAGAGCAACAGCAGTGACGACCTTGACGGGGGGAGAGAGATGAGGCCAAGGAGGTAGAGAACGCACCTTGAGAGGCCAAGCCCATCCCCATACTCTCCCTCGTGGCAGCTGCATTACTGTCGCCCTCCGAGCACTGCTTGATGCTGAGTGACCTGGTGGTGGGCAGGGAAGGGAGGGGAGGGGGACACAGGAGAGGAGGAGCAGGAGTAGTGGTGAGTTGAAAGAAAGGCACTGAAGACACTAAAGAGAGAGTGACAGATACGAGCATGGGAAATGTGAAGAGAGAGCAACAGCAGTGACGAACTTGATGGGGGGGGAGAGACGAGGCCAAGGAGGTAGAGAACGCACCTTGAGAGGCCAAGCCCATCCCCATACTCTCCCTTGTAGCAGCTGCAGTACTGTCGCCCTCCCACCCCCGCAGGTACCTGCACGGCCACCGGGGAGGGGCGTGAGGTAGCGTTGGTGTTGACCCCCACGCCCCTCCCCTCCACCTGCAATGCACACACGCAGAGCTGGTGAGTGGAGAGCGAGGGGATGAAGGGTCCTGTTGCAGCAGAGACAGCACAATCTGCAAGAGAAGTGAGGGGAGGGGCCACTGATTGAGCCACTGCCATGCGCCATAGACCCCCAAGGGTACCTGAGAGGCTGAACCTGGGGGGGTTGTAAAACCTGAGAAAGGCTGAACCTGAGGGGATTACCTGGACTGTGGGGAAGGGGTCTATGGCTTGTGAGCTGGACCCAACCAGTGGCGAGATTTCAAAGAACAAACTGAAGCACATGCAGAACAAGCAAAGCGGAATAAGCAATGAGCAGCAGAAAGGGCAGGAGCCATGGAGGAGCTGGAAATTTGCAGAGCTGATGCCGACCTTCCTCCCAGCCTCCCCGTGCACGCCCCTGCATGGCCACTGGGGAGGAGCGTGGAGTAGCGTCGGTGTTGACCCCCACGCCCCTCCCCTCCACCTGCAATGCACACAAGGAGAGCTGGTGAGTGGAGAGCGAGGGAATAGAGGGTGATACTGCAGCAGAGACAGCGCATTCCGCACACAAGTGAGGGGAGGAGCCACTGGTGGAGGTGTCGCCACAAGCCATAGACCCCCAAGGGCACCTTAGAGGCTGAACCTGGGGGGGCTGTAAGACGATAGGGAGTCTGAACCTGAGTGAGTTACCTGGACTGTAGGGGAGGGGTCTATGGCATGTGAGCTGGGCCGAACCAGTGGCGGAACTTTCAAGAGAAAAGAACAAGTGAAGTCAAGCTGAGCAATGAGCAGCAGAAAGGACGGGTTTCAGGGAGGAGAGAGCACTTAGCTGGAAAGTTGCAGAGCTGATGCCGACCTCCATTGCACCTCCATTGCACCTTCCTGTGTGCGCGGCCACCGGCGAAGGGTGTCGGTGCTGACCTCCACGCCCCTCCCCTCCACCTGCTAGGCACACATGCAGCAGAGGTCAGATCGCTTGGAATGGCCGGCAGCACAAGCACACACTGGAAACTGCTATGTGTAGAAGAAGGGGGGAGGCGCCACTGGAGGAGGCACGGCCACAAGCCACAGACAGCAAGGGGGACATGCAGGGGCTGTAAGGGGTGTACCTGAACCTGAGGGGTGTACCTGCACCTGAGGGGTACCTGCACCTGAGGGGTGTACCTGCACCTGAGGGGTGTACCTGCACCTGAGGGGTGTACCTGCACCTGAGGGGTTACCTGAAGTAGGAGGGTCTGTCGCATGTGAGCTGGCCCAACCAGTGGCGAAGTTCAGAGATTAACACATGAAGCTGAATGATGAGCACTTCAAAACAAAAGGCAACGGCCAAGGGAGGAAACACTTAGCTGGAAATCTGAAGTCGTGGCTGCCCTTTTGCTCATACTGCTGGCCCCTCACGGGTACCCGCTCGAGGATCCGCACGGGAAGGAGTGTGGGCGAGTGGCGGTGCATGTTGCCATGCGCCTCCCCTGCCTCCTCACTCGCCAACGCCGCCAGCACATGTCTTGGTTCCTTGCATGGGCACACGTATAGATGCACACACGCAGAGGACAACCAGCTTGCACTGGTAACGGCTTGAAAATGACCAGGACACAACTGCACAAAAGCAACGACGCGACTCACTATTTGGCGGACCTATGGACTTAGTCGCCCCCGCAAGAGCACAACCCACAGCCTCACCTTCGGGAATTCGAGCAGCAGCAGAGCAACGCCGCTGCTGCCACGCGCACACCAGGCTGCAACGTCCATCCGCGGATGTAACAACGCCATCCGCGGATGCAGCAATTCCGTCCGCGAGTGCAGCAATTCCGTCCGCGAGTGCAGCAATTCCGTCCGCGAGTGCAGCAATTCCGTCCGCGAGTGCAGCAATTCCGTCCGCGAGTGCAGCAATTCCGTCCGCGGATGCAGCAAGGCTGTCCGCGAATGCAGCAATTTCGTCCGCGAATGCAGTAATTTCATCCGCGGATGCAGCAATTCCGTCCGCGGATGCAGTAAACGCCGTCCGCGAATGCAGCACGTCGTTCGATGCAGCAAGGTCGACCGGGCGCTAGCGGCGTTGGGGCTGCCAGGCCTGCACTGGAGGGGGAGACGCAAACAAAACGTTCAATGCGAGTGCAGTTCCAGCGCTGAGGGAAGAATAGGTGTACGGATGCGTGTGAAAAACTCACCATGCGTGCGAGTATATTCCATCACCCATGGCCGCCTTTCCATGCTCGCGCTTCTAAATGTTCGTCCATGCTCGTTCGTTTTCGGTCGGTCTTTCGATGTTGAACGATGCTCCGTGATACCGCAAATTCCTACGCGAAATCGTACCGCGTCTCTCACTTCCGTCTTTCGCACAACAGCTCATCCCTTCTAAAAATCGTAAAAGCTGGATTCTGAGAATCGGGAAAGCTCGGAGTTGTCGCTACAAAATTCCGTGGTCTGCAGAAGCTTAATTCCATTCTCCGCGCTGCCGAAACGTGACACTCCTTCGCTTCCTACATTAACTGCGGGGACACTCGCATCCTGATTCAAGCTGGGACAGAAAATCAAGAGAGGCATTCGGTTTTGACGGAACTAGTAGCTACTGGCATTTGGAGCTGAAAAGGCTGGAAATGTCGAGTTGCGAGACGATTAGGCTTGTGAATTCTGCTGTGATGAGGCAAATGAGGTTGTCATTCGGGAAGGAGGTGGCGCTCGAAAATGCGTGAGAACGAGTTGGGAAGGGCCTCGCATGGTACTGGAGAGACCCCACCAAGGCCTACCTAGGCTCGACCAACCGCTCCAGCTTTCCCAACCAAATGGATGGCCAACCGCGAGCGGCGAAAGGTTTGGAAGCTCTTCCAGACCAACCTAACGTTCAGATCATTACCCTACTTGTTCGAATTCTCCCGCGGGAAAAAAGGTTCGAACCCTCTTGTGGCATAACAACTGGTTGGCGTAGAT
Source organism: Closterium sp. Naga37s-1 (assembly GCA_947471745.1). NCBI lineage: Eukaryota > Viridiplantae > Streptophyta > Zygnematophyceae > Desmidiales > Closteriaceae > Closterium > Closterium sp. Naga37s-1. The sequence continues at coordinate 1,179,077 of CANJKZ010000065.1, forward strand.
TCGCCGACAGAAACGAACCTCCTAGCCCAGGCAAGAGCGGTTTGGTGCAGCATCTATTGCAGAGGCTTGGGGGAATTTTAGTCGTTGTGGGACTGTGAGGATGCTGATGAGTCTGGCGGGAGGAGCTGATTTGGTTAGAAAATCTGACAAGCAGCGCTTTTGCGGGGTGGGGGGAGGTTTTGACGAACAGCTTGAGAAGAACCTGCTGTAACATATGATGCAATGGTCCTCGGTGCATCGCAATGGTGTCACGAAATACGCGAAAATCCCATCGCCTCTGTTACTGGCAGTGGCAGTAGAAGGTCACAGATCTTGTTGTCCCCACTTGTCAGAAGGCTGACCAATGATATTGGGCTACCATTCATACAAGATTGAGGTAGACCGTTATACTTATTGTACTGCAAACAAATACCGAACCCGGTAAAACCAAGCCCCCTCTTGCAACAATTTCTGCACCAACAATTAGTCGTCCACGTGGCTTTGTGCTGCAAACTACAGGGAACTGGGAAGTGAGCTTTGCGGGCTTGGTCAGGCCCGAACGTAAAGTGCCACAAACGAACAGCTTCGGGTTCTCCTAAGGTCTCTGAATCTTTAGTATAATAAAAAGCATTTGGTTCTGGGTTCGAGTGCTGGTTTTTCTGCGTATCATAAATTGCAGTTGGGTAAAAAACTGTCACAGCACATTAGTATCGGGCAATCGCCATTGGTTTTGGCGGGAATGGTAGCTTTCAGACGGGCAAGCCAGTACGTGCCATTTCCGTGGTGTTTTTCATGGGACTAATGGGTAGGTGCTCTGTGGACACTGGAGTTGGCCATCAGCATTGATTCGTAGTTGATCACATTCATCGATTCCTGAACTCAACGGCTCAATGGACAGGAACTTGTGCTAAGTAGGAATATCCTGTACGAGCTAGATCATACAGTTGAAGGGACGGCGATCGAGATTTGAACGCCAAGATGTTGTCTGGGTTCTCTAAGATCCTTGCGAGCACCGCCGCTTCGATAGAGAAAACCGTCCAGGTGTGTTGGGCCTTCCGTCCCCTACGGTATAACCTTCTCTGATTCTTCATATTTCGGGTCTGGCCGTAGTTCTGACGTCAGCATCGGTGCAATTAGGGTTAGCTGTTGCGGTATCAATGTCTGAGTATCCACCCACGTTTCTCTGTTGCCTGTGCATGTGCGTGCCAGAGCACGGTTCAGGAGGTCACAGGGCCCAAGGCGTTGGCCGACTATGACCTCGGCGAGCAGGTGCGTTTTCCGCCCTTGATCCGTCTTGAGCCTTTATTCAATCGCAGCCGTTCCTTCCCTGTAATCGAAGCGCGAACCAACTATCAGTTGCGCGCAAGTGGGATGGAAACCACCGATTTTTTTTTATCAGTGCCTACGGCACCTACGGCAATAGGATAAGCGATGCTCAAGTGGAGGTACACGAGTTGGCGTGACGAATCCGCGTGGCAATGCTGTGCGTGTCCCTCATGGTCAATGCGCAGATCGGGTCGGGCGGGCCGGGCATGCTGTGGAAGCTGTACCGCGCGACGCCCAAGAGCAAGGCGCAGCAGACGGTGACGTCGGAGGTGTGCGTGTGGTTCCTCGACAAGAAGGAGCTCTCGGAGGAGCGCTCACACCGCGGCATGAGGTCCGTGGGGAGGGGAGGGAGGGGGGGAACAGGGGAGCAGTGGAGTGAGGTAGATGCGTCCGCGATCGTAGAAGCGCATTCCGCTTTCCGTTGCTCCGTCCGACCTCGGACGCGCATTCCCAGCGACCCCTTTCCCGTATTTGCCCTGCGCGGACGCTTTAACCCCGCGCCTCGCGCGCACCCCGCGCTGTTCCCCCGCTCCCGCGCGCAGCAAGGCGGCGGAGGACCGGCTGCTGGACATATTCCGCGCGGACGCGAAGGTGCTGCAGAAGCTGCGGCACCCGGGGATCGTGCGCGTGGTGGAGGCGCTGGACGAGAGCAAGTGGGCCATGGCCATGGTCACCGAGCCCGTCTTCTCCTCCCTCGCCAACGCCCTCGGCAACCTCGAGAACCTCACCACCATCCCTCATGAGCTTGAAAAACTGGAGCTGGGGCAGCTGGAGGTGAAGCACGGGCTGATGCAGCTGGCGGAGACGCTGAGCTTCATCCACCGCAACGCCAACATCATCCACCGCGGCATCAACCCCGAGGTACCACACCAAACCAGCCAACCAAGCCATCATGTGCGTCCCATTGGGCTCAACCTAACACGTGTGTCGCAGAAGCGCCACGTGTGTCCATCCTAGAAGCGCCACATGTGTCCATCCCAAAAGCGCCAAAAACGCGTTTCCGTGTTGATTCCTCGCCTGATTATCTACATTCTGAACTATCATGGATGGCGAATTAGCAATGGCTATGGCCCACATGTGCTTGTTCTGGTGCTAATTCTGCCTGCGCCGCACTCCTCCCCCACCCACCCCCCCACCCGTCCCCCCAACCCGCGCGTGCATCACGGTGCACAGACAGTGTTCATCACAAAGAATGGCGGGTGGAAGCTGGCCGGGTTTGGCTTCTCCGTGCCTGCTGACCAACAGCCTGACCCCGATGAACCCGCCTTCCTCTACCCTGTCAGTGCCCGCTCCCACCATGCACGCACCCATCACTGCGCACATCATGCTTGCACACATCATCCTTCCCCCCATATTCTTCCCCTTCTCTGCGCTCGCTGACCAACAACTTGACCTGATGAACCCGCCTTCCTCTACCCTGTCAATCACACCCATCACTACGCGCACCCATCACTGCACACGTCATGCTTCTTGCACACATCGTCCATGCATGATGCACCAATTCTTGCACTCATCATCCGTGCATCCATCATCCTCCCTCCCATATCCTTCCCCTCATCCTTCAATCTTCCCACCATCATCTCTCTCCCAGATTCCTCTCCCCATCATCCTCTCCCCATCATCCGTTTCCCATCATCCGTTTCCCATCATCCTTTTCCCATCATCCGTTTCCCATCATCCGTTTCCCATCATCCGTTTCCCATCATCCGTTTCCCATCATCCGTTTCCCATCATCCTTTTCCCATCATCCGTTTCCCATCATCCGTTTCCCATCATCCGTTTCCCATCATCCTTTTCCCATCATCCGTTTCCCATCATCCGTTTCCCATCATCCGTTTCCCATCATCCGTTTCCCATCATCCGTTTCCCATCATCCTTTTCCCATCATCCGTTTCCCATCATCCGTTTCCCATCATCCGTTTCCCATCATCCGTTTCCCATCATCCGTTTCCCATCATCCGTTTCCCATCATCCGTTTCCCATCATCCGTTTCCCATCATCCTTTTCCCATCATCCTTCTCCCATCATCCGTTTCCCATCATCCGTTTCCCATCATCCGTTTCCCATCATCCGTTTCCCATCATCCGTTTCCCATCATCCTTTTCCCATCATCCGTTTCCCATCATCCTTTTCCCATCATCCGTTTCCCATCATCCTTTTCCCATCATCCGTTTCCCATCATCCGTTTCCCATCATTCGTTTCCCATCATCCTTTTCCCATCATCCTTTTCCCATCATCCGTTTCCCATCATCCGTTTCCCATCATTCGTTTCCCATCATTCTTTTCCCATCATCCTTTTCCCATCATCCGTTTCCCATCATCCGTTTCCCATCATCCGTTTCCCATCATCCTTTTCCCATCATCCGTTTCCCATTATCCGTTTCCCATCATCCGTTTCCCATCATCCGTTTCCCATCATCCGTTTCCCATCATCCTTCTCCCATCATCCGTTTCCCATCATCCTTTTCCCATCATCCTTTTCCCATCATCCGTTTCCCATCATCCGTTTCCCATCATCCTTTTCCCATCATCCTTTTCCCATCATCCGTTTCCCATCATCCTTTTCCCATCATCCGTTTCCCATCATCCGTTTCCCATCATCCTTTTCCCATCATCCGTTTCCCATCATCCGTTTCCCATCATCCGTTTCCCATCATCCGTTTCCCATCATCCGTTTCCCATCATCCGTTTCCCATCATCCGTTTCCCATCATCCTTTTCCCATCATCCGTTTCCCATCATCCGTTTCCCATCATCCGTTTCCCATCATCCGTTTCCCATCATCCGTTTCCCATCATCCTTTTCCCATCATCCGTTTCCCATCATCCGTTTCCCATCATCCTTTTCCCATCATCCGTTTCCCATCATCCGTTTCCCATCATCCGTTTCCCATCATCCGTTTCCCATCATCCGTTTCCCATCATCCTTTTCCCGTCATCCGTTTCCCATCATCCTTTTCCCATCATCCGTTTCCCATCATCCGTTTCCCATCATCCGTTTCCCATCATCCTTTTCCCATCATCCGTTTCCCATCATCCTTTTCCCATCATCCGTTTCCCATCATCCGTTTCCCATCATCCGTTTCCCATCATCCTTTTCCCATCATCCGTTTCCCATCATCCGTTTCCCATCATCCGTTTCCCATCATCCGTTTCCCATCATCCGTTTCCCATCATCCGTTTCCCATCATCCGTTTCCCATCATCCGTTTCCCATCATCCGTTTCCCATCATCCGTTTCCCATCATCCGTTTCCCATCATCCGTTTCCCATCATCCGTTTCCCATCATCCGTTTCCCATCATCCGTTTCCCATCATCCTCTCCCCATCATCCGTTTCCCATCATCCGTTTCCCATCATCCGTTTCCCATCATCCTTTTCCCATCATCCGTTTCCCATCATCCGTTTCCCATCATCCGTTTCCCATCATCCTTTTCCCATCATCCGTTTCCCATCATCCGTTTCCCATCATCCGTTTCCCATCATCCGTTTCCCATCATCCGTTTCCCATCATCCGTTTCCCATCATCCGTTTCCCATCATCCGTTTCCCATCATCCGTTTCCCATCATCCGTTTCCCATCATCCGTTTCCCATCATCCGTTTCCCATCATCCGTTTCCCATCATCCGTTTCCCATCATCCTCTCCCCATCATCCGTTTCCCATCATCCGTTTCCCATCATCCGTTTCCCATCATCCTCCACCCATCACCCCTCCATCACACCCCCCGTCAACCCCCCCATCACTCCACCTATCTCCCCTACCCATCACCTCTCTCCATCATCCTGACCCCATCACTCCCCCCGTCCCCCTCCCCATTCACCGCCCCCCATCACCACCCTCGTTCACCCTCTCCCATCCGTACCCCTCGCAGGACTTTGACGTGGACGACCAAGTGCTGCCACTGCAGCCGCTGCTGGACTACGTGGCACCCGAGCTCACACGGCGCCCCACCATCAACCGCTCCTCCGCTGCCGCCTCCCGGGACGCACTCGCCAGTGTCGACGTCTTCTCCCTCGCGCTGCTCGCCTTCCAGCTCATTGCGCGCCGCCGCCTCGTGCACGCCAACAACAACCTGCGCACCGTGAGTGCACCGGGCCTGCTCTGAGTGCAGCCCAGCAGCTGTGAGCGCACCAGGCAGCCGGTCATGTGTGTTAATTCGTTCAGGCTTTCACTTTGCCCATTTCGCTTCCTTTCCTGTGCGCCCATTCCCTCGTTTATTTCCAACCCTATGCATGGCGTGCAGTACAACAACCGGGTGGGGGGGCTGAGAACCGAGTCACTAGCGGGCATACCTATGGAGCTCGAGACAGACCTGCGCCGCATGCTCGCCTCTGAACCTGCCGCCCGCCCGACCGCCTCTGAGTTCGCCGGTGAGCCCACCCTCCTTGCCTCACCTTTCCCTGAAGCCTGGAGCTGTGGCCCACGCCTGCTCCCCACATCCCCTTCCTCTGTCATGCGCACTCTGCACTTCTTTCAACCTGCCACTGCCTCCTGCCTCGCTCTCATTCCCCCATGCCTTGTGGCTCTGATGCTATTCCTAACTGCCAAGCACTGCCCTTCCCCCCACCATCTTCTTCCCCCTGTGCTCCCATGCGCCCATCCCCTCCCCGCTTTCCAGCATCGCCATTCTTCACGGAGGACATGCGTCTGCGAGCCCTCAGATTCCTCGACCAAATGATTGTACGATGTGCCCTTGGTTCCACAAACCCTTCCGTGCATGTGAATGCCATGATCTTCGTTTACCCTTCCTTTGTGGAACGGTATGGGTCGTTTGTCATTCAACAGACAACATTTTTCCTCCCTCATCCGTACATCCTCGGCCTCGCTCTCCACTCCCCCCAACCTCCTCTCACCCCTCACCCTTCCTCAACCCTCTCCCCCCACCTCCCCCCACAGGGCCGGGACAACAACGCGAGGGTGGAGTTCCTAAAGTCGCTGCACAGCATCTGGGCGGGGTTTGACAGCCGAGTGCTGCGCTTCAAGGTGCTCCCCGCTCTCCTGGAGGAGCTCAAGAACCCCGCCACGCAGCTGCTGGCGCTGCCATGGGTGCTGGAGGTGGCAGAAGCACAGGACGCACAGGACTTTGAGCTGCGCACTCAGACGCTGCTGCTGCCCGCCATGGAGCATGCGGGTGGTGATGTGCTGCTGCTCTTCATCAAGCACCTCCCCGCCATTGTCTCCAAGGTGAGCTATTGACGGCTCTAAGATGGGCTGTAGTCCCCAAGGTGGCCCCATTCACGGCTCTCACCATCATTCATACTACCACTCACCCCACTGCCATCACACTGATTTATTCTCTTCTCGCCAACTTCTGTTTTTTCCCTTTGTCTCCCGCTCTGTGGGGCGTGTCTCTGCATGCGGTGTGCTTGTCTCTGAGTGCCGTGTTTCGCTTCTCTGCCTCCGCTGCAGGTGTCACCACCCATCCTGATGTCGCACGTGCTGCCCATGATAGTGCGAGCTTACGAGGACGCCGACCCGCGCCTGCAGGAGGAGACACTGCGGCGCTCAGCGGTGTTGGTGTCGTCGCTGGACTTTGAGATCGTGCGCACCGTCATCATGCCGCGCGTGCACATGCTCGCCCTCCGCACCTCCGTCGCTGCCGTACGTCCCACCGCCGCCCCTCTATTATAAACTCTCTCACTATCTCTCTCTTTTCACTCCAACACAAAACCCTGTCCCCTCCCCCCTAACCCTACTGTCTCCTCCATCTTTCTTTCCCAAACACTCGTCTACCACTTCCCGCTCCCCCAATCTCTTGCGAACTGTGTTTTTTCCCTTCCAGCCGTCCATTCTTTCCCTTCTAACTGTGCATCTCCCCTTCTCCCTGCCTCCCCGCCCACGCTCCTATGACCGCGCCCCCCACCAGGTGCGGGTGCAGGCGCTCATCTGTCTGGGCGACCTGATACCCAACCTGGACAAGGCGGCCGTGATGGACATTCTGCAGACGTGTGTTCGCTGCGCTGCTGTCGACCGCTCGCCCCCCACGCTCATGTGCATCGTTGGCATCGCTGACATCATCCAGAGGCAGGTGGGTGCTGCGACAGGTTCGTGCTCAGGCAGATTCGTGATGATGCAGGTGGGTGCTGAGGCAGGTGGGTGCCTGTTTTGTGTGCTTTCTCCACTGCCTCTGTTTTTCCATACATGACGTTTTATCTCTCCATCACCCACTATGTGGAGTAGCTCTAACAACTTCATTCTCTCCCCATCTTGCATGGTGTGTGGCCTGGCATGGCATGGCATGTGGTATGGCATGGAATGGCATGGCAGTACGGAATAGAGTTTGCAGCGGAGCACATACTGCCGCTGCTGTGCCCCATGCTCGTGGTGCAGCAGCTCACAGGCCCGCAGTTCGCCCGCTTCCTCAAACTCATCATGGACGTTCTCACGTGTGCTCCCTGCCTCCCACTCTCCTCTCCCCCTCTCCTCTCTTTTCATCCCTCTCACTCACGCACTTACCTCAGTAATCACTCACACACACTCCACTTTCACGCTTGTAGTGCACTGCACAGGCACTTTCCTTTGCTCGTCATCCACAATACGAGCGTTTGCCTGTCAGTCTTGGCCTTGCTGCGTATGCTTCTGTTCTCTCTTCCAACAGCTTTTTCTCCTGTGCAATGTCACACATGCCATGTACCATGTCCCATGTCCCTTGTGCCATGTCCCCTGCCTCGTGTGCTGCGGAGCAGCAAGATACAGGACAAGAGGGGCGTGTCATTGAGTGAGGCGGACTCCATATCCCTCGACCTCGCATCAATGGGCATCTCCACGCCCTCCGATGCCACCACCGCCTTTGATGACAGGTCGGCCCGCACCCTCCATTGGAGTCTCGTTTGAAAATTCCCTGAATGTCCCACCCTGTGAATCAAATGTGGGTTATTATCTCCTCACAGCCTCAAATGTGGACATGGTGATTTTAGCCTCCCCATTTGTCCTCCTGCCATCCGCCTCTCCTCCCGTTCCCCACTGCCTCCCACACCATCCCCCTCCCCCTTCCCTCCCTCCACCAGCGCCAAGCCAGCATGGGACGCACAACCAGACTGGGCCAAGGCACCCGCCTCCTCCTCCGCTGCCCCCTCCGCCCCCTCCTCCTTCTCTGATCCCTTCGCGTCCGCTCCCCCCATCTCCTCCACCCCCGCTTCATCCGCCTCCTCTGCTTTTGGCACCCCAGACCCCTTTGCGTCCTCTGCTCTCTCCTCCGGCCCTGCCCCCAGCCTTTCATCCCTGTCTTCTAATCCTGCAGGCGGCATGGGGGGCATTGGTGGGGGTGGCTTGGGGGGGATGGGAGGAGGCGGTATTGGGGGCGGCAGCAGCATAGGCGGTGGGGGTATGGGAGGCCTTGGCAGCGGCTTGGGAGGGGGGTTAGGGGGGGCACCTATGGGAGGGTCACTAGGAGGGGGGCTGGGAGGAAGCACAGGGTTCGGTGGGGGGCTGGGAGGAGGCATGGGTGGAGGGTTGGGAGGGAGCGCAGCAGGAGGAGGGGGAGGTGCGGGTGCAAGTGACCCCAACGATCCCTTCGCAGACTGGCCGCCCAGAAAACCGCAGGCAGCAGCAACGCCAGCAGCAGCAATGAGTGCTGCTTCCCGCCCCCTGGGCGGCGTGTCCAAGGCCAGTGGGCCACTGGATATGGATGACTGGGGCGGCAGCTCCTTCCAGTCTGCCGCCCCGCCTGCCACTGTTGCCAGCACAGGCATGGGCATAGGGATGGGCATGGGAGGGGGAATGGGGGGTGGGGGCATGGGAGCAGGCATGGGTATGGGAATGGCTCGGCCTATGGGGGGCGTGGGCATGGCTCCAGGGTTTGGTGCCTTTCCTGCTGCTCCCATAGGTGGCATGGGTGGCATGCCTGCAATGGCTGCCCCCCCTGCTGGTGGGGCTGTGTATGGTGCGATGCGGTTCGCCCCTCCCCCATCGCAGGGCTTCCCTGCCCCACCTGCCTCTTCTGCCATGGGCTCTGGTTTCACACCACCTCAGCGCCCTGCTGCTCCCCCTCAATCCGGAGGCGCTCTAATGGACCTCCTGTGATGTGCCATGGCTGCTCAAGAGATGCACGCACTGCCTGCTCTGCCATGGAATCGAGAACGAGAAAGGTGGCTTATAGGAGAATTATATCTGCCTATCACGAAGTAACCTGTGGTTGGTTTCCTTAATATGTAGAAATAATGTGGTCGGGGTGCTCTAATATGAGTTTTTGCTTGTCCACGCTAGGATGAGAATGGAACACACTTCCTGGAAGATCCTACAAGAAGGCAATCTTCTCGTCCTTGGGAGATGCTTGGTGGTGGTGGCTCTGCGATGGCTGCCTTGTAGTGTCCCTGCCCCAACAGTGCTCATAACTATCTGTAGTGGTGCATTTAGTGACAATGCACTCGGTAAATTGTGCATTGTTTATTAGGGCTTGAGTACTGCTACCATACCCGTCAGCCCCCGGATAGAAGCGCCCCTGGGGGTATAAAAAAACAGTGTTTTTTAGGGGGTGGGCTTATAATTGAGGATTTTTATAAGCGCCGGGGCTTATATAATGACATATGAAATCTAGTTTTATTTACACCAAAGTGTTCATCTCGTCCTTGCGATTTGAATCGAATCGATATCGTAGAGGGCAATGAATGTGAATTTCGCGTAAATTGGCAGTGGCTGAATCCCTGCCAACACACACAGTCAGAATGAGTCATATTGACCCCATGACTGCTCATTCTGACTGGACACGAAGGCATTGAGTCGCGCGAGGGTGAAGGGATTCGAAATTCTGGAATATATATTGCACTGCCTGCGTCAGCAGGCAGTGCAATGAGTCAGCGGGCAAGGAAAAAAATAAAACCCATTCGGGAGGCATCAACCCTAAAGTTTTAGGGTTGAGGCTCCCAAATGGCATGGAGTCCGAATGGGTTTTAGTTTTTTTTTCTGCCCGCGGTCAGCATGCTGGCTCACTCGGTAGCGTCGTCTAGCGAAATGGTAGCGCTACCGAGCGCTACCGACGTTACCAAGTGCAATATATTGAATGTGGGGATGCAAAATTGTGTTTCGTTACAGCGTTTCCAGTAAAAATAAAACAAATATTACAGAGGGTGGCGCTTATAATCGGTAAGCCGTTAGGGGTGGGCTTATAATCGAGGACCGGATATAAGCGCCATAAGCCTTTTATAAGCGCCGGTGCGTATCATAGGCCTGCGCTTCTATCCGGAGGCTTACGGTACCAGGCCCTCAGATTGGTTTGGGGGTACACTGAGGCCTCAGGGCAGTTTTTAGGAAATCAGAATCTGCCCTGAATTGTCAGGGCTGCACAGGGTGAGGTATCCTGAAATGTCAGTGCTACATTTGAGAGTATCCTGGCAGCTCAGTGCTACATTTCGTACAATCCTGTATATTTCGCGCGTGTTATGTTAGCGGGGATCGAAATGCTCTCCACATTCGAAGTGTGTAATTCTGGGGTGCAGCTGCAAGTGGCTGGCAGTGCAAGTCGCTGGCAGCTGCATGGTGCGAAAGTGTTACAGCACAGTACAAGGAGATGGCGAAGGTGGCGGTGAACATGGTGGGCCAAATTGGATGGAACATCGAGTCGAACATGAAGTGTTGTAGTGGGTAAAGCGAAAGATTGCTACGCAGTTGGTTGCCTGCTCGATTCCAACTGGCTCCATCATCCGAAGCGTTCGCCTTGTACACTTTTGGCCCCGAAACCCAGGAGATTTTTCGTACAGTACATCTCGCTTCAGGGCGAGTTCGACATTATCCTGAGTCGTCAGGGCTGAACCTACAGCGTTATCCTGAGTTTCAGTACGCAAAATAACCATTATACTGATTTTACAGGACAAGTAATTCCCTTATGCTGTTTTTTCAGGAGAAGCACACGACACCTATCCTGAATTCAGGAGAATCAGGATAAATTATCCTGATAACATAGGCCCTGTACGGTACCATGAAGTTGTACTTCAATTTGACACTACTCGTCCATGCAACTACTCGTCCGTGACGCGCTCATTTGGAGGATTACAGGTGTGCTTTAGAAAAAATACCAACTTTCAACTATCAACTGCGGAAGTGACACGGTACACTTTTTTCATGGAACTACACTTAGCGGATGGACAAAACAGGCGGCTTCTCATCATCATGCTCCACAACAAAACTATGTCAAGTTGCCCACATTGGAGCTTGTTGGCAGGAAACAGCTGGCAAGCACATGCATGTGCACAATGCATGCATGCACCTACTCGTCTGTGACGCAGCCTTCAGACGCTGACTTGACCGTCTTGATGTACTGCCATGGCCAGGGGGGAAGGGGTGACAGCACAAGGCACAAAGCACGGTGCGTGAGCAAAGGAAGGGATATGAGCTGGCACTGCACACAAATGGGGCGATGCATATGAATGTGGGGATGAGTGCAGATGGCACGTGATGCAGGACTCATGCACTGATTTGCGCACGAAGCACTGACTAAAACATGCAGCGACTTTTGCAGAGGCCCACACACCTTGTGCAGAGGCCCACACACCTTGTGCAGAGGCCCACACACCTTGTGCAGAGGCCCACACACCTTGTGCAGAGGCCCACACACCTTGTGCAGAGGCCCACACACCTTGTGCAGAGGCCCACACACCTTGTGCAGAGGCCCACACACCTTGTGCAGAGGCCCACACACCTTGTGCAGAGGCCCACACACCTTGTACAGAGGCCCACACACCTTGTACAGAGGCCCACACACCTTGTACAGAGGCCCACACACCTTGTACAGAGTGCCGCGAGTGGCCTTGAGAGGCGGTGCCACCCAGTTGGCACGGCGGCGCTGCAGCTCCTCCTCGCTCACAGCCATGTCCATGGCCCTCTTCTCCACGTCGATGGTGATCACATCCCCGTTCTGCACGAGCCCTATGGGGCCGCCCACCTGCGAGCACAGGAGGAAGAGGGATAGAGTAGGAACAAGGCATGGTCACGGGGGAGACGGGGCAATCCGGGGTGGGGAGAGTGAGGGGTCGGCAGGAGTAGATGTGAGGGTGGGAGGGATGGAGGGGAAAGGGATGAAGGAGATTATGTAGTGTGGAGCGGTAAGGAGAAAGGGAGGTAGGGAAGGGACTGGGCAGCACAGGGCTGGGCACATGGTGGAGGCAGGAGCAGGCAGCGAATGGGGAGGTGCCACGTGTACCTGTGCCTCGGGGCAGACGTGGCCGACCACGAAGCCGTGAGATCCACCGGAGAAGCGACCATCCGTCAGCAGCGCCACCTCCTGGTGGGGGGAAGGGCGGAGAGCGGTGGAGGGGAAGAACAGGGCATTCAGAAAGGTGAGCCACATGAGCTGAGCAGGAACCAGTGCAAGGGGAATGGGTCTATAGCACGAGGGGGAGTGCGGAAACAGTGCATCCAGGCACTCAGTAGCATCTATGCACGCAGCCTCACATGCCCATGGCCGTGCACGTGCCACGCCCTTTCTTCCCCCATGTCACCCCCGCTCCCACACCCAACCTCCCCAACCCATCTCCCAACCCCACCATTACCTTGCCGAGCCCAGCGCCCATGATGGCCGAGGTGGGCGTGAGCACACACGTCTAGGGAATCCATGTGACACACTCATCCCAACCTCCTCCCCCCCCCCGTGTTACCTTGCCGAGCCCGGCGCCCATGATGGCAGAGGTGGGGGTGAGCATCTCCGGCATGCCCGGCCCGCCCTTGGGCCCCTCGCCCCTGATCACCACCACCGCTCCCTGTGGGGGCGGAAAGGGACGGGAGAGGAGGGGGAGGAGGATTGGGAAAGGGCAAGGTTGGGAGTGGAAGGGGGGGAGAGGATGGGAGGGGAAGGGAAGTTGAGAAGGAGAGTGAGGGAGAGAGGAAAGGAATGGGAGGGGTGGGAGAGGAAAAAAGACAAGGTGGGTGGGTGGAGTGCGGTAGGTTGGGGGCGAAAGCTCATGTGGGCATGGCATGTGAGGAGGAAAAGCTCATGTGGGCATGGCAGGCGTATGAATGTTGAGGCAGTGGGAGTAGCGCGGAGGCTGGATGGAGCACGATGCCTGTTGGCTTGGCCTGGGGCAAGTGCGCTTGGTTGGGCTGAGATGGGTTAGGCTGACTAAGTGAAACGGCTTGGGGTGGTGAGGGGTGGGGCGGGGTGTGGTGTGGTGGGGTGGCACCTTGAAGCTGTTGGTGTCGGCGGAGAGCGCCTCCAGCATGGCCTCCTCGCCCTCAAACACCAACGCGGGGCCTGGTGGTGCGGGGGGGTTGGGGGTGGGGGGAAGACGGCATGGGTGAGCAGCCACACGCGACATGCATGGCACATGAATCAGTGGCGACATGTGGCATGCACGCAACACGGCAACAGAATCTGAGTGGCAGGCAGTGTGACGTGCAGGTGGCAGTGAGACGTGCAGGTGGCAGTGTGACGTGCAGGTGGCAGGGAGACGTGCAGGTGGCAGGGAGACGTGCAGGTGGCAGGGAGACGTGCAGGTGGCAGGGAGACTGTATAATCAAGGCTTCCCCCGCCCTCCCCGCACCCCACACCCCCCCACCTTGGAAGTAGAGCCCCTCTTTGCCCGTGATCTTTGCCACCGACCCCTCCGGTGCCAAATTTCCGTACAGAATCTGCGAGTTGGAGGGAGGAGGAGAGGAGGAGGGGATGAGGGAGAGAGGTGGAGGCGAGGGACAGAGTATAAGTGCGCGAGCAGACTGGGAGAGGAACGAGGATGGGGTGGAGGGGATTCGGGAAACGGGCATGAGATGTGATGGGTTGAAGGGACACGGTGTGGGATGGCATGGTGTTGGGTAGGAAGGGGAGAGAGTGCCAGCTGTCAATGCAGCCAACTATCATGACAGCTGCTGGCTCACCTGCAAGTGGCCGGTCTGCTTGATGGGCTCCTCCACTGGGCGAATGACGTCCTGCCACGTGGACACAGAGGGGAAGGGACAAATCGCATGCACTTTGATAACCAGCTGCTGCGGCACCAAATGTGGGCGGCGAAGGAAGAGGGCAGGGGAATCGGGAACAGGAAGCTTGGAAAGGGAGAAATTAGGAAAGGGGGCAAGGAGGGGGAAGGAGCGGGAGGGAGGGCAGGGCAGAGGGGCGATAGGTACCTGGCCCGGGGAGAGTGGCGGCACGCACGCAAGGTTCTCGGCCAGGGTCTTCCCAGTCACTGCAAGGAGGAGAGATATGGCCCATGGGTGGTGTGTGTGAGAGAGAGTGGGGAGTGGTGAGGATAGGTTACATGTGCGAAGCCATTATTCTCTTTAACCTAGAAATCATCCAAACACCATGCACCATGCATTATGCACCATGCACCATGCACCACACTCCATGGACCATGTGCCAGGCAAGCACTGACCGGTCAAGCAGTCCCCATGCAGCAGCCCCTTCTCCAGCAGATACTTGAGCACCGCTGGGGTCCCTCCGATCTGACCACACAGTGGGGGGCAGGCACGCACGCATCAGGACAGCATGGGCAGGCAGGGGGGCAGGCAGGCACGAGTGCAGCACGGGCAGAGGTGAGCTTTGGTGGGTGCGTGATGTGATGGTGCACACAGTTGTATTGTATTGTATGGGATGAACGACTCAATCAAGCCACAAGCTCTCTATAACCCGTGCACCCCTCTGCACCCCTCTGCACCATCTGCACCCCTCTGCACCATCTGCACCCCTCTGCACCATCTGCACCCCTTTGCACCGCTCAGCTCAGCACCCACCTTGTGCACGTCCTCCATGACGTATTTGCCGCTGGGCTTGAGGTCAGCAATGAACGGCACGCGGTCGCTGATGGCCTGGAAGTCGTCCAACGTCAGGTTCAGCCCCACCGCCCTGCATGAGGGAGAGTGGGGAAAGGGCAGGAGGGAGGGGAGCACGAGAGCGGCGCAGAGAAGAGCACGAGGTGAGGTGCAATACCCGTGGCGTCCCACAAATGGTAGCTGATGGCCTGAAAGTCGTCCACTATCAGGATCAGCTCCACGGACAGGGGGCAGGCAGTGGGGAGTTGGAGGATGGGGGAGGCAGGGGCCAGTGCGGAGAGGTGTGATGGCAATGCGGTGCAGCTGGTGCCAAAATCCTCTCGACCACCCTTTCCCATCCCCGGCTCCTACCAGCTGCCGCACTCGGCTTGTCAACTCCTTTCTCACCTCTCCGTCTCGCCCCTCCCCCTCTCGTCCGCACACCCAGCAATGGCAACGTGGTGCATGTGGGGAGGGGAGGCATGCGGAGAATCCTCTCAGGACTCCCCAGTTTCCTGCTCTTCTCACCTGGCGATGGCGATGAGGTGCAGAACAGCGTTGGTGGAGCCGCCCAGGGCGATGACAGTGGTGATGGCGTTCTCGAGCGCCTCCCGCGTGATGATGTCCCTTGGCTTCACGTCCAGCTCCAAGAGCCGCTTGATGGCCGCCCCCGCCAGGCGGCACTCGTCCAGCTTCAATGGGTCCTCCGCTGGGATGGAGGAGCTGGGGGGGGGGAAGGGGTAGGAGAGGGTGCGTGGGGTGCTGAGGGTGCATAGAAGGAGGGGACGAGTCGTCGTGAGAGTTGCCACCTCATCTGCCACTTGTCCACGTTCAGCAGGTCCTTTGCTGGGATGGACGAGCTCGGGGGGCGTGCGGAATAAGGAACAATCGGTGGGGGGTCAAGGGAGTTTAAGGGGGAAGGCGGAGTTGGAAGACAGCAAAGGGACGAAGGAGGGAGGGAGGGAAGGCGAGGCGCGGAAGCAGGATGAGTCACCTGTAAGGCAGAGTGAGCCCCATGGCTTCGATGGCGGAGGCCATGGTGTTGGCGGTGTACATGCCGCCACACGCTCCCTGCCCCGGACACGAGTGGCGCACCACGTGCTGCCTCTCCTCCTCCGTTATCCTCCCCGCCACAAACTCGCCGTAGCTCTGTCAAGGGTGCGCAGGTGTTGGGGATGCAGAGACACGGAGAAGAGGAGGGGAGAGGGGTGAGACACGCAACGCAAGGGGCGGGCCTAACTCAGCAAGATAGGAAGTGGAGAGGGAAAGAATGGAGAGGCAGGGCGAGGGAGAGGGAGGGCGGGTGTACCTGGAAGGCATTGACGATGTCGAGAGTGGCTCCCTCGAAATGACCGGGCTGCCAGTGGTGGTGTGTGGTGGTGAGGGGCAATGGGAAAGGGAGGTTTTGAGAAGGTGAGATGAAAATGTGGGTGAGAATGGGGGAGGATGAGGGAGGTGAGACGCTTTGTTGCAAAGCATGAAAACGAAGCACGAAAATGGTCAAGTGATCGGGTAAGCCCTGGGGCATGGCATCCCACCTTGATGGTGCCGCCATAGATCATGATGGCTGGCCGGTTGAGCCTCGCCATCGCCATCACCGTGCCGGGCATCTGATGGGGGCGCGCATGGCATGAGGACATGGGTGCACGCACATGATGGGGTGGAGCGTAAGGACACATCACATGAGGCCATAACGCATGGGAGCACCGCACTGAACTGCATGGATCATCCTGGTCCACATTCCCCATCTTCTTGTTGTCATATCCCTCCCGCCCCCATGCCCGTCAAGTGCCCGTCACCTCGCCCTCCCCCTCTCGAGCCCCCGCACAACTGACGTTTTTATCGCAGCCGGGGATGGAGATGTTGGCGTCGTACCACTGCGCCGCCATGACCGTCTCAATGCTATCCGCAATCAGATCGCGCGACTGCAGGCTGTAGCTCATGCCGTCCGTGCCCATGGAGATGCCGTCGCTCACGCCGATCGTGTTGAACCGGAACCCCACCAGCCCCGCGTCCGTCACGCCGCCCTTCACGGCCTCCGCCAGCTCCAGCAGGTGCATGTTGCACGTGTTGCCCTCGTACCACACCGACGATATCCCCACCTGCCGCGCGCGCGGAAGGAGGGAAGGGAGGAGGGGTGAGGGAGAGGGGATGATGGTGATGGCGAGGAGGTACAATGCGGGTTCTTTAGGCCGGCATTACGCGGCGCGCAGAGAGTGAGGGGTGGCGCATTGCGACTACAGCATCCGGTTTCAAAGGGCGCCTTTTTCTCAAATCTCGAGCGGGGGACAAGCGGGGTTTTAGGCACTAGGCCATGAGCCGCTCAATCTCTTCATCTTTCTCGTCTCCCCCACCTCTTCGCTCTCATCTACTATCTCCTACTCCTTCCCTTTCCCTCCCTGCGCCTCGCCCATGTCATCCTTCCCAAGCCCCCCACTCCCCCATACCCCTTCCGCTCCAATCTCTTCCCCCCACGCCCCCGCGCGCGCACCTGCGCCTTGTGCATGTCGGCCTCGGTGAGTCCCACGCCGTACAGCATCGCCTGCGACGCGCCCTGCGACTTGGGCTGCGTGATGCGCGAGCTCCATCGGTTCAGCGCCTTCCCCTCGCCGCCCGCCGCCGTCGCAGAGCTCTCCGTCTCCGTCGCGCCGCTCTCTGCCCGCACGCCCAGCCCGCGAAATGCGGCGGTTCTGGCGCCGCGGAGAGGTCGAGCGACGGGCGCGGCGACAGGTTGAGCGGCGCGGAAGGCGCGCGAGCTGATCTCCTGCGCTGGCGCGGGGGAGAGCGCGGGGGCGCGCAGGGCTGACGCCCTGATGGTCTCCATCTGGACGTCGGTGGAACGGTGCGCGCGGATTAGGGGATGACGCAACCTTAACTCGGTTTGCGGAGTTAGAGAGGCGCGAAAGGAAAAGGGTGAGAGTGTCAGAGAGGAAAATGAGACCAGCCGAAGCAGAAAGCCAAGGAAAGGCCACTTCGAATGTGTGTAATTGTGAATGGAAATCAAGCAGCATTTATAGGGGGAGTACGAGGTGGAGGATGGAATATCACTGGTGCTAGCGATACGCCCTTTTAGCGAGGTTCACTTCCGCCCCAGGTTGGCAATCTCTGCAACGTCGGATCTATTAGGACCGTATACAGCCGTCGATCGCAGAGATATTCACAACTGACGTCATTGAACGTGCTGACGAATTCCAGAATTGAGCCAATGCAGGCTTCGCCTAAACTGATCGGAAAGGGGTCCAGCCCAAAGCCTGATATCGCGGATAGATTCGATTGGAGAACCTAGAGAACCACCGTACTACAGCTCAACGAGACGACTAGGCTAGTGATTGGGAAAATGGGGAAATACGGGAACTAAACAGAAGAAGAAATGAAAACTTGTGAAAGTATCTTATCGGTAAGGGTGCTAGTTGCCACGCCATTAGATTCTGTCACACATATATTCGGATCACAATTCATGACTAACATCGCAGAGCAATTTCAGTGAACAAGAGCCACTAACGTTGCCATGTTGTAAATTGCCCATCTTCCTCCGCCTGCCTGTCAAATGTTTATATGTCCTGGATGTTAGTTATTCTAGGCAACAGTGAGTTGCCCTCTAAAGGTTACAACATTCTCAAGGTCGACACTTGTATCTCGATTGTTCCTACTCACTCACTGAATTCTCTCGACACTTTTCCTAGCCTATTTTAAGATGGTATTAGAGTAGGTAATTTTTTCTCCCTCCCACGCTTCCGCTCCCTCCCTTAGCTGGTCCCGAGGCGCCCGTCCCTTAGGCTCCGTTTCGTCGCAGGTAGGACGGCCCCCGCGGGCCTCGTTTTCGTCGCGTTCAAAGGCCCCCGCGGGCCTCGTTTTTCGTTGCGTTTAAAGGGCCCCGCTGGCCCCTCGTTTCGTCGCGCTCCAGAAGGGACCCCCCAAGCGGGCCCGCGTAGTCGTGCTTAGCCCGCAACAGCCGCGCGTGCAAGCAGCAGACACACACGCATCAGCAGTAGCAGCTGTCAAAATGTTTTAGTGCTTAGATTGTGTAGGCTGTAGTGGGGTAGCCCATAAGGGGTACAACCCAATTAGGGTTAGTACTTGTACCCAAATCATTCATAGTTCATTCATTCTCGTTCAGCATTCTGACATGGTTTCAGAGAAGGTCCTGCTCTATGACTGATTTTTTTATAGGGCCCACCACATAGCGCTGCCCCACTAGTCGCGTCGCCCTGCCCTGCCTGTCGCGTCGCCCTGCTGGCTGTCGCGTCGCCCTGCCCTGCCCGTCGCGTCGCCCTGCTTGCTGTCGCATCGCCCTGCCCTGTCAGTCGCGTCGCCCTGCTGGCCGTCGCGTCGCCCTGCTGCCCGCGCACCGCATTGCTGCCTACGCATCGCCCTGCCCTGCCCGCGCTGAGCCGCCCTGCTGCCCGCACCGCCCTGCTGCGCGCCGCCCTGCTGCTCGCGCCGCCCTGCTGCTGCCCGCCCTGCTGCGCGCAGCCCTGCTGGCCGGCGCCCTGCTGCCCGCGCGCCGCCCTGCTGGCAGCCGCACCGCTGCCCGCACCGCCCTGCCCGCGACGCCCTGCTGTGCGCCGCCCTACTGGCTGGCGCCCTGCTGCCCGCACAGCCCTGCTGCGCGCCGCCCTGCTGCTGCCCGCCCTGCTGCGCGCAGCCCTGCTAGCCAGCACCCTGCTGCCCGCGCTCCGCCCTGCTGGCAGCCGCACCGCTGCCCGCCCTGCTGTGCGCCGCCCTACTGGCCGCCGCCCTGCCCTGCCCTGGCTGCGCACCACTCTTCCTTAGCCGTGCGCCGCCTCTCCCTGCCCTACGCGCTTCCCTAGTGCCCGCGCGCCGCCCTGCCTGCGTGCTGCCCTGCTGGTCGCGCGCCGCCCTGCTCTGCCCGCTATGGCTTCTCCCAGTGTACTAACATTCGATCATGAGGGCCGTCCGATCCAGTTCGATACGTGGCTCGACGACTTACAGCTGAGCGATTCTAGAGACAGCGTTTCGTTGTTTGACCACACGTCTGGAGCCTCTCTCGCCACCACAGCTGACAGTGCGACTTGCTCACAGTGGCTTACCGTGACGCTGCTGCTTGCTTAGCCGTTCGCAACCACCTGCCGTTAGCCGAACGCGCTCACTTTGGCCAGCACAAGACTGCTAAAGCCCTGTACGACGCTGCAGTCGCTCGTTACTCCTCCCCTGCCACTGCTGTTCTCGGCCGCCTTATACTGCTCTACCTGTTTCCTGAGATGTCACCCTTTGCCACAGTCGAGGACCTAGTTACCCACGTTTGCACTAGCGACGCTCGCTACCGCGCTGCCCTCCCATCCGAGTTCCTAGACAGGACCCCCCGCCCCCCGATGTACATCACTCTCTACTTCATAGTCACCCGCCTCCCTGACTCTCTTCGCGCAGTCAGGGACCACTTTCTCGCTCTTGACCCCACATACCTCACTGTTGACCTCCTCGAGAAGCACATCCTTGCATCTGAGACTAGCGTAGTCGCTGTAGGTGCTGCTCGTGGCACTCCTCGCACACCCTTCTTTGAGGGGTGTTCCCCCTCCCTCCTTGCCCCTCCTACGCTTCTGCTGCTGCTGTTGACATCCTTGGCACTGAGGATGTCAGGACTGCTTTCGCTCTTAGTGGGAAGCGCCGCAGCAACAAGGGCAAGGGTGGCAAGAGTGGTGGCGGTGGCAGCGAGGGTGGTGGTGGTGGGGGCAGTGGAGGCGATGGAGGTGGCGGAGGTGGTGGCAGCGGTGGGAGTGGTGGCGGGAGTTGGGGTGGCCGTGGTGGCGGCAGTGGGAGTGGTGGAGGCGGCGGTGGTGGCGGTCGGGTTGGAGCTGCTTAGAGGGGAGGTTCTAGCGGTGGCCAGAGGCAGCAGGAGCAGCGTCCGAGCGAGACCCCTACGCCCCAGCAGCTTCGTGAGTGATTTGCTCAGCGTGGGGCGTCTGGGGGTAGTGTTCGCTGCCCGTATGTCATTCGCACAGGTGACCGCGCTGGGCAGACATGCGTGAAGTTTCACACTCAGCACCGCTGCTTCTCCCACCTTGACGACGCTTGGCGCGCAGAGATTGGCAACGAGGCTGAGCGCCCCCGCTGGCTAGAGCTGTTTAGATCTAGAGTTGATATATTTGCTCTTGACTATGATGCTATCCTTGCTGCCATGTATGCCTTGTCTGTTACTGCTGAGGGTGTCTGTTACCTGTGTGTGCCGCACGACCCAGGTATAGAGGCTGCTGCTCTAAGTGCTAGTGAGTCTGCTCTCCCTGGTACTGCGCCTGCTGAGGCCTTGCACACCTTCAGACTTGACTCGGGTGCTTCCCGCTGTTTCTTTTGCGACATTACCACCCTCACTCCACTCACTGCACCTGTTCCAGTCAGACTGGCTGACCCCTCAGGGGGCCCTGTTCTTGCCCGTTCCTCCACTTTTCTCCCGTGTCCGGCGGTTCCGTCCGGCTCACTCTCAGGTCTTCACCTCCCCTCGTTCTCTACAAACCTAGTGAGTATCGCTACCCTCCAGGATGCGATGGTCACTACCACCACTCCTGGGGGTCAGCGTGTGTCGATCTGCACGTGTACATGGACGGGCCGTCACCTGACCACGTTCACCTGTCGACCTGGTTCGAGTCTGTACACACTAACTAGTGAGCCTCCTCAGGTAGTTGCGTCTGCTCAGGTGTCCGCGTCAGGTCCGGTAGTAGCCCCCTGCTCGTGTCGCCTCCTGTCGCACCAAACTCTCCTGAGGCACCACCACCTTGGTCACCCCTCCCTGCCACGCCTTCGTGTTAGCACTCCTGCCTCCTTGTTTCTGGTCTTCCCAGGTGTCTGCCTCCCCTCCCGCCCTCGCTTGCCCCGCCCTGCCTTCCTTGCGTCGAGGGGCGGCAGCGCGCCGCTCCTCACTCCTCCTCGTTTCCACCGACGACTGCTCCCCTGCAGACTCTCCACATGGACGTGTGGGGCCCAGCCCGCGTCAGTAGACAGTGCCGCGAGCGCTACTTTCTGCTGGTTTTTGACGAATACACGCGTTACACCACAATCTTCCCCTTGCGCAGCAAGGGTGAGGTCCCAGATGTCTTGATCCTTTGGATCCGCGGAGTCCGTCTCCAGCTCCGCGAGCGGTTCCGCGAGGACCTTCATGTCCTGTGTCTACACTCTGATAGAGGTGGTGAGTTCTCCTCAGACATCTTGCGGGACTTTTGTCGTGGGGAGGGCATCCTCCAGTCGTTCACGCTTCCGGCCTCCCTGCAACAAAAGAGGATTGCTGAGCGTCACATTGGCTTAGTCATGGAGGTGGCTTGTACGTCCATGATCGATGCGGCTGCTCCCCATTTTCTGTGGCCGTTTGCGGTCCGGTACGCTGCGCATCAGCTCAACCTCTGGCCCCGTGTCTCCTTACCGGAGACCTCGCCTACACTGCGTTGGACGGGGAAGGTTGGCGATGCATCGGTGTTCCGGGTCTGGGGCTCTCGTGCCCTTGTCTGCGATACTTCTGTGGACATGCTCTCCTCCCGCGCTATTCCCTGCGTCTTCCTTGGCTTTACCCCTGACGCGCCTGGCCGGCAGTTTTACCTCCCCACCTCGCGCCGTGTCCTCCCCTCTCAGGACGTCGCGTTTGATGAGTCGGTTCACTTTTATCATCTCTTCCCCTACCGCACTGCCCCTCTCCCCCCCCCCGCCGCTCTTCCTTCCTCCAGGTCCCCCTCCAGTAGACCCCCTCCCCCCTCAGGGTCCTGCTCCCTCAGGTGTGTCTCAGGTAGACCCACTCCTCGGGACTGTGCCTAACGAGGTCGCTGTAGACCAAGGTGCTGCTAGAGGTGTTTCGTCTGGGGGTGCTGCGTCTGGGGGTGCTGAGCCTGCGAGCGCGGAGCCTTGGGGGTGCTGAGTCTGACGGTGCAGAGTCTGGGGGTGCTGAGCCTGGGGGTGCAGAGCCTGGGGGTACTGAACTGAGGGTGCGGAGCCTGGGGGTGCTGAGTCTGAGGGTGCGGAGTCTAGGGGTGCTGAGCCTAGGGGTACTGCGTCTGTTGGAGGTCCTGCGGGTGCCTCGCCACGACTGTCTCCCTAGCGGGAGCCTCTCTCACCGCAGCAGCTGCGCGAGTGGTTTGCTCAGCGCACACGCCTCAGGAGTGGAGCTGAAGGAGTTGGAGGCTCTGCCGCTGGAGGCACTGGAGCTGGAGGTGCTGGAGCTACAACTCTTGGAGGTGCTGGAGTTATTGCTGGAGCTGGAGGTACCGGAGGTGCTGGAGTTGCTGGTCCTGGAGGTGCTTGTACTAGAGTTACTGGAGCTGCCGGAGCTGGTGGTATTGGAGGCGCTGGAGCTGGAGACCCTAGAGTTGGAGACCCTGGAGCAGGAGGCACTTGCGCTGGAGGCGCTTGAGCTGGAGGAGCTGGAGCTGGAGACCGTGGCGCTGGAGGTGCTGGAGCTGGAGGTACTGGCGCTGGAGGCGCTGGAGCTGGAGTCAATGGAGCTGGAAACTCTGGAGCTGGAGGCACTGGTGCTGGAGGCGATGGAGCTGGAGGAGCTGGAGCTGGAGACCCTGGCGCTGGAGGCACTGGAGCTGGAGGAACTGGCGCTGGAGGCGCTGGCGCTGGAGGCATTGGAGCTGGAGACCCTGGAGCTGGAGGTGCTGGCGCTGGGGTTGCTGGAGCTAGCGGTCCTGGTGTTGGAGGCACTGTGCAGAGGCACCCGTTTTTTGTTCTGCCGCCGCCGCCGTCTCTGCCGCCACCTGACTCAGTCCTTCACCAGGTTCTTAGTCTCATGTCTTCTACTGGCCTTAATCCTAGCTTACTGTGTCCACCGCCTCACCAGTCGCAGCCACAGTTACAGCCAGACTCCCCACTGCCTGCTCCTTCTCCTTACGCAGAGCAGACAGACTCTTTACAGAGCGCCGTGAGCCTGAGTCTTGTCCTGCCTTGCCTGTTCGCGCTGTTTGCACTGGTCATCGTGCTCCTCGTCCGCGTCCTCCTCCTGTCCTCGGCACTCATGTTATGGCACTTCGTCCTTCCTCTGTTCCACTGCGAGTTCCCCTGCCGTCTCCTCCTGCGTCCTCTCTTCCTGACGTTCCTGACCCTGAGTCTGACTTAGTTCGTGCTCCCAGTCCTACTGTCCCTCGTCTTCTAGCCACTGTTGTCACTGACCCTTCGTTTGAGTCCGCTGCTGCGTCTACCCTAGTTGCTGAGCTTGTTGACTTTGCTGCCGCCTGTCGTCTCGACTACGCCACTAGTCTTGTTGCTGAGTCTGAGTCTGAATGTCCTCTGTCCATCGGGGTTGAGTGTGCTCTTGGCACGGACGTCCTTGAGGACAGGCAAGAGGACTTTGAGTGTCTTGCAGCTGCTGTATCTCATCTCGTGGCCATGCTTCTTGCACCTGAGGGAGACCCGGATGCACCAGACATCCCGACCCCGCGCTCTTACGCATTGGCGATTACGGGTCCCTACTCCTCTAAGTGGCAGACAGCCATGGACGCAGAGATGGCATCCTGGAAGTCCACAGGCACCTACGTCGACGCAGTTCCCCCGTCTCGGGCGAACATAGTCGATGGCATGTGGATTTTCAGGGTGAAGCGGCCACCTGGTTCTCCGCCTGTCTTCTAGGCTCGTTACGTTGCACGATGCTTTAGTGAGCGACAGGGAGTTGACTTCTTCCAGACCTTCTCACCTACCTCGAAGATGACCCCTCTTCGGGTGCTGCTGCATGTCGCCGCTCAGCGTGACTACGAGCTTCACTCTCTTGACTTCAGCACAGCTTTCTTACAGGGCAGCCTGCACGAGGAGATCTGGCTGCGCCGCCCACCTGGCTTCACTAGGTCGTTTCCTTTAGGTACCCAGTGGAGCCTCCGGCGGCCAGTCTACGGTCTCCGTCAGGCGCCTCGCGAGTGGCAAAACAGACTGAGGACGATGCTTGCGGCTCTTGGGTTTGCTCCTTCTACTTCCGACCCGTCGCTGTTTCTGCGCACCGACACTTCGCTGCCGCTGTTCTACATCTTGTGTACGGCGACTACTTGGTTTTTGCCACTGCTGACACTGAGGCACTGGCCCTTGTGAAGTCAGAGCTGCAGAAGAGACACACCTGCACTGACCTGGGTGAGCTGCGCATGTATCGTGGCTTGCAGATCACCCGGGACAGAGCACGGCGCACCATCATCCTGACTAAGTCACACATGGTGCACCAGGTCCTTCAGCGCTTTGGCTTCCGGCACTCATCGCCACTGTCCACTCCTCTGCCTACCGGTCACTCGCTCTCAGCTCCACCTTCGGATGAGTCCGTAGAGCCGAGTGGCCTGTATCCAGAACTTGTGGGCTGCCTCATGTATCTGATGACCTGCACTCGACCTGACCTTGCCTACCCTCTTAGCATCCTGGCACGCTACGTTGCGCTCGGGAGACATCGGAGCACCGGGAGGCCGCTAAGAGGGTGTTGCGCTACTTGTGCAGTACATCGAGCATGGGGCTCGTGCTTGGAGGACGGGGTCCAGTTGTCCTCACTGGACACGCAGACGCGTCTTGGGTTGACGACTTGGCTACGCAGCGGTCGTCACAGGGTTACATTTTCAGCCTTGGCTCCGGCTCTGTTTCTTGGCGTTCTACCCGCTCGTCTTCTGTTCTCAGTTCCAGTTGTGAGGCTGAGATCTACGCAGGGGCCATGGCTGCACAGGAGTTACGCTGGCTCACCTACCTGCTGACCGACTTGGGAGAGCGGTCTCGTTTTCCTCCAGTGCTGTACGTAGACAACAAGGCCATGATTGCCTTGTATCAGGAGCACAGACTGGAGCACAGGACGAAGCACATCGCTCTGCGTTGCTTCCTTGCTCGAGAGTTGCAGCAGCGTGGTCAGCCTCGTCTTGCTTACATGGCCACTCGGGCCAACACTGCTGATATATTCACCAAGGCACTTCAGCCTGGTGATCATCAGCGTTTTTGTACTGTTTTAGGCCTTGTGCCTACTTTGCCTCACTTGCTCACTGTGTGACTTTGCTTGTACTGTGATCTATATACATATACCTGCATGCTTACCCCTGCTAGGTTATGATTGTTGAGATAATATCGAGACTTAAGCACTTCAAGGATATTCGTGTAGTACAGTAAAGTACCGATTGGCTGACATCAGCAAAGCGCTACGCGCCCTAGGATGACGTCAGCACGTAGCTATAGACCTCGCGAAAAGTTACGTACCGTTTCAGAACAAGAAAAGCACAGTACAGTAGGCGAACAGGTACTTTACTCTAGTTATATATTTTGTATGTTTGTCATTTTATAATATATCGGATTTCAGAGACATCGATCCTGAAACGTATCACTACATGGGCTTTTATTAAGTCCAGACAAAGCTTTCATAACAGACTTTAACTCATATAAGACTTCCGCTACGATAGGAAGCTACCATCCTAAGTATTACGATCCTATTCAATCACTTCAAATTCTAACATGGTATTGCGAGCGACTTAGGATACTACAAGCTTCCAACTACATACTCTACAACTATGTCTAGATCTCCACAGTCCAACAACGGCTCTTCTGTTAGGAGTCCATCACGCCCAACAGCGTCTCCAGCTGCTGACAATTCACATCTGCAGCAACAACATCAACAACAACAATATCAGCAACAACCGATGTACGGCATGCCACTGAGCAGTCAACCTGTACACACAACTGCAGCAGCGTCATCATCAACAGCTGCCGCAGCATCAGCAGCCACAACAGCTACAACTGCAGTCACTGGTTCTTCTAGTCAACCAGGACAACAGTCCAGTGTCGTACCAACTGGACCTTATCAATATCAAGGTGCTTACCAGCCAACGAATCTTCAACAACGTGTCAATGCTGTCGTCTTGTCACTTAACCAAATGTTTCCAACTCCTATGAGCCTTGATGGTTCCAGTTATCAGCATGGACAGATGCCACAGGGAAGCGACGGATCGAATAACTCTTTTTCTTTCGTTCCTGCTGGACAAGGACAACAAGCACCACAAGGGTCACAGATTCCATCACTTTATCAGCTACAATCAGCTGACGGTACCGGAAACTATCTTCCCGCTTCTGCAAACCCAACAAAAAATAAAATGACTATGCCTTTTAACGGTCAAGACTTCTATACCTGGAGCTTTGAATTTGAGCTTCTTGTTCAGACCGCGGGGTTCTGGCAGTTGTTTGACGGCACACCACCCTTTCCATCTCACGGGTCACCACTTCAACAGGCCACTTTTCGATCGGCGTCGCTGACTGCATACGCAGTTCTCATTCGCAATCTGACACCGACTGAACAGCTTGGCATTCGTCCTTTTCGTACCAGTGCCACTCCCGCTAAAGCAGCTTGGTTATACCTGCAAGGGGTTCACATGGCAAAGGACACTGTCAACCAGAGTAAAATTTTGATGCAGCTGTCAAATATACAGATGATAAACGGCGAGAAGGTGACACAGTATATCAACCGCGCTCGAAATCTGCGTGATCAACTTCAGAAGTGTGGAGGGTACTTCCCCGACGCTATGTTTCACACGGTGCTACTCGCGGGTCTTGGACCAGAATGGCGACAGTGTCGCTCTATTCTTCGGATGCAAGCACAGTTGTCCGAGGGGGCACTCTGTGCCGCTCTCATCGCCGAGCAGCAGGATATGGACCTGCACAACGCTCGAGGAGGGAAAAAGGTGGTAAACAACACAGTCAGTTTTTATTCTAATCCACGTCACAAACCCGTTTGTTCCTTTTGTCGCAAAGCAGGACATACTATTGATACCTGCTGGTCGAAAGATAAACCATCTTGGAAGCGGAATACACCGAAACATTCCAAAGATTCTTCAGGTGAAGCTGAGAAGCAGGAAGCTGAGAAGCAGGCAGCTGAGAAGCAGGAAGCTGTGAAGCAGAATACTGCGAAGCCGAACTCTGCGAAGCCGCCTACTACACCTGCCAAGACACAAGCGAAAGAAGTTATTAATTGTATGACGTCAGTTTCTACAGTCTACGATCCTGACGCTGAGGAACGTATTCACAATAACTTCAATGATGAACTCAACACGCCCATACCACCCGAGGTCTACGCCAACCTTGCACATACCTTGGAAGGTCCCAACACTTGGTATCTTGACAGTTGTTGCGGGCAGCATATGTGTTCATCAGAAAATCACTTCGTCATCAATCAGCGTCGCCTTCAGAATCCGTGCGTTGTAACCGTTGCCAACAACCAACGTCTTACAGCACACTGGATGGGTAACATCATTCTTGATTCTGTTGAAGAAGACTTCAGTCTTCATCTTAACGATGTACTCCTCGTTCCTCGACTTGGATTCAATCTGATGTCATCAGCACAGCTCATGAGGAATGGCATTACTCTTCTTGGTGAACCGGGCAAGTTTACTTTAAAGTATGGAGACAGGAAACTCGGCACGGCGATTGAACAGAACGGTGTATTTGTTCTCAACTTCGTACCTGAACGCACCACTGCCGACTCCGAGAATATTCTCTCTCTTGGCCCATGGGAACATCGTGACGACATCGATTACACCGATGATACCGTTCCTCGTGATGGAGTTGTACCCACATCTTCAACCACGGCTGCCGCTGTCATGCTGACCTTCGACAACCAAGGCTTAAACGACGTCCAGAACTCCCGAGATTATCTTGCTCACGTTGCTGGTTGGGGAGATACGACGAATATGCCCACGGGAGAAGGCACTTGGGGGGCATAGGAACTTGACGAGACTACTTGGGGAGAAACACTTGCTGATCGTGATCAACTTCTTCTCACAGAAGCAGAGCAGCGTGTCGCTGACATGGAAGTTCTCGACTCCGGACGACTTGTCGGTGTTGAACCTAAACCTGCAGCATCAGATCAAGGGAGCGGGGAATTAGTTCTTTCACCAGGCGAATCCATCGACGTTGAAATCAAAATTCCGCCACCTAACCTTACCAGGTTTATTCCGCCTGTCACAGATCATGTTCACGCTGACGGTCATCGGTTGCTGTTGTCTTTCTTTGCTAACGCCGACTATTATCTGCGCGCACAAGGACACAAAGCAACTGCAGGCATCTGGCATAAGCGTCTTGGTCATCCGTCGCAGTCTACGCTCAACAACACAATCAAAGCAGCTGTTCTTGACAAGAATTCTCTTCTCTTACCTGGCGGCCTCGAAATGAAACCGGTTAATCATCCATCACCCTGCTTGATCTGCCCAGCAGCAGATCTACCGCACGAACCGTACCCGACTCATTTTCCTAGCGCTGAGGATTATCGATTGATGGAAAAAGTTTACAGCGATATTTTAAATTTACCTGCTGAGGGTTTCAACGGCGAGAAATACGTTATCACGTTCACTGAAGCTTCTACTCGATATGTCTGGACTGGTAACATGTCTAACCGTTTTCTTGCTTTCACAGCGTTTCAGACATGGCTACCTCTCACAGAACGCGAGTCTGACACAAAACTCAAAAGCTTCCAGTGTGACGGCGCTGGGGAATATCGCAGCCTCGAGTTTACAGCGTACCTGCAAGAACGAGGCATACGGCGCCTGTTCTCACTTCCTCACGCTCACCAGCAGAGCGGTGTAGCTGAACGCCTCAATTGTACCTTGCAAGAAAAGATGCGAGCACTACTCGCACAGTCTCAACTCGGCCCACTCTACTGGCCCTTCGCAATGGACCACGCAACGCTGTTGCACAACCTCCTGTCTTCGTCGGCTTTACCAAACAACGCATCACCTCACTTGTTGTGGACAGGAAAATTGGGCACTACGAAACTTCTTCGAGTTTTTGGGTGTGTTGTGCAATATCGTCCTCCCACCGCTCCGCTCGGAAAATTCGATCAACGTGCTAAGTGGGGTCTTCATCTCGGCCTTGAGAAGCAGTTTTCTGCCTGGCGCATTCTGGATTATCGCAGTCGACTTTTAATTACTGCCCGAGACTGTATTTTCTACGAAAATCTGACCCTTCCTGTCTTCGAACAGTACCTCGCCACGCAGCGTGACCCTGCTACACTTTTCCACGGTGTTCGATCATTCGCCAGTGCTGACGCCGAACTCGATGCCAGCGAAGAACCTGACGTTGACGGTGCACGTGAAGCCGCTCCTGATCCACCTATTCCAACCACGTCTTCCGGATTTCCGGAATTCATTCCACTCGTCGACGCTCATCCCGACGATGTTCGTGACGTTCATCATACTTACCTGGTGGACGATCAACGACGTCCCATGCCAGCTGTAACTGACAGCAGCATCCGCGTCGATCCTGACGAAATTGGGGGGGCACATGGTGAACAGTGTGAATCTTTCAATTTCGCAGGACGGACCGACGACAGTCCTAATTATCAAACTGGGCTTCAGATACTGGGACTCGCAGCAGCAGTACAGCATAATTCTTCAGAAGTCGCAGAACCGAAAACTGCCCGACAGGCCCTTTCAGGACCACATCGCGAAAAATGGCGTGAAGCCATGGATCGTGAACTGGCTGCCCTGGAAAAACGGGAGACTTGGGATCTCATACCCATCGAAAAAGCTACAAATAAAAATATTCTTACCGGAAAATGGGTTTTCAGGGTGAAGACGAAAGCTGACGGCTCTTATAAAAAACATAAGGCAAGGTGGGTTGTTCGTGGTTTTGACCAAACTCATGGGGTAGACTACACGCTAACCTTCGCCCCGGTCAGCCGACACACAAGTGTTCGTCTCGTCATCTGCGAAGCAGCTGCGAAGAATTTTCCGCTTCGACAAATTGACGTCTCCAACGCTTTTCTATACGCTGACGTCGATGCTGAAATCTACGTCGAATATCCACATACCTATCCGACAAATCCGCCAAGTGTCTGCAAACTCAAGAAATCACTGTACGGCATCAAACAAGCTCCGCGACTGTGGCAGCAGCATTTGAACAGGAAACTTACAGAGGTTGGATTCCGACAACTGCCGCATGACCCCGGAATGTATCGACTAGACGACAAGGGGAGCTACGCGCTACTTGTGGCTTACGTGGATGATTCTCTACGTAAGTTCTTCGACTTCCTTGGGTGATCGCATCGAAGCAGACCTGAAGAAGTCCCTCGACTTAACTGTCTCCACCGAAGTAACCCAATTTCTTGGATTAAACATTTCGCGAACTTCCTCCGCCATCCACCTCACAGCATCGAAGTATGCTGAGTCACTCGCTAAGCGTTTCAAGATTCCTACAAGTTACGTCGCTACACCGTTTCGGTCTACACCCACCGGGTACATCCTAAACAACACCAAACTTTCGGCAGCTGGTCTACAACTGTACCAGCAGCAACTCGGATGTCTTCTCTTCGCAGCAGTCACGTGCCGTCCCGACCTTGCTTACGTCGCAAGCTATCTCGCACAATTTTTACGCTGCCCAAATGAAGAACATCACCTCGATCTTCAGCGCGCTCTACACTACTTTGTCGCAACACCCACAGTCGGGCTGATTTTCAACACAGGAAAACCGACCGACAAAATGTATCTCAGCGGATATGTCGACGCAGACCGCCGGTCACGAACAGGCTACATTTTCCGTCTCGAGCCCATTGGTCCAATCTCATGGAACTCATCAAAACAGGAACTCGTGTCACTTTCCTCGGCTGAAGCAGAATTCATTGCCGCGTGTGCTGCAACTCGAGAAGGACTATACTTGAAGGAACTGCTCGACAAAGCGAAGTTCGTCACACCAAATCAGTTTACGTTGCAGTGCGACAACCAGAGTGCGATCACCATCGCCAACAAACCCGGCTTCGTCAATCGCACGAAACATATTTCACTACGTTACTTCTTCGTCAAGGATGCGATCGACAAAGGGAGAATGCGCCTTGTCTACTGTCCCACTGGTGACATGGCAGCTGACTCACTTACCAAGAAGCTGACACGACAGAAGTTCCACCACTGCAACCAGCTCAGCGGAATTTCCGAGACAACCGGATAACTACACCGAACTCCTAGAAGTGAAGGGGAGTGTTGAGATAATATCGAGACTTAAGCACTTCAAGGATATTCGTGTACTACAGTAAAGTACCGATAGGCTGACATCAGCAAAGCGCTACGCGCCCTAGGATGACGTCAGCACGTAGCTATAGTCCTCGCAAAAAGTTACGTACCGTTTCAGAACAAGAAAAGCACTGTACAGTAGGCGAACAGGTACTTTAGTCTTGTTATATATTTTGTATGTTTGTCATTTTATAATATATCGGATTTCAGAGACATCGATCCTGAAACGTATCACTACATGGGCTTTTATTAAGTCCAGACAAAGCTTTCATAACAGACTTTAACTCATATAAGACTTCCGCTACGACAGGAAGCTACCATCCTAAGTATTACGATCCTATTCAATCACTTCAATTTCTAACAATGATCACTGTACTATTTGTTTTCATTTATATAATTATGCATGTGAGCTGGCCTTGTGGCCATTTGCTTGTGCTTAGAGTGTGTGGTGACTTTGTGATCCACCCTGAGCTTGCTTTTCTTTTTCTTGACTAGTCTTGTGACCTCCTGTTCTCCCCCAGTTTGCCTATTGGGAGGTGTGTCAAGCTGTTATAATGTTTATGTTGTGTAGGCTGTAGTGGGGTAGCCCATAGAGGTACAACCAAATTAGGGTTAGTACTTGTACCAACTTTCTTCTCAATGCTATCATTCCCTCGTCTAGTTTCTAACAGCCTGGTCATGATCGCTGACCAGAGTGGGGACTCGAATAACCAGACCAGAAGTTGGACCGTAAGCCAGAAGGTTCCCTAGGAAACAGGGCTTCAGATTCGTTTTGGGGCACACTTTGTAATCTGGGTTGTAGGTGTAGACCAGTATGACCTCTAGGGTAATTTTTTTTTTGCCCTGACGAAGGCAGGGTAAAATCTTTGCTACGCTGAAACCGTCAGACTAATTTTGGCCTTACACTGATTTAACCGGCAAGTCTATTTTCACCCCATGAGTTCACACTACATTAACTACATAATCACAATGTGCAATGCACCAGCTACATAAGCCCTTGCACACATTCCAGCACCTGCAGTGAGAAGAAACGAGGAATGAGAATGACTAAGTGAAAGTTGGGTACAAGGAGTAAACCCTAGGAAACTGTACCCCATATGTGCTACCCCACTATAGCCTACAGTAGCTATGTCATATAAATCTGACACACCCCCATAGGCAAAGTGGGGGAGAACAAGGGGTCACAAGACCAGTCAAGCAAAGCAAAGCAAAAACAAGCTCAGGGTGGATCACAAAGTCACCACACATTCCGAGCACAAGTTCAAGGCCACAAGGCCAGTTCACAAGCAGGAGTACACATATATATAAAAAGGCTAGACAAACAAGAGCAGGAATATATATATGTAACAGTACAAGCAAGGTCAAGAGGTGAGCAAGTGAGGCAAGGTAGGCACAAGGCCCAGCTGAGTACAAAAGCGCTGATGGTCACAAGGCGCAAGTGCCTTGGTGAAGATATCAGCAGTGTTGGCCTCAGAGGCCACGTACGCAAGACGCAGCTGACCACGCTGCTGCAGCTCACGAGCAAGAAAGTAGCGGAGAGCAATGTGCTTCGTTCTGTGCTCCAGTCGCTGCTCCCGACACAAGGCCAGCATGGCCTTGTTGTCTACGTACAGCACTGGAGGAGAACGAGGCAACTCTCCGAGGTCAGTCAGCAGGTAGGTGAGCCAGCGAAGCTCCTGTGCAGCCATGGCTCCTGCGTAGATCTCAGCCTCACAACTGGAGCCGAGAACAGAAGACGAGCGAGTAGCCCGCCACGAAACAGAGCCGGAACCAAGGCTGAAGGTGTAACCCTGTGACGACCACTGGGTAGCCTGGTCGTCAGCCCAAGAAGCGTCTGCGTGCCCAGTAAGGACCACTGGACTCTGCCCTCCAAGCACAAGCCCCATGCCCGACGTACTGCACAAGTAGCGCAACACCCTCTTCGCTGCAGCCATGTGCTCCGGTCTGTGTCTCCCAGGAGCAACATAGCGTGCAAGAATGCTAAGAGGGTATGCAAGGTCAGGTCGTGTGCAGGTCATCAGGTACATGAGGCAGCCAACAAGCTCTGGGTACGGGCCACTCGACTCTACGGACTCATCCGAAGGCAGAGCTGAGAGCGAGTGGCGAGTAGGCAGAGGAGTGGCCTGAGGCGAGGAGTACGTGAAGCCGAAGCGCTGAAGGACCTGCTGCACCATGTGTGACTGAGTCAGGGTAATGGTGCGGCGTGCTCTGTCCCGAGTGATCTGCAAGCCAAGGTAGCTGCGCAGTTCACCCAGGTCAGTGCACGTGTGTCTCTTCTGCAGCTCGGACTTCACGTGGGCTAGTCCAGCAGTGTCAGCTGTGGCAAAGACCAAGTCGTCGACGTACACGAGGATGTAGAACGGCGGCAAAGAAGTGTCGGTGCGCAGAAACAGCGACGGGTCGGCAGTAGAGGGAGCAAACCCAAGAGCCGCAAGTGTAGTCCTCAGTGTGTCGTGCCACTCACGCGGTGCCTGGCGGAGACCGTAGACTGGCCGCCGTAGGCTCCACTGGGTGCCAGGAGGAAAAGACCCAGTGAAGCCAGGTGGGCGACGCAGCCAGATCTCCTCGTGCAGGCTGCCCTGCAAGAAAGCAGTGCTGAAGTCAAGAGAGTGTAGCTCGTAGTCACGGTGAGCAGCTACGTGCAGCAGTACCCGAAGAGTGGTCATCTTCGGGGTGGGAGAGAAGGTCTGAAAGTAGTCAACTCCCTGCCGCTGACTGAAGCCACGAGCCACGTAACGCGCCTTGAAGACAGGCGGAGAACCCGGCGGTCGCTTCACCCTGAAAATCCACATGCCACTGACAATGTTCGCCCCAGGAGGGGGAACAGCGTCAACGTAGGTGCCTGTGGACTTCCAGGAAGCCATCTCTGCGTCCATAGCTGCCTGCCACTGAGAGGAGTAGGGACCCTCTATCGCCTCCGCGTAAGAGCGCGGAGTCGGGATGTCAAGTGCATCCGGGTCTCCCTCAGGGGTAAGCAGTACGGACACGAGATGAGGTGAAGCAGCGGCCAAGCACTGGAACTCCTCCTGCCTGTCCTCAAGGACGTCCGTGCCAAGGGCACACTCACCCCCGACGGACGGAGGACAGACAGACTCAGACTCAGCAACAAGACTGGCGACGTAGTCTAGGCGACAGCGAGCAGCAAAGTCGACGAGCTCAGCAACTAGAGCAGACGCAGCAGTGGACTCAAAGGAAGGGTCAGTGACAACCGTAGCAAGGAGACGCGTGACAGTAGGACTGGCAGCGCGAAGAGAGTCCGACTCCGGGTCGGCAAGAGTAGGAAGAGAAGACTCAGGAGGAGAAGGCAAAGGGGCACGCAGAGGAGCAGTGGACGGACGCAGAGACATCCGGTGCGTGCCAGGGACAGGAGGAGGACGCTGACGCGAACCGCGACCACTAGTGCGAGCAGCACGGACAGGCGACGCAGGGCGAGACGCAGGCTCACGACGCTCAGTAAGACCTCCAGTAGGACCAGTGTAGGGAGACGGAGCAGGCAGTGGGGAGGCCGGCGGTAACTGGAACTGCGACGGGACAGGCTGTGGACACTCTAAGGGAGGAGGAGGACCAGTAGAAGGCGGGAGACCAAGAACCTGCTGAAGGAGCGGAACGAAGTACGGCCGAGGCCGCGCGGCGACTCCAGACACAGGAGGGACAGCACCAGCACCCCCAGGGGCAGCACCAGCACCAGTAGCAGCCCCAGCTCCAGAACCCCCAGCAGCACCAGTAGTACCCCCAGCAGGACCGCCTCCAGGACCGACAGCAGTAGCCTCCGCGCCAACACCCGCAGCAACTCCAGCTCCAGAAGTACCCGCAGGTCCAGTAGCTCCAGTACTCCCAGTACAAGCACCTCCGGGACCCATGGCACCAGCTCCCTCAGAAGCAACAGAACCTCCAGTACCCGCAGCACCTCCAGCTCCAGCAGCTCCAGCAGCTCGCCTCCAGCGCCGGGCAAACCACTCACGCAGCTCCTGGGGAGAGAGTGGCTCTCGGCGAGAGGGAGCACCCGGTGAACCGCCAGGCACAGCACCACCAGGCGTAGCACCCCCAGGCTCAGCACCTCCAGGCGTAGTACCCCCAGGCTCAGCACCCCCAGACGCAGCACCCCCAGGCTCAGCACCTCCAGGCGTAGTACCCCCAGGCTCAGCACCCCCAGTCGTAGTACCCCCAGACTCAGCACCCCCAGGCTCAGCACCCCCAGGCTCAGCACCCCCAGGCGTAGCACCCACATGCTCAGCACCCCCAGAGTCAGCACCCCCAGGCTCAGCACCCTCAGCAGCACCAGAGTCACCAGCGACCTCGACAGGCTCAACAGCGTCTACCTGGGACACACCTGAAGGGGCAGGACCCTGAGGGGGGAGGGGGTCTACCGGGGGGGGACCTGGTCCAAGGAAGAGCGGTGGCGGGGGGAGGGACGGAGTGCGGTAGGGGAAGAGGCGGTAGTAGGGGACCGACTCGTCGAACGTGACGTCCTGGGAGGACAGAACACGGCGAGAGGTGGGGTGGTAGAACTGCCACCCTGGGGCGTCAGGGGGGGAAACCCAGGAAGACGCAAGGAGCAGCACGAGGGGACAGCTTGTCCGCAGACAAGTCGCGGACAAACGCCCGAGATCCCCAGACACGGAACGCAGACGCATCGCCAACCTTCCCCGTCCACAGCAAAGCTGGGGAGGTCTCCGGCATGGAGACCCTGGGCTGAAGGTTGATCTGATGCGCCGCGTACCGAACCGCAAACGGCCACAGAAAATGGGGGGCAGCCGCATGCATCATGGACGTACGGGCGACGTCCATGACCATGCCAATGCGGCGCTCAGCAATCCCATTTTGCTGTGGAGAGTCCGGAAGCGTGAAGGTCTGGCGGATGCCTCGTGCACGACAGTAGGCTCGCAGAAGGCCAGAGGAGAACTCTCCGCCTCTGTCAGAGTGCAGACGCAGAACAGGAAAGTCCGAGCCAAAGCTCCGCCTGAGCTGGAGACGAGCTGCGCGGATCCAGTCGATCAACACCTCAGTGACATCACCCTTGCTGCGCAAGGGGAAGACTGTGGTGTAACGCGAGTAGTCGTCAACCACCAGCAGGAAGTAGCGCTCGTGACCCTGTCCACGGACGCGGGCCGGGCCCCACACGTCCATGTGAAGCGTCTGCAGCGGGGCCTCTGTCGGAGGAAACTGGGAGGAGTGAGGGGTAGCCCGCTGCCGTCCCTCGACACAGGGGACGCAGGTAGGGCCTGGCCCCGGAGGAAGGGGAGGGAGGGACCGGGGAAGACCAGAGACAAGGACACGGGAGGCCATGCTCCGGAGACGAAGCAGGGAGGGGTGGCCAAGGCG
Source organism: Closterium sp. Naga37s-1 (assembly GCA_947471745.1). Lineage (NCBI taxonomy): Eukaryota > Viridiplantae > Streptophyta > Zygnematophyceae > Desmidiales > Closteriaceae > Closterium > Closterium sp. Naga37s-1. The sequence goes on from CANJKZ010000065.1 coordinate 1,216,303, forward strand.
GTGGTGCCAGAGGAGAGTCTCGTGAGACAGGAGGCGACACGAGCAGGGGGCAGACTCAGGACCAGACCTGGACGCTGCAGCAAACACCTGACCCGACGCAGCTACCTGACCAGACGCAGGGACTGGAGGAGACGCAGTGGTCAGTGTGTACAGGCTCGACCCTGGCCGACGTGTAAACGTGGCCAGGTGGCGGCCTGTCCGAGCGTCCGTGCAGTGGGTCACCCGCTGACTCGCAGGAGTGAACTGGTGAACCCCCGCATCCTGTAGGTCAGCACCACTCACCAAGTTCGTAGAGAACGAGGGGAGGTAGAGACCAGACAGGGTGCCAGAGGGGGCCGCCGGACACGGGAGGACAGTGGAGAAGTGAGCAAGGACAGGACCCCCAGAGGGATCTGCCAGGGATACCGCAACTGGCCGGCAAAGCGGCGTGAGTGTGGTGCGGTCTCGAAAGAAGGAGAGAGAAGCCCCCGAGTCAAGTGTGAAGGTGTGGGAGGCCGAAGCCGACGCAGAACTTGAGAGAGCAGACTCACCAGCACCTGAGGGAGCAGACGCACCTAGAGCAGCAGCCTCGCTAGCACCTAGAGCAGCAGCCTCACCAGTACCTAGAGCAGCAGTCTCAATGCCCGGGTCGGGCGGAAAACACCGGTAACAGTCACCCTCATCACTAATAGTCACAGTATACACGGCAGCAAGAATAGCATCAAAGTCAAGGTCAAAGACAGCTACACCCGCCCTAGACAGCTCACCCCAGCGGGGGATCTCAGTGGCCTCAGGGAACTGGTGACGCCAAGCGTCCGTGAGGCGGCCAAAGCAGCGCTGGGTGGAGTGCGCACCCCCGCACTGCTCACCCGCGCGGTCGCCGGTGCGCAGGACGTAGGCGCAGGACGCAGCACCCCCACCCCTCTGGCGTGCAGTGTACCACTCACGGAGCTGCTGAGGGGAGGGGACGTCACGAGTGCGCTGCTGCTGCTGCTGCTGCTGGCGCTGACTACCACCGGAGCTGACCCTCTGCGCAGCGCCACCCCGACCAGCTCCACCTCCTCCGCCGCCTCCTCCTCCACCGCCGCCACCTCCGCTCCCTCCGCCACCGCCGCTGCCTCCTGCGCCTCCACTGCCGCCACCTACACCTCCACCCCCGCCACCACTCCCACCGCCACCCCCACCTCCTCCACCACCTCCACCGCCGCCTCCACCGCCCCCGCTAGCTCCTCCAGCGCCCCTGCCCCCCTTGCCCCTGCCAGGGCGGCGTCTCCCGCTAGGGGTAGACGCTGCCCCAACCGACTCCAAACCAGCGAGGTCGGCCGCAGCAGCAGAGGCAACAGAGGGCAAAAGAGGGGAGGGGGAACACCCCTCAAAGATGGGGGTGCGAGGGTCACCACGAGAGGCTCCTACAGCAACTATGCTCTTTTCTGCTGCTAGGAGGGCCTTCTCGAGGAGGTCAACGGTGAGAGTGGTGGGACAAACCGAGAGGAAGTGGTCCCTGACTACGCGAAGGGAGTCAGGGAGACGGGTGACTATGTAGTAGAGGGTGATGTACATGGGGGGGGGGTTCTTGGCGCAGAACTCAGCAGGAAGCGCAGCGCGGTAGCGAGTGTCACTAGAGCGGAGGTGCGTAATGAGGTCAGCGACTGTGGGAAAGGCAGCAAGGTCAGGGAAGAGGTACGGTAGCATGAGGCGGCTCAGTGCAGCAGTGGCAGGGGAGGAGTAGCGTGCAACTACAGCGTCGTACAAGGTCTGAGCACTCTTGTACTGGCTAAAGTGCGCACGCTCAGAGGTAGGGAGGTGGCAACGCACAGCAAGACGTGCAGCAGCATCGCGCGTGGCCCACTGTGAGCGAACGGTGGCGTCAGCATCAGCAGCGGGGGCAGGAGAGGCACCAGAAGTGAGGTCAAAGAGGGAGAGGCCGTCTGCTCTGTCGCACTGTAAGAAAAGCTGCAGGTCATCTATCCAGACGTCAAAGTCAATGGCCCGACCCTCAGCGTCAAAAGCGAGGACACTAGGGGTAGCCATGACAGCAGTAGACTAGCAGTGCAAACAGTAGGGCGAGGGCAGTGCTGTGAGAGAGGCGCTGCTCTTACCGGACAGGGCGGTTCGGGCGGCTCGGCTGCAGGGCGGCTCGGCAGCTCGGCGGCTCGGCGGCTGGGCGGCTCGGCGGCGGGGCGGCTCGGCTGCTGGGCGGCTCGGCTGCGGACAGGGCGGCTCGGCGGCTGGGCGGCTCGGCGGCTCGGCTGCTGGGCGGCTCGGCTGCTGGGCGGCTCGGCTGCTGGGCGACTCGGCGGCTGGGCGGCTTGGCTGCTGGGCGGCTCGGCGGGGCCGCTGAGAGGGCGGCGTCCGGGGCCGCTGGGAGGAGGCGGCGGGGCCGCAAAGGTAAGTGGCGGGGCCGCGGAGGTAGGTGGCGGGGCCGCACAGTAAGGTGGCGGGGCCGCGAAGGTAGGTGGCGGGGCCGCACAGGTAGGTGGCGGGGCCGCGGAGGTAGGTGGCGGGGCCGCACAGTGAGGTGGCGGGGCCGCGAAGGTAGGTGGCGGGGCCGCACAGGTAGGTGGCGGGGCCGCGGAGGTAGGTGGCGGGGCCGCACAGTGAGGTGGCGGGGCCGCGAAGGTAGGTGGCGGGGCCACACAGGTAGGTGGCGGGGCCGCACAGGTAGGTGGCGGGGCCGCGGAGGTAGGTGGCGGGGCCGCGGAGGTAGGTGGCGGGGCCGCACAGTGAGGTGGCGGGGCCGCGAAGGTAGGTGGCGGGGCCGCGGAGGTAGGTGGCGATGGGCGCGACGGGCGCGACGGGCGCGACGGGCGCGACGGGCCGAAAGGGCGGCGCGACTCGGGCCGGCGCAAAACGCGCTCCGGGCAGGAAAAAAAAATTTCGTGGTGGTGGGCCCTAGGAATCGTTCCCACTAGGGAACCTGCTCGATGCCATGAGAAGAAACGAGGAATGAGAATGACTAAGTGAAAGTTGGGTACAAGGAGTAAACCCTAGGAAACTGTACCCCATATGTGCTACCCCACTATAGCCTACAGTAGCTATGTCATATAAATCTGACATGCAGCTACTACTCATTCGCCAACAGGGTCAGAGGACTCTACAACGGCTTCAGCGAAAATAGCCTCGCCCGGGTTTGTGCCACTGAAGTCCTTAGTCGATCTCCGCAGCCTCTCTCCCCTGAAGATGGACACCACCTCGTACCAGTCCACGTCATACTGCAGCAGGGAACAGCGCATCAAATGCTCCATGGTGATGTCCGAAATGCTGCCACGGTCCCACGTCTTGATCAAATTCTGCTTTCTGAACCCCCTCTCGCACTCGACCGTGCTCAGCGGTAGGACGGCTACTGCCTGCCACATCTTCATCAAGTTCGGGAACGAGTGCTGCCAGTCGTTGTCACGAAGCATGTTCCCGAGTGCCTGGTGAAAGTCCTCGTTGTTGTGTTGAGAGTACATTGTTGAGGTGAACATCCAGAGCTCGCTCTGTGCTCTGGTGTAGTCGAATCCTGTTGTACGGGTACGGGTTTAAACGGGGCTATACTCGCAGCAATCGGGTGGAAGGGGGAGGATTAAAAAAAACAGTCCAGGAGATACACAAGCGACCAGACGAGAAGATATGAGAGTGTGACGATCGTTATGACAGAATAAAGCAGAAGCAGATGGGAAAACAACGCTGAAGGGAACGGGAAAACAACAGTCAGGTACACACCATGAGGTCTACGAGCATACCTGGAAGCTTCTTCCTGTAGAGCTTGTGCAGTTTAGCCAGCCATTTTTTGAAGTTTTCCACACGTTTGGCGTCGTCATGTACGTATGAGGCTGACCGAAATAGCTTACACCCCTCCAGCTCCTCCAGGTCCTTCATCCGCCACTCCAGCTCCTTGTCGACAGCACGCACAAACTTCAGCGACAGCTCGACACAAGCCGTTACATCTCCGTCCGGCTCCTGCCCTTCGATGGGATTCTCGTGCAGGGTGTAGCTGAATTTCACGGGGTTGCCGTCACTGTCCACGCCCTCTGCCTTCACCTCCCGCTTGTCCATCTTCTGATGGCGCTGAATGAAGTCGTTCAGTGTCATCTTCTCTCCACTCCCGAATTGATGATCCAGCGAAAAGTTTAAGTACCTGTTCTTCATGCGCATTCGTGTCTGGTCCACGAGATGAGACACGAGCGTGACGTCGATCTGTTCAGACAGCACAGAAGACAGGGTTAGCGACACTCCTTTCTGGGCGTAAGTAGTCTATGAAATTCAGATTCGTTTACCTGCCGTTGCTGGAACCGTTGGTTCAGATGGTTCAGCTCCCACAACACGTCAGCAAGCAGCCGGAGCAACCACTGAAACTTGAACGACGTGGCAATCTCGTACAGGTCATTGTTGTACTCTTTGAGCACCACGATGGCTGCAGGCAGGATCTCGAGGAAGCGTCGGACGGCCTCACCACGTGACAGCCAGCGAACGGTGTGTATCCCTTGTGCCTCCAGGTTCGTCTTGCAGAAAACATGCTGAATGTTATGAAACTTTTCGTACTTGACGTTGGATCGCGAGATGAGATCTGCAAAGCCACAGATGACGTCGTCAACCATGTAAAGTTCTGGCACAGCATCCGCGGCATCGCTTGCGGCTAGAGCCTCCCTGCCAAGTAAACAAAGTACGAGTTATGGTAATGAAGTTAAAAATGGTGCATCGCTTTCCCACCGAGTGCACGGAGAGACACTCACCGATGAGCGACACAGTGCGTGGAGGCGAGGTGCGGGATCCTCATGCGCAGACGGGCGACAACCCCGTTGTTCTTGCCTGTCATGACACTAGCGCCGTCCGTTGAAATGGCAGAGATCTTCTGGAGATCCAAGCCAATCCCTGTCAGGTACTGCACCACAGCAGAGGTCAGAGAGGCTGCATCAGCACGGTCAACAGTGATGAGCGTTATGAACTCGTTGACCACACCCGTGCCACGGAAAAAAGTAGCGTAAACGATTAGATGTTTGCCGTGGATTCGGTCTGTGCTCTCGTCCAGTGACAAGCCAATCCAAGGCGACTCCAGCAAGTGCGATCGTTGCAGTTCTTGTAGGTACGTGGAGATGGCCCGGAGATTCTCTCTGAAGCCATATCTGCACATAACAACAGATAACAACATCAGTATATGTGAATATCACCCGTGGCTACCGTTAAAAAACATGCGCTTACTCAGTGTAGTAGGCGCCATATCCGCCACCGTTCGGAAGGTCTGGAAGGCCTTCCTTTGCCAAGAACCAGCAGAGCGGGATGAACATCGAGACGGGTGCATCCGCCCTGCAGATAAAAAGCGCAATATGAAGCACGCGAATGATGTGACGCGTAGACGCGTCAGTTGTCTGCCACCGATTTAGTTTCGCCTGTTTCTCCTTCTCAGCTGCAGCTTCTTCTTGGTTCTTGACTGCGCTCTTGTGGGCTCGTGTTGAGGAATGGGCCCGGACGCTTCCTATCTGCAGGTCGCGGCCACCTTCACCTCTCACACCGTAGCTAGTGTGAGCTGCGGGGTCGCCATGCTGCACACAGATGTCACACTTGAGTTTTGCTTCTCCGTTAGGCATCCGAATAAGACGCAACCACTTGAATTTACCTTTCCACTCTGACTCAAAGCGATGCTTTATGGTCTCGTAGAGAACGTCACCGGTAGTTTTAGCGGGCGCCTCGTCTTGGGTCGCTACTGGACGTTGCGGTGAAGCTTCTTTTCGGGGTGGCGGGGCTCCCCATAGCCGCTGCTGCGTGTACTTCGCTCCCAAACGCGGGCGTTTCCCCGGGGTGCTGTTCACAGTGGACGGTGAACCCGCGGAGGGTCTAGACGACCCTTCACCACCGCCTGGCACGAGAACAATTGACGGGTGCGGCTCCCAGTCAGCAGGAGTCGACGGCGGTTCGAACGGGTATACAATACCCACACTACGCACGGGAGAAGCGGGTGGTGGCAACGGCGAGATGGGCACGCTGTAGGTCTCAGCAGGGAGAGGAATAACTCCCAGCACAGAAAGGCCATTACGCACTACCGCGGGAGATTGAGGAGTTTGCTCGGCAGGCATGACTACCACATGTGAGAGACCTCCCAGGAGGTGGTTCTCACACCGAGGGTATGAGAAGGATGAGAAAGATGGGGTGTTCTTGGGATAACGACCCCCTCCTCCAACACCCGTGATGACCCCGGAGCGCGTAATTGCATGGCTCACGGTGGTCAGTTGTGGCTGCCAGGAGGTGCCCTGTTCAGCACGAAAGGACGATGGCATGCCCCGCTGTCCTGTCGGCGCGCTGCTAGACAAGCCTGGCAGCTGTCAAATGCTGCTCTGGCCTTGATTCCGTGTTGCGCTGGCACGGTGGCTGCCAGTTCCACCAATGTGGTACTTTCGCGGCACGACGCCCCGAAATTCGCGTGACTCCACCTGGGGGTGATATTGTTTTTTGTGAGTGTTGGTCTTGTTGTCCGTTTCGCATTCTGTTAAGGTTTGAAATCCTCGCTTGCAAGAAATCCGTATCAGTGTAACTGGAAACGTACCCTGTACAGTCAGGGAAAATTTTGAGGCACGCTGTATTTCAAAGGGTAAAAAAAATATTACACTTAATGGCCTAGGGTAAAAATCCCACTACCCTGCCTGGGAAAGGGTAACTGAAAAAAAGCGGCCGCCAGTCAGTGCAAAAAGGGTATTTTACCCTGATAACGAGAGCCCTGCTAGGAAAGCTTCAACACACAGAACGTATTGATTCTTCCTTCCTAAGCATACAAATCGATGCCCCAGAATGGAGCGGGGTTGTTGCTCCTAGCCTTAGCATCAAGCGCCTCCATCCGGGCCATGTCGTGAGCATCGAGCTCGAAGTCGAAGATGGCAATGTTCTCCGCCAGGCGGTCGGTACGGTTGGACTTGGGAATGACCACCGTGTTGCGCTGCACTCCCCACCGCAGCACCACCTGCGCCGCTGTCTTGCTGTGCTTCGCAGCCAGCTCCTGAGCGTGCAACCACATCACATCGCAATGAGCAACCACATCACACATCGCAATGAGCAAACAGATAAGCGCACATCAGTAGGCGCAGCGCACATCAGTAGGCGCAGCGCACATCAGTAGGCGCAGCAACACATATGGAGATGTTGAAGCACAAAGAGAAAAGAACGAAGCTGTGGCAGGAAAGGCATGGAGCAAGAATGGGTGAAAGGGAGCGCACGAGCACAACGGGGTCTGTGAGCGGCGACTTGGACTTGAAGAGCTCCTCGTTGGCAGCGCCGCCACCCAGAGGCGTGTGGGCGGTGAGGGTGACGCCGTGCTTGGCGCAGAAGCGCAGCAGCGAGGCGCGCTGGAAGAAGGGGTGCGTCTCCACCTGGTTCACTGCCGGCCTCACTGCGCTGCTGTACACCAGACAGTCCCGCGTCAGGTACACGTCGTAGTTGCTGTGGGGGGGTTCAACAATGGTTGCAGAGGGAATAATTGCAAAGGGGACGAGAGTGGAGGAGGAGGGGATGGAGTGGGGGAGAAGGTTTGAATGGCGAGAAGCGGCAGGAGGGAAGAAGAGGAAGAAACAAAGGAGGAGAGATGGTATAACAGCAGGGCTTCAATTTCTGTTGGTGGCATGCAGTACCGCATGTGGCACATCCATGCACACCCATGCCCATGCCCACCTGTTGCCGATGGAGCCCACCTGATGCCGATGGAGCCCACCTGATGCCAATGGAGCCCACCTGATGCCGATGGAGCGCACCTGATGCCGATGGAGCGCACCTGATGCCGATGGAGCGCACCTGATGCCGATGGAGCGCACCTGATGCCGATGGAGCGCACCTGATGCCGATGGAGCGCACCTGATGCCGATGGAGCGCACCTGATGCCGATGGAGCGCACCTGATGCCGATGGAGCGCACCTGATGCCGATGGAGCGCACCTGATGCCGATGGAGCGCACCTGATGCCGATGGAGCGCACCTGATGCCGATGGAGCGCACCTGATGCCGATGGAGCGCACCTGATGCCGATGGAGCGCACCTGATGCCGATGGAGCGCACCTGATGCCGATGGAGCGCACCTGATGCCGATGGAGCGCACCTGATGCCGATGGAGCGCACCTGATGCCGATGGAGCGCACCTGATGCCGATGGAGCGCACCTGATGCCGATGGAGCGCACCTGATGCCGATGGAGCGCACCTGATGCCGATGGAGCGCACCTGATGCCGATGGAGCGCACCTGATGCCGATGGAGCGCACCTGATGCCGATGGAGCGCACCTGATGCCGATGGAGCGCACCTGATGCCGATGGAGCGCACCTGATGCCGATGGAGCGCACCTGATGCCGATGGAGCGCACCTGATGCCGATGGAGCGCACCTGATGCCGATGGAGCGCACCTGATGCCGATGGAGCGCACCTGATGCCGATGGAGCGCACCTGATGCCGATGGAGCGCACCTGATGCCGATGGAGCGCACCTGATGCCGATGGAGCGCACCTGATGCCGATGGAGCGCACCTGATGCCGATGGAGCGCACCTGATGCCGATGGAGCGCACCTGATGCCGATGGAGCGCACCTGATGCCGATGGAGCGCACCTGATGCCGATGGAGCGCACCTGATGCCGATGGAGCGCACCTGATGCCGATGGAGCGCACCTGATGCCGATGGAGCGCACCTGATGCCGATGGAGCGCACCTGATGCCGATGGAGCGCACCTGATGCCGATGGAGCGCACCTGATGCCGATGGAGCGCACCTGATGCCGATGGAGCGCACCTGATGCCGATGGAGCGCACCTGATGCCGATGGAGCGCACCTGATGCCGATGGAGCGCACCTGATGCCGATGGAGCGCACCTGATGCCGATGGAGCGCACCTGATGCCGATGGAGCGCACCTGATGCCGATGGAGCGCACCTGATGCCGATGGAGCGCACCTGATGCCGATGGAGCGCACCTGATGCCGATGGAGCGCACCTGATGCCGATGGAGCGCACCTGATGCCGATGGAGCGCACCTGATGCCGATGGAGCGCACCTGATGCCGATGGAGCGCACCTGATGCCGATGGAGCGCACCTGATGCCGATGGAGCGCACCTGATGCCGATGGAGCGCACCTGATGCCGATGGAGCGCACCTGATGCCGATGGAGCGCACCTGATGCCGATGGAGCGCACCTGATGCCGATGGAGCGCACCTGATGCCGATGGAGCGCACCTGATGCCGATGGAGCGCACCTGATGCCGATGGAGCGCACCTGATGCCGATGGAGCGCACCTGATGCCGATGGAGCGCACCTGATGCCGATGGAGCGCACCTGATGCCGATGGAGCGCACCTGATGCCGATGGAGCGCACCTGATGCCGATGGAGCGCACCTGATGCCGATGGAGCGCACCTGATGCCGATGGAGCGCACCTGATGCCGATGGAGCGCACCTGATGCCGATGGAGCGCACCTGATGCCGATGGAGCGCACCTGATGCCGATGGAGCGCACCTGATGCCGATGGAGCGCACCTGATGCCGATGGAGCGCACCTGATGCCGATGGAGCGCACCTGATGCCGATGGAGCGCACCTGATGCCGATGGAGCGCACCTGATGCCGATGGAGCGCACCTGATGCCGATGGAGCGCACCTGATGCCGATGGAGCGCACCTGATGCCGATGGAGCGCACCTGATGCCGATGGAGCGCACCTGATGCCGATGGAGCGCACCTGATGCCGATGGAGCGCACCTGATGCCGATGGAGCGCACCTGATGCCGATGGAGCGCACCTGATGCCGATGGAGCGCACCTGATGCCGATGGAGCGCACCTGATGCCGATGGAGCGCACCTGATGCCGATGGAGCGCACCTGATGCCGATGGAGCGCACCTGATGCCGATGGAGCGCACCTGATGCCGATGGAGCGCACCTGATGCCGATGGAGCGCACCTGATGCCGATGGAGCGCACCTGATGCCGATGGAGCGCACCTGATGCCGATGGAGCGCACCTGATGCCGATGGAGCCCACCTGATGCCGATGGAGCGCACCTGATGCCGATGGAGCGCACCTGATGCCGATGGAGCGCACCTGATGCCGATGGAGCGCACCTGATGCCGATGGAGCGCACCTGATGCCGATGGAGCGCACCTGATGCCGATGGAGCGCACCTGATGCCGATGGAGCGCACCTGATGCCGATGGAGCGCACCTGATGCCGATGGAGCGCACGAGGCCATCCTTGACCAGCGCCTCCATGTGGCGCCACACGTCGTGCAGAGGCACTGAGATGTCTATGTCCAACACGCCATCCTCGCCCATCGCACTGCTCGTGCTGCCTATGCCTGCCATGCCATCACATGCCATGCCACGCCATGCCATGTACAGATGCACGAGAGAGAGAAAAAGGACATGGTTGGGTTGCAGCAGGACGCAATCGGCTCCAGACTCGCCATCATCCCACCCGCTCTCACATTCTTCACCCTCACACTCTGCGGCCCTATAGCGCGGAGCAGCGCACGGACCGGTGTGTTTGGTGGCGATGGGGAAGTGCACGAGATAGAGGTCCAGGTAGTCAAGACGGAGGTCTTTTAAGGACTGCTCGCACGCCGCGCGCACGTGAGCGTGGTCGCTGTTCCACAGCTTGCTCGTCACGAACAGCTCCTCTCGCTTTACCTCGCCCGCCTCCAGCACCGAGGATAGCGCCTCCCCCACCTCCGCCTCGTTGCCGTAGTCCGCTGGCGGGGGGGGAACGAGGGGGAGGCGGGGTTAAGGGGAAGATTAGGGGTGGTAAGGGGCAAGGGGCGGCTTAAGTCGGGAATCAGGCGAAGTACAAGGACTGTAACGCGCTGAGCCCGGCTGTAGCGCGCTGAGGCAGACTGTAGCGCACTGAGGCAGACTGTAGCGCGCTGAGACCGGCTGTAGCGCACTACCCTCGCGCGGTAAGGCACCCCCAGCACCGCGCCAGGCACGCACCCGCGCAGTCGAAGTGGCGGTACCCGAGCGACACGGCGTCCTTGATAAGCGCGCCGAGCCGGCCCTTGTCGGCGCGCCACACGCCCATCCCCACCACCGGCATGTCGTAGCCGCTCGACAGACGGATCGCCGGTACCGACGGCGGCGCTGCGGTCGCCATGAGTCGCACTGGTCGCCGGTGACCCGTGGACGACGGAGGAGCGACGATCTCTCGAAGGGAGGAGGCGCGATGGGAGGCTGTGGAGGCGCGAGGGCGAAGCTGCGGTGCGAGTGCGGGAGGAGGCGAAGGCGGCTTGCTGGGGAAACAGAGCATGTGGAACTGCGCAAGGAGGATGGTGGTGAATCTAGGGATTGGGTTGCGAGGGGCGAATTTGTGCAAGCAAAAAATCTTCAGGAAATTCGAATCTGAGTTTGTCTCTTGTCTGTACTCGCTACAAAATTTTCCGCTGTTCACTCGTTATCTTTTTACAGTGAACATTTTTGGTACCAAATGCGCGCAACTGCACGAAACCACCAACCCTTCAAATTGGCATTCCATCACATCCCCTCACAACAGCGACAGCGGGATCGCTACCTCCTTTCCTCGTGACGTGTCATGGTGCTATTAGTTCGCTTCCAAATTCTCGCACCGCCCCCGCATTCTCTCGCCGTTCGCAAGGCGCTCCTCTGCCGCCTCCACTCTGCGTGGCACACGTGCCATCGCCCAGTCAACCTCCCCATCCACCATCAGCAGCACACGTGGCACCATCCCCGTGGATACGTCCTCCTATCAACCATGCCGCCTTGTCTTCATCTCCCGCCCGTTACCGCCGCGAGGCCTCCATTCCCGCTCCGCGTATCGCTCTCGTCTGCGCCGCGCTCCCCCATTCCTCCCCCTGATCTCCGCCTCGCGATCCTCCCACGCGCAGCTCTCCGCAGTTTCTCTTCCTCGCCTCCGCGCCCTGCTCTCGCAGAGGGGCATGCCGCGGAAGGCAGGCAGAGTCGGAATGTAGGGAATCCGCGGGCGGGGGCAGATGGAGGGGCGTTGGCGGTGAGCGGAGGTGCGGAATCAACGGGGGCCAAAGCAGGGAAACAGGGGGAGAGGGGGGAAGAAGAGGTGGGCCGAGGGGAGGCGAGGGGAGATGCGCCAATCGTCGCGAAAGCAGCAGCATTGCGCCAAGGTGGGGATGCTGGCGCGGATGTAGGCGCGGAGGCGGAGGTGGGGCGGAGCCAAGGCGGCGGAGCGGGAGGCGGGAAGGGCGGGGCGCGGAGGCGGGGGAAGCGGGTGCGGCTGGACGAGCTGTGTGTGGCGCGATGGGCGCAGTACAGCCGCAGCCAAGTGCGCTCGTGGATCCTGCAAGGTGCGCTCCTGGATCCTGCAAGTTGGGGGGCAAAAGTCCATTCGTTGTGCATTCCTCCGTAGTTTCTCCCCGCTTCCCACAGTCCCAAGCCCAAGCCCAAGCCCAAGCCCAAGCCCAAGCCCAAGCCCAAGCCCAAGCCTGCCTAGGTGTGTTACTGGAGGCGCCTGCCTAGGTGTGTTACTGGAGGCGCCTGCCTAGGTGTGTTACTGGAGGCGCCTGCCTAGGTGTGTTACTGGAGGCGCCTGCCTAGGTGTGTTACTGGAGGCGCCTGCCTAGGTGTGTTACTGGAGGCGCCTGCCTAGGTGTGTTACTGGAGGCGCCTGCCTAGGTGTGTTACTGGAGGCGCCTGCCTAGGTGTGTTACTGGAGGCGCCTGCCTAGGTGTGTTACTGGAGGCGCCTGCCTAGGTGTGTTACTGGAGGCGCCTGCCTAGGTGTGTTACTGGAGGCGCCTGCCTAGGTGTGTTACTGGAGGCGCCTGCCTAGGTGTGTTACTGGAGGCGCCTGCCACAGTCCCATCCCACAGTCCCATCCCACAGTCCCATCCCTCAGTCCCATTCTCTCACCGCCCTCTCCCTTGCTCCCGTTTCTCTGCCTCGCCTCTACCCTACAACGCTCCCTTCTCCCGCTTCCCCCCTTCCCCCCTTCCCCCCTTCCCCCCTTCTCCCCTCCCCGTGCAGGCAAGGTGCTGGTGGAGGGGCATCCAGTCACCAAGGCAGGCGCACAGGTATCAGAGCACGCTGACGTCATCATCAAGGCCCGCGTGCCCAAATACGTGTGCAGGTCAGCCGCCCACCCCCTCCCCCCCCCCCCTGCTGCCGTCACTCCGCTCTTTCTCCTGCCAACCGCACCACACCACTCCTCCAGCTTCATACCTTCATGCCTTGCAGCGTTCCACACTCATTGTGCAGCCAGCACCTTGTGAGTCAACTGCAGCCAGCACCTTGTGAGTCAACTGCAGCCAGCACCTTGTGAGTCAACTGCAGCCAGCACCTTGTGAGTCAACTGCAGCCAGCACCTTGTGAGTCAACTGCAGCCAGCACCTTGTGAGTCAACTGCAGCCAGCACCTTGTGAGTCAACTGCAGCCAGCACCTTGTGAGTCAACTGCAGCCAGCACCTTGTGAGTCAACTGCAGCCAGCACCCTGTGAGTCAACTGCAGCCAGCACCTTGTGAGTCAACTGCAGCCAGCACCTTGTGAGTCAACTGCAGCCAGCACCTTGTGAGTCAACTGCAGCGCACTCCATTCCCTTGAAAGTGCTCCCTCATACCCCCTCTCTCCTCGCTGCCCCCCCTCCCCATCTCTCCATTCCCCACCCCCCCTTCTTCTCGTCCCTTCCCCCCAGGGCGGGGTACAAGCTGGAGGGGGCGCTGCAGCAATTCAGCATGGCGGTGGGGGGAGCCGTGGCGCTGGATGCGGGGCTGTCCACGGGGGGCTTCGCGGACTGCCTGCTGCAGCACGGTGCCGCCCGCGTGTACGGCGTCGATGTGGGGTACGGCCAGGTGGGGTGCGGCTAGGTGGGGTGCGGCCAGGTGGGGTGCGGCCAGGTGGGGTGCGGCCAGGTGGGGTGCGGCCAGGTGGGGTGCGGTCAGGTGGGGTGCGGCCAGGTGGGACGTGAGCGGGTGGGTTGTGGGCAGGTCAGTTGTGGGCAGGTCGGTTGTGGGCAGGTCGGTTGTGGGAGGTCGGTTGTGGGCAGGTCGGTTGTGGGCAGTTGGAGTGATAGTGAGTGGATTTCACGCACCTCTACTTGTTGGCATTTGCTGCTCTGCCGTGCCCTCCTCTCATGCATCTTTGTGTTCGTGCATGCTCCTCGTGTGTGCGCGAGTGGGAATGAGCATGTGGGTGTGCATGAGATGTGTGTGTGGATTCGTGGGTGTGTGAGTGTGCTGGTGTGTGGGTGTGCGAGTGTGCATGTGATTTGACTGTGCGGGGTGCATGATGGCAGGTGAGTGAGCGCATCCGAGTCGACCCACGGGTGGTGGTCATGGAGCGAACCAACCTGCGCCACCTGTCGCCCTCGGATTTGCCGGAGCAAGTGGACGTGGTTACCCTCGACCTCTCCTTCATCTCCGTTCTCCTCGTACGCCCCCTGTGCTCTGCTCTCTGCCCTCTGCTCTCTGCCCTCTGCTCTCTGCCCTCTGCTCTCTGCCCTCTGCTCTCTGCTCTCTGCTCTCTGCTCTCTGCTCTCTTCCCCATCCGACACCACCCTCGTCCGCTCTTTCGTCTCCATCCTCTCCCATGCCGCCATGAATGCAGCTCCTGGTTTGCCTCCCTGCTCAGTGCTCATCCCCCCATCCCCATCGTTCAACACTCCCTTCATCACTCGTCAGCATCCTCACATCCCCCCACGCCACCATGCATCCCCACCCTCTCACGCCCATGCACCCCCATCCACCCCATCCGCCTGCCTTGTCCCCCATGGGATGGCAGGTGATGCCAGCGGTGGTGGGTGTGATGAAGCCAGGGGCACACCTCATAGTGCTTGTCAAGCCGCAGTTTGAGGCGCGGCGAGGCCAGGTGGGCGGAGGGGGCATCGTGCGCAGCGAGGCCGTGCGGCAGGAGGTGCGTGCCAGCCCAGCCCTTGCCGCAGCAGCCTCAGCACCGGCCTCAGCGCTCCGCATGTGCTCCTCATCACACCGCCTTCATGCCTGCCATGTCTTGACTCCAGAGTGTTTGATGTGCTCCTCTTCCTCCACTTTACTTTGCCCTCTTTTCCCTTGGTGTTTCTGTGTTGTTTTGTGCATGTTGATGCCTGCAGGTGCTTGAAAGGGTGACGCGCGGTATAGAGGAGTATGGGATGGAGCTGCAGGGGGTGATGACGTCACCGATAACAGGCACGGATGGCAATGTTGAGTTCCTGGCCCACTTTGTGCGCCGCCCCCTGGCAGCACCTCAAGAGGTGCTTCCGCCAGGCGACTCTCAAGACCTTCCTTGAAACCCTCTTTGCGGCTTTGTATGACAGGATGTAACTACAGTGTGCAACAGCATTTGGCTACTCACTGTAAGAGCGTGCCAAAGCGGCTCGTAAAATACCGTATTACCCCGGATATAGGCGCATATGCGCCTATAATAAAATCATTTTTTTAAGGGGTGGCGCTTGTAATTGAATAACGGCCATAAGCGCCGGCGCTTATATCATGGCAAAATTGAATTTGTTATTTTTATGTACCAAATCGAAGCCCGCAGTAAGGCGAACACAATTGAGTAACGTGCGCGTGGGATAATGCATGTAATCCCGCCGAAAACTGCTGCGCTTCGATTCCCGACCGCACAAATCCCGTCCACGAGCAGCGCACCTGCCAGCGCTGACGTGAAAGTTGCCTTGCGGCCCAATCAGGCTTTCATGCGCTGGCAGGCAGCTGCATTTCACCCGAACCATCGAGAAGGGGCTGGAATGCCCTGCCAGCGCAGCAACTTCGTGCCGCGATAACCTCCTCTCCGGGTTCAGACCAGGGGTACCCGTCTCTCCCCGACGAGGACCCCGAGGCGCTAACCAGAAGGGGTCCCTTTGAATCTCTCATTTGTTCTCCATCTCTCTCAGTTTCTCGTTCGGTTTCTTGGTACCGTAGTTCTCGCCTGGCTGCCGCAGCCATGGCGGAATTCAGCGGCACCCACTTCTTGTTCAAGAAAAAGCCTACGCGAAGGCCCGCGTTTAGAGTAGACGCTGACGGGTGGTACTCCCGTATCCCACCAGAACCACCAGAGCCACCACGGCCTCCTGCGCCTCCTGCGCCTCCTGCTCCTCCTTCGCCTCCTGCACCTCCTGCGCCTCCTGTTCCTCCTGCTCCTCCGCCTTTGGGTCCTGTGTCTCCGCAACTCACTGGCAATCAGCCCGTGCTCACGCTACTGCTCCCATCGGCGTTCGACGAATACCTCTCCGAACCGGAGTCTAACAAGGCGCAAGATGAGTACGTGGAAGTGGAACACTTTCCTGGAGGACGTTGGGGACAGCCCGACGATTGCCCTTGGGACGAATCTGCGGTCGGCGCCGACGATGATGTTGCTGACGCTGAGGAAGCGAGCGGCGCTGACGGCCGAGGGTGGCACGGAGGCTTCCGCCGGGGGCGGCGCCCAGGGCGGCACCGCTGACGATGTGTTTCCAGAAGGTGTTACGGGCGACGCTGACGACGACGGCGTTGAGTACTGGTCACGCGACGGGCTACCCGAGAAACTGCCCATACCAACCTATCCTCCGAATAATCGCAAGCGACCCCACCCCTCTTCACAGAACCGTGATGCCCGCCCCCCCTCTCCCAGGCACAAGCTCACCGACCACAAGCGGCAAGGTTACACTGCCGCGGAGAAGTTGAAGTGGGTTGCTCTGATGGACTTGGCGGTGTCGGTGCGCGCCTTGGCTCGCGAGAGCGGAATCCACCGGAAGTGTCTCACCAACTGGAAGCGGACGGCGGAATTCCTCAAGGATGTTCACTCCGCTCGGAAGCGCATGCACGGCCGCGGGCGAGCGTCGTGGCACCGGCCGATGGAGTTGAAGGTGTACGAGAAGCTACTCGAGTGGCGCCGCAAGGGAACCGCCGTGTCAGTCGGCCGCTTGCAGGAGTGGTCGCGGGAGTTCATGAAGCTTCTGTACCCGGACAAGAAGTGGAAAGGAAGCCAGAGGTGGTCGGAGCGCTTTCGGCGGCGATGGAATCTGAGCGTCCGCATGAAGACCCGGGTTGCCCAGAAAACCGCAGCGCGTGAGAATTACCCCGTTCAATTTGGCACGTTGTTTTTCTTTAATTGTACTAACGCCCTCCGTCTGTGTCCGACGTCTCTTCCACCGCCGTGCAGATGTCGCTGAGCAGTGCAAGAGCTTCTGGCAGTTCGTGCGTGCCAAGCGTCGTGAGCGCGGCATCGACACCGCGTGGATCATCAACGCGGACCAGACGCCGCTCTGGCTGGAGATGCCCGCCACCACCACCGTGGAGGAAACGGGTGTTCGCTCGGTGCCTATCAGGAGCGCGGGGTATCAGAAGCAGAGAGTGACCGTTATGTTGGCGTGCACGGCGGACGGAAGGAAGCTGAAGCCGTGGGTATTCTTCAAGCGCAAAACCTTGCCGAAGGGCGATTTCCCTGCCGGTAAGTAAAGAGGTGCACGGCTCGGTCACTGTGTTCTTTTCAGAGTTCGAATTCTAACCACTCGTGCGTGTTTCATGCAGATGTGACCGTGGCTTGCCACGAGAGCGGGTGGATGGACTCCCCTGGCGTCGTTCGCTGGCTTGAGGAGGGCGTGAAGCCGTTCCTGAAGCCTCGGTTCGGCAGACACGCCAAGAGCTCCATGCTGGTGCTGGATTCTTACCGCGGTCACCTCACCGAGGAGGTGAAGGAGAAGCTCCGCGAGATGAACTGCGTGCCGGCGATCATCCCGTCGGGCTGTACGGCGGAGGTACAGCCGCTCGATGTCTGCATCAACAAGAGCTTTAAGGCGTCGGTCCGCCAGCAGTACCAGAGGTGGTTTGAGGCAGAGGGGCAAGAGCAGCTGACGGCAGCAGGTATGGCATGAGTACGGTATTCCCCCCCCCCCCCCCCCCCGAATTCTTTGTTGTTGCACTAACTGCTTTCCACCATTCTCCCGTAATGTTTCAGGGAACCTGAAGAAGCCTTCACCAGAGGTCGTCCTGCGGTGGGTATCACAAGCCTGGAAGGCAGTGCCGGCCGACCTCATCAAGCATGCCTTCCTCACCTGTGGCATCAGCAACCAGCTTGACGGCAGTGAGGACGGACTCGCCATGGCGCACAGGCGGAGCCAACTGACAGCTGAAGTGGATGTCGACGATGACATCATCGCTGATGGTTTTTTTGGCAACAACTGCCAGGAGCCCGAATCTGACGAGGAGTAGGAGGGGTACTGTATGATCCATGTTACCGTAGGTAGAAGTACCCCGGCTAAACTTGTTAATACCGTAGGAGATCTAGCTTAATTTGATGTTGCTTAAAAAAAGTGACAATTTAGTAAATTCTTTTGTAATGCCTCCAATGAAAAGTTAAGGGATGCGCTTATAATAAGGATAGAATTTTCAGGGGGTGCGCTTATAATCGAGTTCCGGCCATAAGCGCCATGCTCCAGATAGAGGCGCCGGCGCCTTTAATCGGACGGCGCCTATATCCGGGGCCATACGGTATTAGTGGCAGACTTGTAACAAAGGGGAGCAGCCAAGTGTAAGCGACAGCTTGCCTTTCATGGGGTCACTCCCAGGGCCTCAGAAGTCAGGATTTTTACCCTGAATTCCTGAAGTTTGACCCTCGTTTTTTATCGTGACCCTGATGTATCAGCCTTTTTTTTTTAACGACCCTGATGTTTCAGTGTTTTTTTATGTGTAACTCTGTTTTTTCAGTGTTTTGTGTTTGAGGACACTGACGAGTCAGTGTTGCATCGAGTTCGACCCTGAAACTATAAACGGCGCAATCTGATTGGCCCAAGTGTTGTAGGGAGTTCATCCTGTGATTTGCGCCATGACCTGCTACTTCGGCTGTCAAGCTCCTACAGTACCGCCAGCTGTTTTGCTGCACATGGCATCCTTCGTGCCAGGTGGTAAACTTCTCAAGTTCTGATTGGTTGCCACTAGTAACCTGTACCCTCTTGACTGTTTTGGCCTCGCAGCACACAAAGCCAGAGGTACGTGTTTCCCTCCAATGCTGGCATCGTGGTGCTGGTGTGGTGTGCTGAGCAAACCATACTCGATGCTATCATAATTCCCCATACTAGCAAAGGAAATCAGTGTTTATGTTATTTAGAACACTGATTGATCAGGGTAATTCTTTTGTGAACACTGAAAAATCAGTGTTTTTTAGATGATGACACTGAAAATCAGTGTTAGTCCTCAAAGAACAATGAGTGATCAGGGTGCACCAAAACCAATCTGAGGCCCTGGTCACTCCCTCCTTGCTCATCAAAGTGCGCCCCCCCCCCCCCCCCCCCCCCCCCCCCCTCCCCCCCCTCCCCACATGCATCTCACACTCCACTTGTATACAGTAGTCCTAGCAGACCCTTACATGGCAGTACTAATGTGCACTCGTGTCCTGCTTGCTGCGATCAGTTGTAGATGGTCCCTAGGATCACCTCATGAAGGTTCGCACACGACTGTGTAGTGGTGGTGGGCCCTTGACCTCAATAGCAGAGTGGATGTAAAATGCTTGAGATGATAAAAACATGCAAATACAGGAATATAAATAAGAGTACAAGGGAATTCGAATCGACCTAGGCTAGCCATGTACTCTAAGGGGTACATTCCTTTATTGCAGCGAAACTCAACCGTGCGACTCCAGACGGTTACGAACTGCCTGGGCAGAATCCTCGCCACTACTGCTGTCTGATGCTGTCAGCCCGACGGTCCAGATCCTTCCGTAACCGTACGGCCCTTCGCATCACTTCCGTCTTTTCGTCTTCATCCTTGGTAGTGCGTGCTTCGATTGCTGCGGTAAGGAGTGCACAGTAGTGCTTCATCAATTACTATTCGTAACACCCCCCTTCACTCCTGGTCGTAGCGAATCTTGACCCGCTTGACTACTCCGCTGAGTTCGGAGCAGTGCTGGTACTGCTGACGTGGCAATTTTTTCGTGAGGAAATCAGCCGCCATGTCACCCGTCGGACAGTAGGTCAGGTCAACCTTGCCCTTGTCAACTTCGTCCTTGACGAAGAAGTACCGCAGCGCGATGTGTTTGGTGCGGTTGACGAAACCAGGTTTGTTCACGATCCTGATCGCGCTCTGGTTGTCACAGTGCAGGCGGAAGTTCGGCAAAGCTGGAATTTTCGCCTCCTGCAGTAGTTCCTGAAGATAAAGGCCTTCGCGAACGGCTGTTGTTGCTGCAATGAACTCTGCTTCCGCCGACGACAGGGCAACCAGCTCCTGTTTCTGCGAATTCCAAGAGATGGGGCCGCTGGGCTCGAGGCGAAAGAGGAAGCCTGTCCTGGACCGTCGATTGTCGGGGTCAGCGGCATGATCAACGTCCACATAGCCGATGAGGTTGAAGGACGCGGTTGGGATGGTGGAGTAGCAGAGCCCAAAATTGGGCGTGGAGATGAAGAACTGGAGTGCCCGCTGAAGATCTAGCAGATTCTCAGCCGTTGGTTTGCGTGAGTACTGAGCCAACTGGCTCGCGATGTAGGAGAGATCGGGCCTGAAGGTAACAGAAGCGAAGAGTAGGCATCCCAGCTGCTTCTGGTAGGTCTGAAGCCCAGCGGGGGACAGGGCTTTGTTGTCCGGCTTGTGGTTGGGTCCTGGAGTGCGGTAAGGGGTGGAGAGTGGTGCAGGTGCAATGTTGAAGCGCTTGCCAAGTTCCTCAGCATACTTGGCTGCTGAGAGATGAATGGCTTCTGGCGAGTAGGAGA
The DNA here is from genome assembly GCA_947471745.1 of Closterium sp. Naga37s-1. Lineage (NCBI taxonomy): Eukaryota > Viridiplantae > Streptophyta > Zygnematophyceae > Desmidiales > Closteriaceae > Closterium > Closterium sp. Naga37s-1. The sequence goes on from CANJKZ010000065.1 coordinate 1,236,865, forward strand.
TGTTGAGCCTGAGAAACTGCTTCACGTCATGGTTGCAGGTGATATCGACGCGCCCCGCGAGATTCTTCTCGAACTGCTCAAGCAACTCATTGCTTGACCCTGTGTAGAGGAGGTCGTCGACATAGACCGTGAGCAGGATGTATTCGCCGTGGAAATCGCAGCGATACATCCCTGGATCGTGAGGCAGCTGCTTGAAGCAAATTTCAAGCAGGATGTTGTGCAGGTACTGCTGCCAGAGCCTTGATGCCTGTTTGATCCCGTAGAGGGATTTTCGCAGCTGGCACACTCGTGAGTCTCCCTCGCCGTATGTGTGCGGCTGTTCCACGTAGATCACAGCATCTACTAGCGAGTAAAGGGACGCGTTCTTCACATCAATTTGTCGGAGCGGTAGGTGTCGTGCGGCGGCGATGGCGAGCAGGATTCTGACGGAGGTGTGACGGCTGACCGGCACAAACATTTGGTCGAAGTCGATGCCGTGCCTCCGGTCGTAGCCACGTATGACCCAGCGCGCCTTAAATCGCTCAATCGTGCCGTCCGCTGCGGTCTTCACGCGGAAGACCCATTTCCCTGAGAGAATCCTTCTCCTCTTGATTGCCGCTCGATCGACGAGCACCCAGGTATTGCGGGACTCAAGTGCCTTGATTTCCGCATCCATTGCCTCGTACCATTCCTTGCTGTGTGGTCCCGTGAGAGCTTGGCACGGATTTTTCGGCTCGACGACACGTGGCGCCGTTGAGGTGGCGGTGTGGAGCCCGAGAAGTTGAAGTCCAGAGACGGTGCTGTCGTGGCGGTGCTACGGGATGACCTCCTGCACATCGTCATCGTCGCTTTCTGGTTCAGGTGGTGCTGGTGGTGCTGCGCCTCTGCCACTTCCGCTTCCGCCTGCTGCGCTTGCTCCTCCTCCAGGAGAATCGTCGTCGTCGTCGTCGCTGCGGCGATCGCCTCTTGTGAACTCGCCTCTGGTGTCCTGCTCCAGGATGGCTACTGCAGCTTCGTCCTCAGGTGAGGCGTAACTGTGCCCGTCGTTGGCGTAGACGCGGTTCGCGTTCGCCTGCTCGTCTTCGCGGAATTGCCGAAGGAAGAGCCGCTCGTAGAAGATAACATCGCGCGCGTTTGTTACCTTCTGGCTCATAAGGTCCAGGATGAGCCACGGCTTGTGTTCGTGGCTGATGCCGAGGTGAATTCGCCAGCGCGCGCGGCTTGCGAATTTCCCGATGGTTGACGTTGGCGGGCGGTACTGCACCATGCATCCCCACACGCGGAGCATGGATGTGTCGCCCTTGGTCCCCATCCACTTCACATGTGGTGATGAGTTGCCGGTGATGGCGGTGGTTGACAGCGGGTTGTGCACCCGCACGGCGTGGTGCATTGCGTAGGTCCAGTAGGTTGGCGGAAGCTTCAACTGCTTCATCAGCGCCCGCACCTTCGTCATGAGCGTGCGATTCGTGCGCTCAGCTACGCCCTGCATTTGGTGCGCGTAGGGAAGGGAAATATGATGCTCAATCCCCTTCTGCACCAGGTAATCTCGCAGCTCCTTGCTCCTGAACTCCGCTGCGCCGTCAGATTGCCATATTTTCAGTTTCTCCCCAGATTGCTGTTGCGCGTGTGCCAGCCAGAGGCGGAACACTTCGTATGCTCTGCTGCGCGCCTCCACGTTCACGATCCAGACGTAGCGCGTTCCAGCGTCGACAAAGGTGAGCGTATACAGCTCGTCGTTGATCCCGCAGTGCCCGACGTTGGGGAAGTCGCTGTACACCTTCTCCAGTTTGGCGTAGCGGTTGGTTCTTGGCTCTAGCAGGGGGAACGGTTGGTGACTCAGCGCCGCTTCGGGGCAGACCGTGCGATTGCGCGGATGTGTGGCGCCTCTTACTTTGGTGCCATTAGGGCGCAGGAGTGCGCCAGGTGCGAATACGCCGGCTTCGATGCAGTTTTTCAGCGTTATGCGTGAGGGGTGACCGAGGTGCTGATGCCAGAGGGCATCGTCTGCGCGGAATCTAGAGGTGCGCATGTAGCGTGCGCGGTTTACGTCAGGGTCTTCCTCTGGTACTGGGGCGGCTTCTGGTGCTGTTGTGTAAGTTGCTTCTTCTTCTTCCTTGTTGTCGTTTGCCGTGGTCAGCATCAGCGCAAGAAATTCCCTGTCGAGAATTGTGGAGAGGGGAATGTTGGTTCCAGGTATAGTTCCGGCGACTCGGGGGCAGGTCCGTAGACAGTGCGCCGCGGAGTAGAGGGCTCATTGCCCCAGTCGATGGTGTCCCAAGGGTCACTTCCTGGATGGATGTCAGGTGGGGGTAGTGCGGGTGCAGCCCGGCGCGGAGGGCGACCAAGAGGAACAACTGGAGGTTCTGCCTCGATTTCCTCTTCTTCCCCCTTTTGGTCCTCGCGGGAAGCTCCCCAGCCTTCGCCGGAAGTGCCCCATCCGCTTATTTTGCCGCCAGATGCGGCGCCCCATCCGTCGGTGTTGCCGCCAGTTGCTGCTCCCCATCCACCAGTGTCGCTTGTGCCCCATCCGCCAGCGCTTCCCCACCCCCCTTCATCGGAGGCGCTCTCTTCTTCTTCCCATCCGCTCCAGGCGAATGTGCCGTGTGAATTTGCAAGACTCCGCTGGCGAAGCTCTTCCGCTTCGCGACGCGCTAGTTCCTCTTCTTGCGCCACGGTAAGTTTCTTCGTAGATTCGCGCTGGTGAGAGTAGATCTTGTCAAAGTAAGGAATGAGAATGGATGAACTATGAAAGAGTTGGGTACAAGTACTAACCCTAATTGGGTTTCACCCCTTATGGGCTACCCCACTATAGCCTACACAAATGTAAAAGCTATAATGTTCTGACACACCCCCATAGGCAAAGTGGGGGAGAACAAGTGGTCACAAGACCAGTCAAGAAAGCAAAGCAAGCTCAGGGTGGATCACAAAGTCACCACACAGTCCGAGCACAAGGGCCATAAGGCCAGCTCACATGCAGAGTGATATAAAGAGAACAAACAATACAGTGATCATATCCTAGCAAGTGTAAGCATGCAAGTATATATATAGATCACAGTACAAGCAGAGTCAAGCAGGAAGCAAGTGAGGCAAAGTAGGCACAAGGCCTAACACAGTAGAGAAGCGCTGATGATCACCAGGCGGAAGTGCCTTGGTGAATACATCAGCAGTGTTGGCCCTAGTGGCCACGTAAGCAAGACGAAGCTGGCCATGATGCTGCAACTCTCGAGCAAGGAAGTATCGCAGAGCGATGTGCTTCGTTCTGTGCTCTAGTCTGTGCTCCTGACACAAGGCAATCATGGCCTTGTTGTCTACGTACAGAACTGGAGGCGAACGATGCTGCTCTCCCAAGTCAGTCAGCAGGTAGGTGAGCCAGCGTAGCTCCTGTGCAGCCATGGCCCCGGCGTAGATCTCAGCCTCACAACTGGAGCTGAGAACCGAAGATGAGCGGGTAGACCGCCAGGAAACAGAGCCAGAGCCAAGGCTGAAGGTGTAACCCTGTGACGACCGCTGCGTAGCTGAGTCGTCAACCCAGGAGGCGTCTGCGTGACCTGTGAGGACAACTGGACCCCGTTCTCCAAGCACGAGCCCCATGCCCGACGTACTGCACAAGTAGCGCAGTACCCTCTTCGCAGCATCCCAGTGCACCTTTCGGTGCCTACCGGGAGCCACGTAGCGAGCCAGAAGGCTAAGAGGGTACGCGAGGTCGGGTCGTGTGCAAGTCATCAGGTACATGACGCAACCCACAAGCTCTGAGTACGGACCACTCGGCTCTACGGACTCGTCCGAAGGTGGAGCTGAGAGCGAGTGGCTGGTAGACAGAGGAGTGGGCTGTGGCGAGGAGGACTGGAAGCCAAAGCGCTGAAGGACCTGGTGCACCATGTGTGACTAAGTCAGGGTAATGGTGCACCGAGCTCTGTCCCGGATGATCTGCAAGCCAAGATAGATGCGCAGTTCACCCAAGTCAGTGCAAGTGTGTCTCTTCTGCAGCTCCGACTTCACAAGGGTTAGTGCCTCAGTGTCAGCAGTGGCAAAGACGAGGTCGTCAACGTAGACGAGGACGTAGAACGGCGGCAGCGAGGTGTCGGTGCGTAGAAACAGCGACGGGTCAGCAGTAGCAGGAGCAAACCCAAGAGCCGCAAGTGTAGTCCTCAGTGTGTCGTGCCACTCGCGAGGTGCCTGGCGGAGACCGTAGACTGGCCGCCGAAGACTCCACTGAGTACCTGCAGGAAAAGACTCAGTGAAGCCAGGTGGGCGGCGCAGCCAGATCTCCTCGTGCAGGCTGCCCTGCAGGAAAGTTGTGCTGAAGTCTAGAGAGTGCAACTCGTAGTCACGCTGAGCAGCGACGTGCAGCAACACCTGAAGAGTAGTCATCTTCGGGGTGGGGGAGAAGGTCTGGAAGTAGTCAACTCCCTGTCGCTGACTGAAGCCTCGAGCAACGTAACGCGCCTTGAAGACAGGCGGAGAACTCGGCGGTCGCTTCACCCTGAAAATCCACATGCCATCGACTATGTTCGCCCTAGGTGGGGGAACCTCGTCAACGTAGGTACCTATGGACTTCCAAGATGCCATCTCGGCATCCATGGCTTCCTGCCACTGAGAGGAGTAGGGACCCGTAATCGCCTCTGCGTAAGAGCGCAGGGTCGGGATGTCTGGAGCATCCGGGTCTCCCTCAGGGGCAAGCAGCATGGAAGCAAAGCGAGGTACAGCAGCTGCAAGACACTCAAAGTCCTCCTGCCTGTCCTCAAGGACGTCCGTGCCAAGAGCACACTCACCCCCGACGGACGAAGGATTGGCAGACGCAGACCCAGCAACTAGAGCAGTGGCGTAGTCTAGACGGCAGGCAGCAGCAAAGTCAAGCAGCTCAGCAACAAGAGCAGACGCAGCAGCAGACTCAAACGAAGGGTCTGTGACAGCAGTGGCGAGGAGACGAGAGACACTGGGACCGGCAGCACGAGCGCGGTCAGACTCAGGGTCAGGGACCTCATGAAGAGAGGACGCAGGAGGAGCAGGCAGAGGAACACGCAGTGGAACAGAGGAAGGACGAAGGGTCATAGCGTGCGTGCCAGGGATAGGGGGAGGACGCGAACGAGGAACGCGACGAGCAGTGCGAACAGGCGGGACAGGACGTGACGCAGGCTCACACCGCTCTGTAAGACCGCCGGACTGCTCAGTGTAAGGAGAAGGAGCAGTCAGTGGAGAGGCCGGCTGCACCGGCGGCTGAGACTGGTCAGGCGGTGGACACAGGAGGGGAGGAGTAAGGCTAGTAGAAGACGGGGTACCAAGAACCTGCTGAAGGAGGGGAACGAAGTACGGTCGCGGCCGCACAGCGCCACCAGGGTCAACAGCGCCAGCTCCTCCAGCTCCAGCACCTCCAACACCAGGGCCTCCAACTCCAGCGCCTCCTGCGCCAGTGCCTCCAACTCCAGCTCCTCCAGCTCCAGCGCCAGAGCTGCCAACACCAGTAGCTCCAGACTCCGTAGGGTCTCCAGCTCCAGCACCCTCAACACCACCAGTCCCGGTAGCTCCAGTACCCCGGGTACGAGCACCACTAGGACCAGTGACCACGGTACCTCCAGTAACACCAAATCAAGCAGCAACTCCAGTACCTGCAGCTCCAGCAGCTCCAGCACCTCCAGCTCCGGTAGCTCCACTCCGAAGGCGCGCGCACCGAACAAACCACTCACGCAGCTGCTGCGGAGACAGTCTCAGCGGAGCACCAGCAAAACCTCCAGACGAAGCAGCACCCTGAGGCTCAGCACCTCCAGACTCCGCACCCTCCGACGCAGCACCCCCAGGCTCAACACCCGCGGGCTCAGCACCCCCAGGCTCAGCACCCCCAGTCTCAACACCCCCAGGCTCAGCACCCCCAGTCTCAGCACCCTTAGACTCCGCACCCCCAGGCTCCGCACCTCCAGACGCAGCACCCCCAGACGCAGCACCTCGAGCAGCACCTGAGCCGACAGCTACCTGAACAGGCGCGGGACCAGGGAGAGGGTCTGCCCGAGACACGCCTGAGGGAGCAGGACCCTGGGGCGGGAGGGGGTCTACCGGAGTGGGACCGGGAGCAAGGAAGAGCGGCGGGGGTGGGGGAGGGGCAGATCAGTAGGGGAAGAGACGGTAAAAGGGAACCGACTCGTCAAACGTGACGTCCTTTAGAAGGGAAGACACGGCGCGAGGTGGGGTGGTAAAACTGCCAGCCAGGCGCGTTAGGAACAAAGCCAAGGAAGACGCAGGGGATAGCACGGGGGGAGAGCTTGTCCGCGGAAGTATCGCGAACAAAGGCACGAGATCCCCAGACCCGGAACACCGACGCATCACCAACCTCCCCTGTCCAGCGCAGTGTGGGCGAGGTCTCCGGCAAGGAGACACGGGGCCAGAGGTTGAGCTGATGCGCAGCATACCGGACCGCAAACGACCACAAAAATGGGGAGAAGCCGCATGGATCATGGAGGTACGAGCGACCTCCATGACTAAGCCAATGCGGCGCTCAGCAATCCCATTTTGCTGAGGGGAGTCCGGAAGCGTGAACGACTGGAGAATGCCCTCCCCATGACAAAAGTCCCGCAAGAGGTTGGAGAAGAACTCACCACCTCTGTCAGAGTGCAAACGCAGGACAGGAAGGTCCTGGACGAAACGCTCGCGGAGCTGGAGACGGACTGTGCGGATCCAAGGGATCAAGACATCAACGACCTGACCCTTGCTGCGCAAGGGGAAGACCGTGGTGTACCGCGTGTAGTCGTCAACCACCAGCAGAAAGTAGCGCTTGCGGCTCTGTCCACTGACGCGGGCTGGGCCCCACACGTCCATGTGGAGAGTCTGCAGGGGAGCAGTCGTCGGGGGAAACGAGGAGGAGTGAGGAGCGGCGCGCTGCCGCCCCTCGACGCAAGGAAGGCAGGGTGGGGCAGGCGAGGGCGGCAGGGGAGGCAGGGACCTGGGAAGACCAGAGACAAGAAGATGAGAGTACATGCCACGAAGGCGTGGCAGGGAGGGGTGACCCAGGCGGTGGTGCCACACAAGAGTCTGGTGCGACAGGAGGTGACACGAGCAAGAGGCGGCTACCTGACCTGACGCGGACACCTGAGCAGACGCAGCTACCTGAGGAGGCTCGGTAGCGAGTGTGTACAGATTCGACCTTGGCCAACGAGTGAACGTGGCCAGGTGACGCCCCGTCCGTGTGCACGTGCAGATTGTCACACGCTGACCCCAAGGAGTGGTGGTAGTGACCATCGCATCCTGGAGGGCAGCGGTACTCACCAAGTTCGCAGAGAACAAGGGGAAGTGAAGACCGGACAGTGAGCCGGACGGAACCGCCGGGCACGGGAAGACAGTGGAGGAACGGGCCACGACCGGGCCCCCAGAGGGGTCAGCCAGTCGGACCGGGACAGGTGTAGAGAGAGGAGTGAGGGTGGTGCTGTCATGAAAGAAACAGGCAGAGGCGCCCGAGTCCAGCGTGAAAGTGTGCAAGGCCTGAGCAGGCGCAGTACAAGGGAGAGTACCAGACTCACTAGCACCTAGAGCAGCAGCAGCTATACCTGGGTCAGGCGGCACACACCGGTAACAGACACCCTCAGCACTAACAGATAAAGCATACATAGCAGAAAGAATAGCATCAAAGTCTAGGTCAAAGATAGCAATCCTAGACCTAAGCAGATCTGCCCAGCGAGGGAGCTCAACGTCGTCACCAAACTCAGCACGCCAAGCGTCGTCAAGGCGGGAGAAGCAGCGGTGCTGAGTGTGAAGCCGCCCGCAAGTCTGACCAGCACGGTCACCCGTGCGAATGACATACGGGCAACTACCCCCGGATGCCCCACGCAAAAACCACTCACGAAGTTGCTGGGGCGACTAGGTCTCGCTCCGACGCTGCTGCTGCTGATGCTGGCCACCTCCTGAACCAACACGCCGAGCTCCAGTCCCACCGCCACCAGTCCCACTGCCGCCACCGCCGCCACTCCCACCGCTGCCTCCACCGCCGCCACCAGAGCCCCCACTCCCTCCACCAGTCCCACCGCCGCCACCACCTCCACTGCTGCCCCCACCATTACTCCCGCTGCCACCTCCACCACCGCCGCTGCCACCTCCACCACCCTTGCCACCCTTGCCCTTGCCACTGCGGCGCTTCGCACTAGCAGAAGCACCCCCGACGTCCTCAGCAACAGAGATGTCTGCAGCAGCAACAGAGGCGTAGGAGGGGGCAATGGGGGAGGGGGAGCACCCCTCAAAGAAGGGCGGGCGCGGAGTGCCAAGAGCAGCACCTACAGCAACTGCACTAGTCTCAGCTGCAAGGAGATGCTGCTCGAGGAGGTCAACAGTGAGGGAGGTGGGGTCAAGAGAGAGGAAGTGGTCCCTGACAGAGTGAAGAGAGTTAGGGAGGTGAGTGACTATGAAGTAGAGGGTGATGAACATCGGGGGCTGGTTCTTGTCAAGGAACTCAGCAGGGACGGCAGCGCGGTAGCGAGCGTCGCTAGCGCGAAGGTGGGAAACCAGGTCCTCGACTGTGGCAAAGGCGCACAGCTCGGGGAACAGGTAGGGCAGAAGCAGGCGGCCTAAAGCAGCAGCGGCAGGGGAGGAGTAGCGAGCGACTACAGCGTCGTACAGTGCCTGCGCGGTCTTGTGCTGTCCGAAGTGAGCGCATTCGGCCAACGGCAGGTGGTTGCGAATGGCTAAGCGGGCAGCAGCGTCGCGAGAAAGCCACTGTGAGCGAGTCGCACTGTCAGCTGTGGTGGGAGGGGCAGTAGCTGCACCGGACACGTGGTCAAATAGGGAAACACCGTCCTTAATATCGCTCAGTAGGTACAGCTGCAGGTCATCGAGCCACGTGTTAAACTGAATCGGTATACCCTCATGATCAAATGCTAGGACTCGAAGCGAAGCCATCAGGGCACAGTACGGAGGAGCAGCAGTGGCAGCAGTAGCAGCAGTAGCAGTAGTAGTAGCAGCAGGGGCCGAGGGGCCGAGGGGGCTGGGGGCCAGAGGGGCAGAGGTGGGGGGGGGGGGGGGGGGGGGGGGGGGGGGGGCTGGGTCGACGGGGCCACGGGGCCGGGGCCTAGGCGACGGGCAACGGGGCCGCGGGGCCAGGGGCGACGAGGGGCCGAGGGGCTTTGGGGGGGGGGGGGGGTCGACAGGGCCACGGGGCCAGGGGCTACGGGGGCCGAGGGGCCTTAGGGGGGGTCGACAGGGCCGCGGGGCTAGGGGCGATGGTGGCCGAGGGGCCTTAGGGGTGGGGTCGACGGGGCCGCGGGGCCGGGGCCTAGGCGAGGGGCAACGGGGCCGCGGGGCCAGGGGCGACGGGGGGGGCCGAGGGGCCTAGGGGGGTCGACGGGGCCGCGGGGCCAGGGGCGACGGGGGCCGAGGGGCCTTATGGAGGGGTCGACGGGGCCGCGGGGCCGGGGCCTAGGCGAAGGGCAATGGGGCCGCGGGGCCAGGGGCGACGGGGGCCGAGGGGCCTAGGGGGGGGTCGACGGGGCCTCGGGGCCAGGAGCGACAGGGGCCGAGGGGCCTTAGGGGGGTCGACGGGGCCGCGGGGCCAGGGGCGACGGGGGCCAAGAGGCCTTGGGGGGGGGGGGGGGGGGGGGGGGAGGTTGATGGGGCCGCGGGGCCGGGGCCTAGGCGAGGGGCAACGGGGCCAGGGGCCAGGGGCGACGGGGGGCCGAGGGGCCTTAGGGGGGTCGACGGGGCCGCGGGGTCAGGGGCGACGGGGGGGGCCGAAGGGCCTAGGGGGGTCGACGGGGCCGCGGGGCCAGGGGCGACGGGGGCCGAGGGGCCTAGGGGGGTCGACGGGGCCACGGGGCCAGGAGTGACGGGGGCCGAGGGGCCTTAGGGGGGTCGACGGGGCCACGGGGCCAGGAGCGACGGGGGGGGCGAGGGGCCTTAGGGGGGTCGACAGGGTCGCGGGGGCAGGGAGCAACGGGGGCCGAGGGGCCTTAGGGGGGGTCGACGGGGTCGTGCTAGGGCGACGGGGCCGTGCTAGGGCGACGGGGCCATGCTAGGGCGACGGGGCCGTGCTAGGGCGACTGGCGACTGGGGGCTGTTAGCGGGGTAGCGTTGTGGTGGGCCCAACAGAACAGTCCTAGCGGAGGACCTGCTCTGAAACCATGTCAAAGTAAGGAATGAGAATGGATGAACTATGAAAGAGTTGGGTACAAGTACTAACCCTAATTTGGTTGTACCCCTTATGGGCTACCCCACTATCGTCTACACAAATGTAAAAGCTATAATGTTCTGACAGATCTCCAGGAACTTTTCCTTTGTGTAAGGTCGCAGTACGCCGTGCGCATTGAGGGTGTCGACGCCAGTGCCGCGCAGCATGCCTTGGAGATGTTGCGATGCAGATCAAAGGAGGGGATTTTCTTATGTGCCGAAGATGCTGCGCGTTGCGATTTCCAGCTCAAGGTTGGACATGCCTTCTTCAGGCGGTGCTTCCCGTTCTGCTTCGGCGATGGCGGCAAGGCCACAGCCGGCAATTGCGCTCGTCGAGGATATGGGCGTACGGCAATCTCTGCAGATGTCGTCTGGGTCAGGGTCGTGCAGCGCCAGCTCGCGCGGATGTGGGCGATGCAGCACCCATGGTCTTCCGTCAGGATGTTTCCAGTCACGGTGGTGAATGTGTTCGAAGTGCAGGGGAACGAGGTCGATGAGTTCCTGCAAATCTCCGCTGCAGTTGGGGATATCGAAATCGAGGATGTAAACTCCGTTCTCGGAGTGCGCTCTTCCGATCTGCTTGCGGGCCTTGTTTGGCGTGGTGTAGTGAAGCAGGATGTCGCGCGTCTCGGGGTCGGTGCTGAGGTCAACTCCGCAATCCATGAGTTGCGCCGCTGAGAGGAGATTGAAGCGCAAATTCTGCACGATCAGCGCGTCGTTCAGCGTGATGTGCGTCCTGCTCCCTCGAGCCTTCAGCACCACGATTCCTTGCGTGCTTGCGCGCAGGCGTGTGTTGTTCGCCATGGTGACATAGGTCACGGCGGGGGTGGGGATGGCGTTGGATATGTAACGCTCAGAGCCCACCATATGCTGCCCACGGCAGCTATCCAGGTACCACGTGTTGTAGCGCCTATTGTCGTTACGCGCGAGCAGCGCCAGTCACGGGGTAACGATGTGCGGTGTATCAAACTTCAGAAATTGTTCGCGCGAGATCCAATCGATCGGAGCCGCCCGCGTATTAGGTACGTGCGGGGGGCTTTCAAGCAGCGGGACTGGGAGATTCCAGTCCTATTTGTCGTCGTCGCTGAAATCGTGGCGCGTGCTGAACGGATTGTTGTTCGAGAACGCTCCGATTGGGTGACGTGCCGGCTCAGGTGATGGTGAGCGCACGCGGGGACGACGTGATCCGCTTGTCATCGCCATGTTGCCCATGACGTTGCGGACGGGCGCAGTCAGTGGCCGCTGCTGCTGATGCTGAACCGTTGGGTTCAAGTTGTGCGATGGGGGTTGGTACCCCTAGGCTGGACACGTCTCGTTGCGTGCGTCTTGTCGGTCGGACCAGTTGCTCGGATTGGTCTGGCTAGGGCGAGATCGGTATTTGCATCGATCTGACAGGTGCCCGAAGTTTCTGCAAATCTTGCAGTAAATGCGCCGTGGCTGTCGCTCCTCTGTGTTGTCAGCGTAGAAAACGAGGCGTTCCCGGTTTCGTCACGGCGCTGGTTGCTGCTGGTCCATATCCCTCTGTTCGACGAGAAGGGCGGCGCATAGGGCGGCCTCCGAGATGACCCCCTGCTGTCGGAGCAGCGCCTTGCAAGGCCGCCACTTTGGGCCGAGCCCTTGAATCACGATATTCACGAAAATCTCCTCAGAGATCGTGCTTCCCAGTTTCGCGATTTGATCGCGTAAGCTCCGACAGCGGTTGATGTAGCTGTTGGCCTTCTCCCTTGGGGCCATTTTAGTCTCCAGTAGATGCTGGAGTAGGCGGCTCGATGAAACCGAATCTTTCAGTTGGTACACGCCATTCAGGTGGCGCCAAGCGCCGAGGGCTGGAGCAGAGGTCGTCTTGTTGGAACGAATGCTCAACTGCTCCGCCAGCGACATGTTCCGCAGGAGGACGCCGTACGCCATCAACGACTCGTTGTAGTACTGCACCCGGGCGTCAGCAGTGTCCTCAGCGGGTCCCGAGTAGCTCTTGTCGAAATAGTGGAATACCTGCGCGTTTTGCAGCAGCAGCTCCAGCTCGAAGCTCCACGTATAGAAGTGTTAGAATTTGAACTGTTTGAATAGGATCGTAGTCTTAGGATGGTAGCTTCCTGTCGTAGCGGAAGTCTTATATGAGTGACTTGTAACAGGATCAATGTCTCTGAAATCAAGTATATTATAAAATGACAAGCATACAGAACATATAGCTAGACTAAAGTACCTGTTCGCCTACTGTGCTGTATTTATTCGCGCTATTCCTGTTCTGAAACGGTACGTGACTATTCGCGATACCTACAGCTACTGCTGACGTCATCCTAGGGCGCGTAGCGCTTTGCTGACGTCAGTCTATCGGTACTTTTACTGTACTAACTATACTACACGAATTCCTTGAAGTGCATAAACCTCGATATTATCTCCACACTCCCCTTCACTTCTAGGAGTTCGGTGTAGTCATCCTGTTGACTCGGAAATACCACTGAGCTGGTTGCAGTGATGAAATTTCTGACGCGTCAGCTTCTTAGTAAGCGAATCAGCGGCCATGTCACTGGTGGAGCAGTAGACAAGGCGCATTCTCCCCTTGTCGATCGCGTCTTTTACGAAGAAGTAACGCAGTGAAATATGCTTCGTGCGATTAACGAAACCAGGCTTGTTGGCGATAGTAATTGCACTCTGGTTGTCGCACTGCAACGTGAACTGATTCGGCGTGACGAATTTTGCTTCGTCAAGCAATTCCTGCAAGTACAGACCTTCGCGAGTTGCAGCACAAGCGACGATGAATTCTGCTTCAGCCGAAGAAAGTGACACCAGTTCCTGTTTCGAGGAATTCCAGGAAATCGGACCAATCGGCTCGAGACGAAAAATATAACCCGTGCGTGACCGTCGATCTGACGTGTCGCTAGCGTGGTCCGCGTCAACGTACCCGCTGAGGTACATTTTGTCGGTCGGCTTCCCAGCATTGAAAGTCAATCCAAGTGTTGGTGTAGAGACGAAGTAACGTAACGCACGCTGTAAGTCGAGAGAGTGTTCTTCTTTCGGGCAGCGTAAAAACTGCGCAAGGTGACTTGCGATGTAGGCAAGATCAGGGCGACAGGTGACTGCTGCGAAAAGAAGACATCCCAGCTGCTGCTGATACAGTTGAAGACCAGCTGCTGACAAATTTTTCAGGTTGGGAACGTGCCCGGTGAGTGTAGACCGATAAGGTGTAGCAACGAAATCTGTGGGGATGTTGAAACGCTTAGCGAGTGACTCTGCATACTTCGAAGCCGTGAGATGAATAGCGGAAGAAGTTCGCGAAACGTTTAACCCCAGAAACTGAGTTACTTTGGTGGAAATGGTTAAGTCAAGTGACTTCTTCAGATCAGCTTCGATACGATCACCCAGCGAAGTAGACGAACTGACGTAGAGGATGTCGTCCACGTAAGCCACTAACAACGCATAGCTCCCCTTGTCGTCTAGCCGGTACATCCCTGGATCGTGTGGCAGTTGTCTAAACCCAACCTCCGTCAGCTTCCTGTTCAAATGCTGCTGCCACAGTCGCGGTGCTTGTTTGATTCCGTACAGTGATTTTTTGAGCTTGCAGACACTCGGCGGATTTGTCGGATAGGTGTGTGGATATTCGACGTAGATTTCGGCATCGACGTCGGCGTACAGAAAAGCGTTGGAAACATCGATTTGTCGAAGTGGGAAATTCTTCGCGGCTGCTTCGCAAAGAACGAGTCGAACACTCGTATGTCGACTGACCGGGGCGAAAGTAAGTGTGTAGTCGATCCCATGAGTCTGATCAAAACCACGAACCACCCATCGTGCCTTGTGTTTCTCGTAAGTACCATCCGCTTTAGTCTTCACCCTGAAGACCCACTTACTGTTGGTGCAACCCTACGGTTTGCATTCGGCTTGTTGTCCGTGTGCGTGCATGCGTGTGTGCATGGAATGGTATGAGGGCATGAAATAATATATATTTCATGTTTACAATAGTGTGTGTATGATGAAGCATGATTTTGAATGTGTGCGTCGAGTCAATAGCGAGTTATCGCTAGTCGCGTGTCACGTCGTCGTTTGCGTGTCGTGTGCGGTTTTCTATTTTGTCGTGTGTGGAACGTTCGGCGTGTCGCAGGTGTGCGCAGCAGACTTCCAAGAACTCAAGGAAGAATTTACCTTGAAGAACCAGAGCCTTGGTTTCAAGATTCAAGTTATTTCGAAGCTCTCCAAAAGGGTAAACTTTAAGATAGTGAGAATAGTTGCATTACTTTGTGTAGTGTAACATTTCTCTTGGTGTAGGCCCTTGTGGAGGGTAGTTTCGAGACCCTTCGTGGTTGGGGACAGTGTGGCACTGTTCCACATCACTGTACCTTGGCTCTTGGGGTTTGTAGGAGCTGGGAGTCATTCCCAACTCGTAACTCTTCCTATCTTGTGTTCTAAGACTATAGTGGCTGCCATAGTACCGTTCGTTAAAACCGATGCTGTGTCGTCAATTCTTTATGAAATCGTGCAATCTAAATTGCTTATTGTAGGCGACGTCAAGACGCTCCAGATCCAATTTGAATCAAGTCATTTGCAGCTGTGAGCAGAACGCTATCAACGTTTGAAGCCGCTGTGCAGAAATCCGTCTGTGCACTCTATCTTTCGTTTTAGGCACATTCAAGGCTATTGTGACTATAACAAGTGGTATCAGAGCCCCTTGGAGCAGTTTCGACAATGGATGGACCTGAGGAAAGGGGTGGCAGAGTTGCTGGTGGCAGTGGAGAAGCCCAAGCTCAAGGCCAACCCCGTGATTCAGCCATGGCGCCCATGCAACCAAGTCTTGGCCCACCTAGGGATGAGCCTAGGGTGTTTGGGCTTGACAAGTTCAACGGTGACAACTTTGCTGAATGGTCCTTCAAGATGGAGAACATCTTTGACCACTATGACCTGCTGGAGGTGATG
Organism: Closterium sp. Naga37s-1; assembly: GCA_947471745.1. Lineage (NCBI taxonomy): Eukaryota > Viridiplantae > Streptophyta > Zygnematophyceae > Desmidiales > Closteriaceae > Closterium > Closterium sp. Naga37s-1. The sequence goes on from CANJKZ010000065.1 coordinate 1,251,886, forward strand.
GAAGGAACGGAGAAGCGCCCCGAGAACGACCCGGAGAAGAGCCCGTGGGTGCGGAAGAGCGCACAAGGCTATCTCCTACTTGGGCAAGCGTTGGGGAGCAGCCAGATCCGTCACATCAAACCATTCCAGCGTGAACCAGAGAAGGGACCAAAGGCATGGGCTGCTCTCAAGGGTGTACATGCTCCTGCAACAGCGGCGGTAGCGGTGGTGTTGGAACGGCAAATGGCGGCACTACGAATTGAAGAAGACGAAGCGGTTGAAGAAGGGGTGCAGAAATTCTTCGACTTGTTGACGCGGCTTGAGGGAGCTGATTTGAACTACAGTGAGCTCCAAAAGAAGACCAAGTTGCTGGCCTTACTCCCAGAGTCATGGTCCTCTCTCATCATCAACCTCAATCGTGACTTGCCCCACCTCTCGCTCGAAGACGTGAAGCGAGCGATCCTTCAAGAGGATTTCCGTCGCCGTGAGTTGGCGAGTGCGGATGGCGCCGGGGCAGCAAGCATCGGCCGTGGATATGGCCGTGGAAAGGGCAGAGGACGAGGAGGAGGAAGGTTTGGAGGCAGCAACTTCAACGGAGGCCGCGGGAGTAGCGGATACGGCAATGACAACAAGAACAACGGACGCGGTCGCGGACGGTTCGACGGCGAGTGTCATTTTTGCCACAAGAGCGGACACATGTGGCGCGATTGCTACAAACTCCCTGATGGATGGACTCCTGCTCAAGGCCAAGAGGGTAGAGGAGCAGGAGGAGGGAGAGGAAGAGGCCGTGGAGGCCGTGGCGGTCGCGGAGGTGGTGCTGCAAGTATGAAGAGTGCCGGCAACGAGAGCGAGTCGAGGGACGATCGCTTCCCGGGTCAATTCTTCTTCGTGTCCACGCAAGCACCGGCTGGTCCAGAGAATGATGAAAGCTTTGAGGAGCCAGCAGCTGTGGGGAAGGTCACCCTACACTCCCTGGACTATTGGGTGATCGATAGCGGCGCTACCTATAGCATGACACCTCGTGCGGACTTGCTCACCGAACTTGAGCCGTCACCGGTGAAGCATGTGACATCGGCTTTGGGGCAGCGAGCAGAGGTGAAAGGCATGGGCAAGGCCATGTTCAAGGGTGCTGATGGGAAGATGGTGGGCCTCAAGAACGTGCTTTGGGTGCCCAACCTTGCTGCCAACCTGATTTCCGTGCGGCGGTTGCAAAAGGCCGGCATGGACACGAGCTCGAAGGGAGCTAAGACCTACACCGCGAGGCTTGGCGAGCGGATTCTTTGGGACCTTCACGAGGATAGGGATGTCTACAACGAGATGTGGCAAATCCCTGTGGTCCCCATGCCTAAGGAGAGGCAAGTGGCAGCAAGCATCAGCACCAAGGGTGAAGCGGTTGGTAGCGGCGATGGCGCGAACGGTCGCGCTAAGGAGATAAAGTCCAAGAAGTGCAATCTTGGAGGGACCAGCAAGCTCGGTGAACATGAGGAGAGTGGTGCAGCAGCTCAGAAGCAGCACAAGGGTGAGGAGAACCCCAAGGCAGCAGCGGAGGAGGAGTACGGAGAGAACATGTGGGGCACTATTGCGAGTGCGGCATTCTCCAATCCGACTTCGGCTACGGGGGAGTGTGATTGGCTCACCTTGCATCGGCGAATGGGGCATGTGGCCCTGCCCATCTTGCAGCAGCTAGTGAAGAATGAGATGGTTGCTGGCATACGTGTGAAGGGGGAGCCCGATGAGGTACTTGGCTGCCCGACGTGCATGCAAGCCAAGTTCACCCGTTTCCCGTTCTCTAGTTCGGAGGCAACGGCTAAGGCACCACTTGATGAGGTGGTGATGGACGTGGTGGGCCCCCTGAAGCTTGGAGCTGCTGGAGCTGAGTACTTTCTCACTATTGTGGACGTCTACACTCGCATGACTTGGGTGTACGTGCTGTCCAAGAAGAGTGACGTGGCTGAAACGGTGAAGACCGATTGGTTGCCGATGGTGGAGCGGCAACAAGACCGGCTAGTGAAGGCAATCCGCACCGATCGAGGGGGAGAGTTCTTGAGCAAGGAGTTTGGATTGTGGCTGAAGAAGAATGGCATAAGGCACTCCCTTACCATGCCATACTCCCCTGCAATGAACGGCATCGCCGAGCGAGCGAACCGGACAATCACGGAGACGGCGCGCGGGTTGCTCATTGAAGCCGGGCTACCCGAATATTTCTGGCCTGATGCGGTGCGGAGTGCATGTGTGGCCAAGAACAGAGCTTTGACTCATGTGGGAGCAGACAAATGGGTGCCCTATGTGGAGTGGATTGGAAGGAAGCCAAAGGTGGATATGCTTCGGGTGTTCGGGTGCATGTGCATGGCGCTCGTGCCTAAGCATCTTCGGCACAACAAGCTCGGTGCCAAGGCGATATGGGCTGTGCACTTGGGCATGGCTCAAAACAGCAAGGGGTGGCTTCTTTGGGACCCATTCACCAAGAAATTCTTGGTGAGCAGGGACTGCAAATTCATGGAGAATCTGATGTACAAGGATTGGAAGGCGGAGAATGAGGCGAAGATAGGCGTGCGGTTGGGGGACGTGAAGAGTTCCGGTTTGGAGCATGTGGAGCTGCCCTTGGAGCTGAGCAGCGGCAGCACCACCACAAGGCAATCTTCCCTTGTGAATGGGGGAGAGGAGGCCAAGGATGCAGAGGAAGAAGAGGAGGAGGTTCAGCAAGTGAGCGAGCGTGCACCGACACTTCCTTCTCGCACTACGAGTGCTCCACGGATCCGAGTCACCCCGCAGCAACGCCAAGGCCTTCATGTCCCTGCAGCTGAGGAAGAAGGAAGGGGCAAAAGGAGAATCCAAGCCCCAAATAGGCTGACCTATGAGGCACTGGGAAAGCCAGCCAAGTCAGCCTTGGCCGGAGCGGCACTTATAGTTGGAGAAGACGAGGAGAGTGACTACGAGGAGTGTGCCTTCGCGTTCTTCTCTCCGGTGGAGATGCCGGGGGAACCAGCAACTCTCAAGGAGGCCTTGGATAGTAGTGATGCTGAGGAGTGGAAGAAGGCAATGGAGAGTGAGCTGAAGAGCATTGAGGAGAACGGCACATGGGAATTGGTGGAGCTACCGGAGGGGCGTAAGGCGATTACGTCCAAGTGGCTCTTCAAGATCAAGTCCGACGCCGACGGCAAGATCGAGCGCTACAAGTCTAGGCTTGTGGCGAAGGGGTACCAGCAGAAGGAGAAGGTGGACTATAAGGAGTTGTTTGCTCCTGTGGTGAAGCCGACGACGCTGCGAACCCTACTCGCGGGAGCTGCCATCAAAGGATGGGTGGTGAAACAAATGGATGTCACAACGGCATTCCTCAATGGCGTCCTTGAGGAAGAGATTTTCATGGCGCAGCCAGAGGGGTTTGATGATGGTAGTGGCAGAGTTTTGAGGCTGAAGAAGGCCCTTTATGGACTGAAGCAGGCCCCTAGGCAGTGGTACTTGAAGCTGCGAGGAGTTTTGGAGGAGATCGGCTTCACTCCCTCAACGGCCGATCACTCATTGTTCATGCTTGGCGAGGGGGAGCAGAGGAGCTTCATGGTGGTGTACGTGGATGACATCCTCATCTTTTCACCCTCATCTGACCTTGTGAAGGAGGTGATGCTGAAGCTTCAGGACAAGTTTAAGTGTAAGGCCCTTGGTGACGTCAACTTCTACCTTGGGCTTCACATTGAACGTGATGTGGAGAAGCGGTGCATGCGGGTGCATCAACGGAAGTACCTGGAGGCATTGGCTGCCAACTTTGGGCAGAGTGAAGGCCATGTGGCTACACCCTTTCCCTCTGGTTTCAAGTGTGTGAAGGGACCAGAGGAGGAGAGCGTTGGTGAAGAGGAGAGGCGCCGTTTTCACTCGTTGGTGGGCAGCCTCATGTACGCGGCGGTAAACACCCGACCGGACGTCGCGTTTGCTACCGGACAGTTGGCTAGGGTTGTTCAATGCCCTAATGAGGAGCAGGTAGCAGCTGGAATGATAGTGGCCAAGTATCTTGGCCAAACACCGACCGTTGGGCTGCAATATTCGGCGGCGGCGCAAAGGCGCCAAAAGGGCGCGGATGGTGTTGAACCCGGGCGTTTGTTCCTCACCGCATTCTCGGATGCTTCTTTTGCATCAGAACCAGAGGACATGACAAGTGTTGGAGGGTTCATTTGCTGTGTTGGTGGAGGCCCAACTGCTTGGGAGAGCAAGAAGCAGGTGGATCAAGCATTGAGCTCGGTGGAGTCCGAGTATATGGCACTCTTCCGTGCCGTACGAGAGATTGTGTGGCAGCGGCGTTTGTTGGCTGAATTGGGGGAGGAGCAGCAAGGACCTACCCCACTCTACTGTGACAGCCAGGGTGCCATTGCTCTTGCTAAGAACCCTGTGTTGCATGGCCTCACCAAGCACATGAGGGTGAAGTGGCATTGGACGAGGAGCATGGTGGCCGCGGGTGAAGTTGAGTTGCACTATGTGAAGACAACAAGGCAGCCAGCTGACATGATGACCAAGAGGCTGGTGGAGCAGCAGCATTGGAAGTGTTGCAAGCTGGCTGGGATGGCTCTGAACTGAGAGAGCAAGATCCTAAGGCCAACAATCCGAGGGGGAGTTTGTTGGTGCAACCCTACGGTTTGCATTCGGCTTGTTGTTCGTGTGCGTGCATGCGTGTGTGCATGGAATGGTATGAGGGCATGAAATAATATATATTTCATGTTTACAATAGTGTGTGTATGATGAAGCATGATTTTGAATGTGTGCGTCGAGTCAATAGCGAGTTATCGCTAGTCGCGTGTCACGTCGTCGTTTGCGTGTCGTGTGCGGTTTTCTATTTTGTCGTGTGTGGAACGTTCGGCGTGTCGCAGGTGTGCGCAGCAGACTTCCAAGAACTCAAGGAAGAATTTACCTTGAAGAACCAGAGCCTTGGTTTCAAGATTCAAGTTATTTCGAAGCTCTCCAAAAGGGTAAACTTTAAGATAGTGAGAATAGTTGCATTACTTTGTGTAGTGTAACATTTCTCTTGGTGTAGGCCCTTGTGGAGGGTAGTTTCGAGACCCTTCGTGGTTGGGGACAGTGTGGCACTGTTCCACATCACTGTACCTTGGCTCTTGGGGTTTGTAGGAGCTGGGAGTCATTCCCAACTCGTAACTCTTCCTATCTTGTGTTCTAAGACTATAGTGGCTGCCATAGTACCGTTCGTTAAAACCGATGCTGTGTCGTCAATTCTTTATGAAATCGTGCAATCTAAATTGCTTATTGTAGGCGACGTCAAGACGCTCCAGATCCAATTTGAATCAAGTCATTTGCAGATGTGAGCAGAACGCTATCAACGTTTGAAGCCGCTGTGCAGAAATCCGTCTGTGCACTCTATCTTTCGTTTTAGGCACATTCAAGGCTATTGTGACTATAACACTTACCGGTAAGAACATTTCTGTTTACCGTTTTTTCAATGGGTATAAGATCCCAAGTTCCCCTTTTCTCTAGGGCAGCCAGTTCGCGATCCATCGCTTCACGCCATTTTTCGCGATGAGGCCCTGAGAGAGCTTGTCGGGCAGTTTTCGGCTCCAAATTCACTGTAGAACTGTGCTGTACCGCTGCTGCGAGTCCCAAAATTTGCAGTCCGGTTTGATAATGCGGATTATCGTCGGTGCGACCTGCGAAATTGACAGAATCATTCTGGTCTCCACTTGCCCCCCCAATTTCGTCAGGGTTGACACGGATGCTGCTATCAGAAACCACCGGCATTGGTTGGCGTTGTTCATCCACGAGGTAAGTATGATGAACATCCCGAACATCCTCAGGTGCCGTGTCAGCAAGAGGAATAAACTCCGGAATTCCGGATGACGTGACAGGGACAGGTGGGTCGGGAGCAGCTTCACGTGCACCGTCAGAGTCAGGTTCTTCGCTGGCAGCAATTTCGACATCGGCGTTAGCAAACGAACGAACACCGTGGAAAAGCGTGGCAGGGTTTTGCTGTGAAGCAAGATGCTGTTCGAAGACGGGCAGCGTCAGATTCTCGTAGAAAATACAGTCGCGAGAAGGAACAAGGAGACGACTGCGGTAATCCATGATACGCCAGGCAAGATATTGTTTTTCAATGCTGAGATGCAGCCCCCACTTAGCACGCTGATCGAACTTCCCGAGCGGAGCGGTAGGAGGACGGTACTGAACAACACATCCGAAAACACGAAGTAATTTAGTTGTACCCAACTTGCCCGTCCACAGCAAGTGGGGTGATGCGTTGTTGGGCAGGGCCGAGGACGAAAGAAGATTGTGCAACAGCGTTGCATGGTCCATGGCGAAAGGCCAGTAGAGTGGGCCGAGTTGAGCCTGGGCAAGAAGGGCTCGCATCTTCTCTTGCAGATTCCTGTTGAGCCTCTCTGCTACGCCACTCTGCTGATGAGCGTGAGGCAACGAAAAAAGTCGTCTTATCCCGCGTTCTTGCAGATAGGCCGTGAACTCAGTACTGCGATACTCGCCGGCGCCGTCACACTGAAACGCCTTGAGCTTAGTATCAGACTCTCGTTCGGCGAGAGGAAGCCAGGTGCGGAAAGCTGTAAACGCAAGAAAACGGTTAGTCATGTTTCCAGTCCAAACGTAACGAGTGGAAGCGTCTGTAAATGTGATAACGTAGTGTTCGCCGTTGAAACCAGCCGCAGGTAAGTTGAGTATATCGCTATAAACCTTATCCATCATATGATAATCTTCAGCTCCAGGGAAATGAGTCGGGAACGGCTCGTGCGGTAGATTTGCCGCAGGGCAGATGGTGCAGGGTGCCGGGCGATTCACCGGCTTCAGTTCGAGACCGCTCGGTAAGAGTAACGAATTCTTGTCAAGCACTGCAGCCTTGATCGTGTTGTTGAGCGTAAATTGCGACGGATGACCAAGTCGCTTATGCCATGTTTCTCCCGTGGCTTTGTGACCTTGTGCGCGCAGATAATACTCGACGTTAGCGAAGAACGACAACAGAAGCTGATGACCATCGGAGCGGATCTGATCGAAAGCAGGTGCTACGTAACGAGTAAGATTTGGTGGTGGAACACGAACCTCAACATCCACGTACTCGCCTGGAGCAAGTACTAACTCGCCGCTTTCTTGATCAGATGCTGCAGGTACAGGTTCAACTCCAACGAGACGACCCGAGTCAAGAATCTCCATATCAGCGACGTGTTGTTCAGCTTCAGCGAGAAGACGAGCAGCGCGTTCAGCATGCGTCTCGCCCCAAGTTGTTTCATCGGGTTTGTCAGCCCCCCAGATGCCGTCATTATTCGGCATGTTCGTCGGATCACCCCAACCTTCAACTGCAGCCATGTACTCCTGGGAGTTCTGAACATCATTCAAACCTTGATCGTCGAAGGTCAACATGACGGCGGCAGCTGTGGTTGAAGATGTCGGGACAACTCCCTCACGTGGAACTGTATCGTCGGTGTAATCAATGTCGTCGCGATGCTCCCAAGGACCAAGCGAGAGAATGTTATCAGAGTCGGCAGTAGTGCGCTCAGGTATGAAGTTCAAGTCGAAAACACCGTTTTGCTCAACTGCCGTGCCGAGTTTCTTGTCGCCGTACTTCAGAGTGAATTTCCCAGGTTCACCAAGAAGTGTAATCCCGTTCTTCATGAGCTGTGCAGATGACATGAGGTTGAAGCCAAGCCGAGGGACCAGAAGGACTTCGTTCAGGTGAAGACTGAAGTCTTCTTCAACTGAGTCCAGAACAATACTTCCCATCCAGTGAGCTGTAAGTTGTTGGTTATTGGGGACCGTGACGACAATGGGATTCTCCAGACGGCGTTGATTAACGATGAAACGTGTCTCTGACGAACACATGTGCTGACCACAGCAACTGTCGAGGTACCAAGTATTGGGACCTGCAATAGTATGTGCAAGATTTGCATAGACCTCAGGTGGAATCGGTGTGTTGAGTTCGTTGTTGAACCGGTTGTGAATCCGCTCTTCAGCATCAGGATCATAAACCGTTGAAACTGATGTCATGCAATTAATAACTGCTTTTGTTTGTGTTTTGGCAGGTGCAGTAGTCGGCTTCGCAGAGGTCAGCTTCGCAGTATTCTGCTTCTCAGCGTCCGGCTTCTCTGCTTCCGGCTTCTCTGCTTCACTTGAAGAATCTTTGTTATATTTCGATGCAGACCGCTTCCAAGATGGTTTGTCTTTCGACCAACAGGTATCAATAGTGTGTCCTGGTTTTCGACAAAAAGAACAAACGGGCTTGTGACGTGGATAATAATAAAAACTGACTGTATTGTTTACCATCTTTTTCCCTCCTCGAGCGTTGTGCAGATCCATATCCTGCTGCTCGGCGATGAGAGCGGCACAGAGTGCCCCCTCGGACAACTGTGCTTGCATCCGAAGTATAGAGCGACACTGTCGCCATTCTGGTCCAAGACCCGCGAGCAGCACCGTGTGGAACATAGCGTCGGGGAAGTACCCTCCACACTTCTGAAGTTGATCGCGCAGATTTCGAGCGCGGTTAATATACTGCGTCACCTTCTCGCCGTTTGTCATTTGTATATTTGACAGCTGCGTCAAAATTTTACTCTGGTTGACAGTATCCTTTGCCATGTGAACCCCTTGCAGGTATAACCAAGCTGCTTCAGCGGAGCGGCACTGTTACGGAAAGAACGAATTCCGAGCTGTTCAGTCGGTGTCAGATTACGAACGAGAACTGTGTATGCAGTCAGCGACGCCGATCGAAAAGTGGCTTGTTGAATGGTGACCCGTGAGATGGAAATGGTGCTGTGCCGTCATACAGTTGCCAGAACCCCGCGGTCTGAACAAGAAGCTCAAACTCAAAGCTCCAGGTATAAAAATATTGACCGTTAAAAGGTATTGTCGTTTTGATTTTCGTTGGATTTGCAGAAGCAGTAATATAATTTCCGGTACCGTCAGCTGATTGTAGCTGATAGAGTGATGGCACTTGTGACCCTTGTTGTGTTTGTTGTCCTTGTCCAGCAGGACCAAAGGAGAAAGAGTTGTTCGACCCATCACTTCCTTGTGGCATCTGACCACGCTGATAACTGGAGCCATCAATTGTTGGTGCAACCCTACGGTTTGCACTCGGCTTGTTGTCCGTGTGCGTGAATGTGTGTGTGTATGGAATGGTATGAGGGCATGGGATAATATATATTTCATGCTTATAATTGTGTGTGAATGTTGAGTCATGATGTCGAGTGTGTGTGTCGAGTCAATAGCGAGTTATCGCTAGACGCGTGTTACGCGGTCGTTTGTGTCTCGCGCGCGGTTTCTATTTTGTCGTGCGCGGTTTCTATTTTGTCCTGTGTCGAACGTTCGGCGTGTCGCAGGTGTGTGCAGCAGACCCATCAAGAACTCAAGGATGAGTTTGTGATGAAGAGCCCGAGCCTTGGTGTCAAGCCTCAAGTGATTTCGAAGCTTGCCAAAAAGGTACACCTCAAGATATTGAAGATAGTTACATTACTTTGTGTAGTGTAACATTTCACTTGGTGTAGGCCCTAGTGAAGGGTAGTTTCGAGACCCTTCGTGGTTGGGGACAGTGTGGCACTGTTCCACATCACTGTACCTCGGCTCTTGGGGTTTGTAGGAGCTGGGAGTCATTCCCAACTCGTAACTCTTCCTATCTTGTGTTCTAAGACTATAGTGGCTGCCATAGTACCGTTCGTTCAAACCGACGCTGTGTCGTCAATTCTTTATCAAATCGTGCAATCTAAATTGCTAATTGTAGACGACGTGAAGACGCTCCAGATCCAATTTGAATCAAGTCATTTGCAGCTGTGAGCAAAACGCTATCAACGTTTGAAGCCGCTGTGCAGAAATCCGTCTGTGCTCTCTATCTTTCGTTTTAGGCACATTCAAGCCTATTGTGACTATAACAAGTGGTATCAGAGCCCCTTGGAGCAGTTTCGACAATGTCTGGACCTGAGGAAAGGGGTGGCAGAGGTGCTGGTGGCAGTGGAGAAGCTCAAGCTCAAGGCCAACCCCGTGATTCAGCCATGGCACCCATGCAACCAAGTCTTGGCCCACCTAGGGATGAGCCTAGGGTGTTTGGGCTTGACAAGTTCAACGGTGACAACTTTGCTGAATGGTCCTTCAAGATGGAGAACATCTTTGACCACTATGACCTGCTGGAGGTGATGGAAGGAACGGAGAAGCGCCCCGAGAACGACCCGGAGAAGAGCCCGTGGGTGCGGAAGAGCGCACAAGGCTATCTCTTACTTGGGCAAGCGTTGGGGAGCAGTCAGATCCGTCACATCAAGTCATTCCAGCGTGAACCAGAGAAAGGACCAAAGGCATGGGCTGCTCTCAAGGGTGTACATGCTCCTGCAACAGCGGCGGTAGCGGTGGTGTTGGAACGGCAAATGGCGGCACTACGAATTGAAGAAGACGAAGCGGTTGAAGAAGGGGTGCAGAAATTCTTCGACTTGTTGACGCGGCTTGAGGGAGCTGATTTGAACTACAGTGAGCTCCAAAAGAAGAACAAGTTGCTGGCCTTACTCCCAGAGTCATGGTCCTCGCTCATCATCAACCTTAATCGCGACTTGCCCCGCCTCTCGCTTGAAGACGTGAAGCGAGCTATCCTTCAAGAGGATTTCCGCCGCCGTGAGTTGGCGAGTGCGGATGGCGCTGGGGCAGCGAGCATCGGCCGTGGATATGGTCGAGGAAGAGGCAGAGGACGAGGGGGAGGAAGGTTTGGTGGCAGCAACTTCGGCGGAGGCCGCAGGAGTGGCGGTTACGGCAGCGACGACAAGAGCTACGGACGCGGTCGCGGCCGATTCGACGGCGAGTGTCACTATTGCCACAAGAGCGGACACATGTGGCGCGACTGCTACAAACTCCCTGATGGTTGGACCCCTGCTCAAGGCCAAGAGGGTAGAGGAGCAGGAGGAGGGAGAGGACGAGGCCGTGGAGGCCGTGGCGGTCGCGGTGGCGGAGCTGCAAACATGAAGAGCGGAGACAACGACAAGGACCCGAGCGACGATCGATACCCGGGTCTATTCTACTTCGTGTCGACGCAAGTACCGGCTGGTCCAGAGAAGGATGAAGGCTTTGAGGAGCCAGCAGCTGTGGGGAAGGTGACCCTACACCCCCTGGACTATTGGGTGATTGATAGTGGCGCTACCTATAGCATGACACCTCGCCCGGACTTGCTCACCGAACTCGAGCCGTCACCGGTGAAGCATGTCACATCGGCTTTGGGGCAGCGAGCAGAGGTGAAAGGCATGGGCAAGGCCATGTTCAAGGGTGCTGATGGGAAGATGGTGGGCCTCAAGAACGTGCTTTGGGTGCCCAGCCTTGCTGCAAACCTGATTTCCGTGCGGCGGTTGGCAAAGGCCGGCATGGACACGAACTCGAAGGGAGCCAAGACCTACACCGCAAGGCTTGGCGATCGAATTCTTTGGGACCTTCATGAGGACAGGGATGTCTACAACGAGATGTGGCAGATCCCAGTGGTCCCTATGCCTAAGGAGAGGCAAGTGGCAGCAAGCATCAGCACCAAGGATGGAGCGGTCGGTAGCGACGATGGCGCGAACGGTCGCGCTAAGGAGAATGAGCTCAAGAAGAGCAAACCTGGAGGGACCAGCAAGTTCAGTGAACCTAAGGAGAGTGGTGCAGCAACCAAGGAGCAGCAAAAGGGTGAGGAGAACCCAGAGGCAGCAGCGGAGGAGGACTACGGAGAGAGTATGTGGGGCGATATTGCGAGCGCGGCATTCTCCAATCCAACTTCGGCTACGGGGGAGTGTGATTGGCTCACCTTGCATCGGCGCATGGGGCATGTGGCCCTGCCCATCTTGCAGCAGCTAGTGAAGAATGAGATGGTTGCTGGCATACGTGTGAAGGGGGAGCCCGATGAGGTGCTTGGCTGCCCGACGGGCATTCAAGCCAAGTTCACCCGGTTTCCGTTCCCTAGTTCGGAGGCAACGGCAAAGGCACCGCTTGATGAGGTGGTGATGGACGTGGTGGGCCCCCTGAAGCTTGGAGCTGCTGGAGCTGAGTATTTTCTCACCATTGTCGACGTCTACACCCGCATGACATGGGTGTACGTGCTGACCAAGAAGAGCGACGTGGCTGAAACGTTGAAGACGGATTGGTTCCCGATGGTGGAGCGGCAACAAGACCGTCTAATCAAGTCAATCCGCACCGATCGAGGGGGAGAGTTCCTGAGCAAGGAGTTTGGGTTGTGGCTGAAGAAGAATGGTATTCGGCACTCCCTCACCATGCCATACTCCCCTGCAATGAACGGCATCGCCGAGCGAGCGAACCGCACAATCACGGAGGCGGCACGCGGGTTGCTCATTGAAGCCGGGCTACCCGACTATTTCTGGCCTGATGCGGTGCGGAGCGCGTGTGTGGCCAAGAACAGAGCCTTGACTCATGTGGGAGCAGACAAATGGGTGCCCTATGTGGAGTGGCTAGGAAGGAAGCCAAAGGTGGATATGCTTCGGGTGTTCGGGTGCATGTGCATGGCGCTCGTGCCTAAGCATCTTCGGCACAACAAGCTTGGTGCCAAGGCGGTGTGGGCCGTGCACTTGGGCATGGCTCAAAACAGCAAGGGATGGCTTCTTTGGGACCCATTCACCAAGAAGTTCTTGGTGAGCAGGGACTGCAAGTTCATGGAGAACTTCATGTACAAGGATTGGAAGGCGGAGAATGAGGCGAAGATAGGCGTGCGGTTTGGGGAGGTGAAGAGTTCCGGTTTGGAGCATGTGGAGCTGCCTTTGGAGCTGAGCAGCGGCAGCACAACCACAAGGCAATCCTCCCTTGTGAATGGGGGAGAGGAGGCCAATGATGCAGAGGAAGAAGAGGAGGAGGTGCAGCAAGTGAGCGAGCGTGCACCGTCACTCCCTTCCCGTACTACGAGTGCTCCACGGATTCGAGCCACACCGCAGCAACGCCAAGGCCTTCAAGTCCCTGCAGCTGAGGAGGAAGGAAGGGGGAAGAGGAGAGTTCAACCCCCTAATAGGCTGACCTATGATGCGCCGGGAAAGCAGGGCAAGACAGCCCTGGCCGGAGCGGCAATGATGGTCGGAGACGACGAGGAGAGTGACTACGAGGAGTGTGCCTTCGCGTTCTTCTCTCCGGTGGAGATGCCGGGAGAACCAGCAACTCTCAAGGAGGTCTTGGAGAGTAGTGATGCTGAGGAGTGGAAGAAGGCCATGGAGAGTGAGCTGAAGAGCATCGAGGAGAATGACACGTTTGAATTGGTGGAGCTACCGGAGGGGCGTACGGCGATAACGTCCAAGTGGCTCTTCAAAATCAAGTCGGATGCCGACGGCAAGATCGAGCGCTACAAGTCTAGGCTTGTAGCCAAGGGGTACCAGCAGAAGGAGAAGGTGGACTTCAAGGAGCTGTTTGCCCCTGTGGTGAAGCCGACGACGCTGCGAACCCTATTCGCGGGAGCCGCCATCAAAGGATGGGTAGTAAAGCAAATGGACATCGTAACGGCATTCCTTAACGGCATCCTTGAGGAGGAGATTTTTATGGCGCAGCCAGAGGGGTTTGATGATGGTAGTGGCAGAGTGTGGAAGCTGAAGAAGGCCCTCTATGGGCTGAAGCAGGCCCCTAGGCAATGGTACATGAAGCTGCGCGAAGTGTTGGAGGGGATCGGCTTCACTCCCTCAACGGCCGATCACTCCTTGTTCATGCTTGGCGAGGGGGAGCAGAGGAGTTTCATGGTGGTTTATGTGGATGACATCCTCATTTTCTCACCCTCTTCTGACCTTGTGAAGGAGGTGATGCTGAAGCTTCAAGACAAGTTCAAGTGCAAGGCCCTTGGTGACGTGAGCTTCTACCTTGGGCTCCACATCGAACGAGATGTGGAGAAGCGGTGCATGCGGGTGCATCAACGAAAGTACCTGGAGGCATTGGCTGCCAACTTTGGGCAGAGTGAAGGCCATGTGGCTACACCCTTTCCCTCTGGGTTCAAGTGTGTGAAGGGACCAGAGGAGGAGAGCGTTGGTGAAGAGGAGAGGCGCCGATTTCACTCGTTGGTGGGCAGCCTCATGTATGCGGTGGTAAACACCCGACCGGACGTCGCGTTTGCTACCGGGCAGCTGGCTAGGGTTGTGCAATGCCCTAATGAGGAGCAGGTAGCAGCTGGAATGAGGGTGGCCAAGTATCTTGGCCAAACACCGACCGTTAGGCTGCAATACTCGGCGGCGGCACAAAGGCGCCAAAAGGGCGCGGATGGTGTTGAACCCGGGCGTTTGTTCCTCACCGCCTACTCGGATGCTTCATATGCATCAGAACCAGAGGACATGACAAGTGTGGGAGGCTTCATATGCTGTGTTGGTGGAGGCCCAACTGCTTGGGAGAGCAAGAAGCAGGTTGACCAAGCTTTGAGCTCGGTGGAGTCCGAGTACATGGCACTCTTCCGTGCCGTACGGGAGATTGTGTGGCAGCGGCGTTTGTTGGCTGAATTGGGGGAGGAGCAGCAAGGACCTACCCCACTGTACTGTGACAGCCAGGGTGCCATTGCTCTTGCTAAGAACCCTGTGTTGCATGGACTCACGAAGCACATGAGGGTGAAGTGGCATTGGACGAGGAGCATGGTAACCGCGGGTGAAGTTGAGTTGCGCTACGTGAAGACCACGGGGCAGCCGGCTGACATGACGACCAAGAGGCTGGTGGAGCAGCAGCATTGGAAGTGTTGCAAGCTGGCTGGGATGGCTCTGAACTGAGAGAGCAACATATCCTAAGGCCAACAATCCGAGGGGGAGTTTGTTGGTGCAACCCTACGGTTTGCACTCGGCTTGTTGTCCGTGTGCGTGAATGTGTGTGTGTATGGAATGGTATGAGGGCATGGGATAATATATATTTCATGCTTATAATTGTGTGTGAATGTTGAGTCATGATGTCGAGTGTGTGTGTCGAGTCAATAGCGAGTTATCGCTAGACGCGTGTTATGCGGTCGTTTGTGTCTCGCGCGCGGTTTCTATTTTGTCGTGCGCGGTTTCTATTTTGTCCTGTGTCGAACGTTCGGCGTGTCGCAGGTGTGTGCAGCAGACCCATCAAGAACTCAAGGATGAGTTTGTGATGAAGAGCCCGAGCCTTGGTGTCAAGCCTCAAGTGATTTCGAAGCTTGCCAAAAGGGTACACCTCAAGATATTGAAGATAGTTACATTACTTTGTGTAGTGTAACATTTCACTTGGTGTAGGCGCTAGTGAAGGGTAGTTTCGAGACCCTTCGTGGTTGGGGACAGTGTGGCACTGTTCCACATCACTGTACCTCGGCTCTTGGGGTTTGTAGGAGCTGGGAGTCATTCCCAACTCGTAACTCTTCCTATCTTGTGTTCTACGACTATAGTGGCTGCCATAGTACCGTTCGTTCAAACCGACGCTGTGTCGTCAATTCTTTATCAAATCGTGCAATCTAAATTGCTAATTGTAGATGACGTAAAGACGCTCCAGATCCAATTTGAATCAAGTCATTTGCAGCTGTGAGCAAAACGCTATCAACGTTTGAAGCCGCTGTACAGAAATCCGTCTGTGCTCTCTATCTTTCGTTTTAGGCACATTCAGGCCTATTGTGACTATAACATCAATGCTCATCGGAGTTGGAAACATCTGGTTAAGTGACAAGACGGCAGCATTAACACGTTGTTGAAGATTTGCTGGTTGGTAAGCACCTTGATATTGGTAAGGTCCAGTCGGAACGAAGTTAGACTGTTGTCCCGGTTGACTTGAAGAACCAGGGACTGCAGCTGCAGCTGTTGAGGCTGCTGATGCTGCTGTTGCGGCTGCTGCTGTCGATGATGCCGCTGCTGTAGTTGTGTGTACGGGCTGACTGCTCAATGGCATGCCGTACATCGGTTGTTGCTGATATTGTTGTTGTTGCTGTTGTTGTTGCTGCAGATGTGAATTATCAGCAGCTGGAGACGCTGTTGGGCGTGATGGGCTCGTAACAGAAGAGCCATTGTTGGACCTTGGAGATCCAGACATAGTTGTAGAGTAGGCAGGTGGAAGCTGTTATAATCCTAAGTTGCTCTCATACCATGTTAGAATTTGAACTGTTTGAATAGGATCGTAGTCTTAGGATGGTAGCTTCCTGTCGTAGCGGAAGTCTTATATGAGTGACTTGTAACAGGATCAATGTCTCTGAAATCAAGTATATTATAAAATGACAAGCATACAGAATATATAGCTAGACTAAAGTACTTGTTCGCCTACTGTGCTGTATTTATTCGCGCTATTCCTGTTCTGAAACGGTACGTGACTATTCGCGATACCTACAGCTACTGCTGACGTCATCCTAGGGCGCGTAGCGCTTTGCTGACGTCAGTCTATCGGTACTTTTACTGTACTAACTATACTACACGAATTCCTTGAAGTGCATAAACCTCGATATTATCTCCACAAGAAGTCTATGCCGTCAAAACACAAACTTGTCTTTATTCTTTATATGCTCAAAAACCTTGATTGCGCAGAGAGAATTGATTCTTTGCTGGGACAGGGAGTCTTGGGAGTTGAACCATTTGTGTCGAGGGAGAAGGTGTGCGGGGCTGTATTGTGGCCGTTCGAGGCCAGTTGAGAGGGTTGGGAAGAAGTTCCCGCGTCGCCATTCCGCAATGTTTGGAGTCCTTGCTCCAAGCTGGTGAGTCGCTGAAGCAGTTGTGCGAGGACGGCGGTTCCAATCGTCGTCGTTTCTTCGCTCGTCGCGGCCAGGTTGGGCTGTGCTTCAGTCTCAGATTCGTCTGACCATGGCGGGCCATTCTCACGCGCGGGCGTGTGCCAGACGCCACTTTCCGTTCGCCGAAGATTTCGGAGGTAGCAGTGCGAAGGATTCCCGAGTCTCTCTCATACCATGCTGCAATCAGTTGTAGATCGTCCCTAGGATCACCTCAGGAAGGTTCGCAGACGACTGTGTAGTGGTGGTGGGCCATTTACCTCAATAACAGAGTGGATATAGAATGTTTGAGATGATAAAAACATGCAAATACAGGAATATAAATAAGAGTACAAGGGAATTCGAATCGACCTAGGCTAGCCATGTACTATAAGGGGTACATTCCCTTATTGCAGCGAAACTCAACCGTGCCACTCCAGACGGTTACGAACTGCCTGGGCAGAATCCTCGCCACTGCTGCTGCCTGATGCTGTCTGCCCGACGGTCCAGATCCTTTCGTAACCGTACGACCCTTCACGTCACTTCCATCTTTTCGTCTTCAGCCTTGGTAGTGCGTGCTTCGATTGCTGCAGTAAGGAGTGCACAGTAGTGCTTCATCTTTTACTATTCGTAACACTGCGAACTAGTTAGCTTTGTACAAACTTTGACACTTTGGGGAGTGCTGTTGCAGCGAAAACGAACATTATAAATGCAATAACCATACATTAAAAACGATTAAGATCATAATAAACAATGTCAAAGCACACATCCTATATTAGCCTAAGATAGGAAGCCTGCATATGGTACACCATCACAGGCAACCTTTTCATTCCTGTCAAGGAATTAGACACACACGCACACACCCATTCAGGCCTGCACTCATCATCCTTGCCATCTCCAACCCATGTCATCACCAAATCCCATCATTCAGGTTTGCTGAATCTACTTGGCCTCACCCTCCCCCATGTCAACATTGGCCTCTGTGTGGGGTGGGCCAGCAGCAGTGGCGCCAAAGGCGGGGGCGCTGCGCTGCTCGGTGCGCTCCTTGTGAGGGCTGTACGGATGGAAGCGGTGGCTGCTCTGCTGCTTGTGCTCATACTGCCGCGCCCGGTGCCTCTCGCTGTGCTTGCCTGCCCCATCACCACCCACGCTGCGCATTAACCGCGCCGTGATATCGCCGGGCCCTTGCTCCCTGCACCGCATCTCCATGCCTGCAGCGCTCTCTGTGTTCCATGGGTGCCGTGCGTCAGCCTGTAAACGTGCAGCAGAGGAAAGGGGGAGCAGAGGAGAGAGGGGAGAACAGAGATGAGTGGAATGAGAGAATGTGAGAGGCACGGGGAAGTGAGTGAAGGGAACAATAGAGAGGGGCGGCAGAGAATGAAGGGGAAGGGGCACATGGGGCACACCTGCAGCAAGACAGCTGTCTTTCTCTCTTCATCACCCATTGCATCGTCCTCGCCACCACCGCTCTCCCCTCCCCTTCCTCCACCCCCCGCCTCCTTCCCCTCCCCCTCCCCCCCATCACTGCTCTCCCCCTTGCTGCACTGCACCATCCCCCCATACCCCTCCCCACCCTCTCCAGACCTCAGGCTCGGGGTTTCCGGGCCTGAGGGAGCGCTAAGGGCGGCAGGGGGGGCGGCAGCAGAGGCGACAGCTTCGACCTTAGCAGCGGCTGCGATGGCAGCCGCAGCGGCAGCAGTGGTGGGTTGCTTGGAGGAGGCGGGGCGGTGCTTGGCACTGCTGCCGGCGCTGTGGTAGTGATAGTGGAAGTGGTGGTGCACACCTGCTCCCCCACTGTTGCTGGACGATGGGTCACCCGTGGGGGACGACGGCAAGGGCAGGGATGGACCCACCATGCGCATGCCTGCTAGCAGCGACGCCGCGCCGCTGCTGCTCGCTGCCTGCTGCTGCTGGTGTTGGTGCTGGTGTTGGTGCTGATGCACGTGCTGCTGCTTCCTGTCAGTCATCCATTCCTCTCCCTCACTACTCTCGTCCCTCCCATGCTTGCGACTCTCCTGTCGCACCGCCTCCCCACTGCTCGATGCCCGCTTCTCCTTGCCTCTCCACTGATGTCTCATCTCGCCCTGCTCCTTCTGCCCTCCCACCTCCGCTTCCACTCTCACCGCCGCACGTGCCTCCTCTCGCTCCTGACCCTTCACGGCCTCACCACCACCGTCACCACCATCACCACTACCGCCACCAGCGACAGCGCCAGCAGCAGCGGCAACCGGCTGAGGGCCTTCCCCCTGCGCGACCCCACACGCACGTGGGGCCGCAGGTTTGGAGGGGGGAGGGGGGAGGAGGCGAGGAGGGGCATGTGGGGGCGTCACCTTGGGGGGGAGGATGGGCAGCGGTCGGAAGACGGACTGGCCATCGCCTCTCAGCTCGCGGCGCCCGGCGCCCACCACTTGAGACGTTTCCGTGCGCCCGGGCCGAGCAGCACTGCCCCTTGCTTCATTCGCCGACCCCTCCTCGCCCTCCTCGCCCTTGCGCGCACCACTCGCTCCTCTGACCACCCCAGCACGCTTCTTCCCCAGCAGCTGCAGTTGCTCCAGCCCGTCAGCAGCGTTGGTGTCGCCACCACCCTCCTTGTGCTGCTGGCCCTCGGCACGCGTGCCTGCATGGCGGGCGTCCAGCCCGAGCAGCAGGGCGTGCGGGGTGGAGAGGCTGAGGGGCGTGTGCGACCTGCTGCCTGCAGTGGGCGCACTGCTGCCCTGAGGCGCCCCACCCACCACGCGCGAGCACCCCTCCTCGCCTGCACCCACTGCCACCACCTTCCTCCGCTTGGCGCTCCTCTCCTCAACCGCAACACCTCGCTCCATCTCATTCGCCTTCTCCTCCTCCGCTGCCCTCTCTGCCTCCATCGCTTGCCCACCAGCACCGGCCTCTTCGTTGTTCGAATCCTTCTGGCCACGTTCTGCATTCATCTCCTCCTCCTTCTCCTCAACGTCCTTCCCATCGCTCTCCCCACCAGCCTCGCCGCCAGGGAGTTGTTTCACGGCGCTCTTGGCAGTCGCACCCTCCTCAGACACGTCTCGTTCACGGCGCTTGCACGCCTCGCGCTCACTCGTGCCGCCATCACTGGAACCGCCCAGCCGCTCCCTGCCCGCCTCGTTGCCGCATTCAGACGAGTTGGAGCTCGGCCCATTCTCCCCTGAGCCCTCAGGCCCGCCCCCACCCTCGTGCTTGGTGCCGCTTCCACTGCCACCGCCGTTGCCGTTCTGCCCGCGACTGCCCGAGGACGATGGGGTGGCGCGCACCTCCCCTTGCTGCTCTGCTCCCTCTCCACCCGCTGCTGCCTCCCCTGCACCGCCTTCGGCCGGCACAGGTGTGTCGCCGGAGGGCAGAGTTTGTCTGGTAGTGGGAGGCGGAGTGTTGCTGCCGCTGACGGAGTGTCCGCGCAGTCGCTTTCTCCGCGGCCCCTCGTTCTCTCCGGCCATTCCTACACCCTCTTTCCCTCCTGCTCCCTCGCCTCCCCCTGCTTTCGCCCCCTCGCCTTCTACTCCCGCAACTCTCCCTTCTCCTCCTCCGCCCAGCCCCTCAGTGGCGCCCTCGTTCCCTTCCCCGCCACTGCCCTCCCCTCCGCCGGAACCCGCTCCCTCTCCGCCCATGCCGGGCCCACACGCGCTCATCTTCGCGCTCGCTTCGTCAGCCGCCGCAGTCGCAGCGCCAGTGGCGCTGGCGGCGGCAGTGGCGGTGGTGGGGGCAGCGCTGGCGTGGCGGACTTTGAACTTCTCGAGCGAGCGCAGCTTGCGGATCAGGTTCGACTGCTCCCTCTTGTCCGCTGCTGCCGCGCCCGCTGCTGCTGCCGCCGCGGCACCACTCGCGTTCAGCCCTCTGCGTTCCGCGTGAGCTTGCCCATGGCCATGGCCATGGTTGTGCGTCGGTGCATGTGCATGTGCCTGTGCCTGCTCATGCGCCTGTGCATGTCCTCTGCGCCCTCTTTCACGTGGCAGTCTCCACTTCTCCTGCTTCGACACGGCAGCGGCAGCAGCAGCACCAGCCATGGCAGTGGCAGCATTCACAGCAGTGCCACCAGCACCACCACCAGAGTGCTTGTCGGCGGGGCTGGCAGGCAAGCCAAAAGGCCGAGTGGCTGCAGCTGCGGCGGTAGCAGCGGGGTGGCTGCGTGGGAGCAGGGGAGCGGAGCAGCGGGCGTTGTTGCTGCTGCGCTCCTTCTCGCCTGCTGCCAGCGCCACGTTATGCGGCAGGTCGCTCGGCCTCCTGTGCGCCTCCTTCTGAGGCGTGTGCACGTGCCCGCCATGACCGTTGGAGGTGTGTCGGGGCGCGTGGGCGTGGTGGGGCGGGGTGGAGTTGGAGGCCCACACGGAGGGCGACGAGTCAGTGCACGGCCCCATGCCGCCCTCAAAGGGACTCCTCCCCTGCCCACCCTCGCTGCCCCTTTCCCCCTCCCTCTGCTGCCCCGTGTGCTGCTGCGATCGGTGCCCGTGCACGAGCGGCCTCGCATCCCCTGCACTCCGCGCCTTGCCTGCCTCCCTCTCCGCCTGCGCGTCCCCCTGGCCCTGCCCGTGCCACGACGCGCGCCGGCCACCCTGCTCCGCGCCCGTGCTGGAGTCCAGCGCCTTGCTGGCTCCTGTCGGCGCGGACGACCCCACCACCGTCTGCTGAGACTCCTGAACGTCCACATCAGCGTCCACGTCAGCATCCACGTCAGCGTTGACGCCTTGCAGCATGGCAGCGAGCGCCTCTCGCTCGCTGGCCATGAGGCGCAGCTCCTCCTGCCCCTCCACCTCGCTGCTCCTCACCAGCGCCACGAATCCCCCCTCTTCCTCCCCCTCGCCAGCCTCTCCGCCCTCCTCCTCCTCCTCCTCTTCCTCCTCCTCCTCGTCGTCCGCGCGCGCATCGTCGCCGTCGTTGTCGCCGAGAGCGTCGTCGCCGCCCTGGCTCTGCGACGCGCTGTACGCCGTGTCGTTCGCCTCCGTCTTGCCCTGCGCGCCCTCGGGAATCGCCTTGCCCGACGACCCCTCGCCCCCGTCGTCCCCTGTCTCCACCGCTCCCGCCATCTCGCACTGCTGCTGCTGTTGCTGCTGCTTCTGTTGCTCGGTTGCTGCAAACGTGGCGTTGGCAAAGCCCGCCTCCGGAGCTGCAACAGCAGCGACAGCTCCGGCAGCCGCACCTGCCGCGTCAGTCCCCGCGCCTTCACCATTCCCTCCGGCCTCCACCTCCCCTGCGCCCGGCCACCCAATCTGCATGGCAGCGGCGCCAGCAGGGAGAGGCGGAATGCCGTTGAAGGGGGGGCGGAAGGCCTGCGCGGACGACATGGGGAGGAAGACGCCGGGCGGCATGGAGCCCTGGAGCGCCCACCACGCAGATGCCGCCGCCATGGTGACGGCCATAGCGGCTGCTGCAGGGTCGTCGCCCGCTGAAAGCGTGCGCGGGGGCGCCGGCGGCGATGCGAGGCGCGCATCCACCGGGGCGGCGCTGGCGGCGACCGCGCTAGCAGCAGCAGCAGCAACAGCAGCAGCACTCGTTCCCGCGGCAGCAGGTGTGGTGGCAGGTGCAGCTGCTGTTGCGAACTGTGGAAGGCCAGCGGGAGGACCTCCAGGTGCGCCTGCCTCCACGGGCTTGGCAGGGCTCTCCACCCCACCTGCTGCAGCCGGAGCTGCGAAGAACGGCGCCGAGCCTGCTGCCATTCCAGCAAGATTGGGCCACATACAGGCAGACGCAGCAGCTGTGGCGGCAGCGGCGACACTGTGAGTACCAGGCAACTGCTGCGGACGGCACGGTTGCTGCTGCTGCTGCTGCTGCTGCTGTTGTTGTTGTTGTTGTAGTTGCTGTTGTTGTTGCTGCTGTTGCTGTTGCTGCGGGCGCGGGGCGTGCCAGGCGGCGAAGGAGGAGGCGCCCATGGAGGCGAAGGCGGGCCCGTAGATGCGCAGGTACGAGTCAAACGTCTGGAACGCCGCCGCCGAGTGCGGGTGCGGCACGGGCGCGCGGTAGGGCGAGAGCAGGTAGCCCGGGTGGTGCATGGGGTGGAAGCCGGGCGTGTGGAACTCGACGAAGGGGAAGGGCGTCGGGAATAGCATCTGCTGCTGCTGCACTGCCTCCTCGCTCCCTGGCAGGAAACAGCCGGGAAACTGCAGGCCCATTGCAGCAGCTGCGGCCATCTGAGCTGACGCGGCTGCTTCCTGGAAAGTGGTAGAGCCACGGGCTGAAGCAGCAGCTGCAGCAGCGGCGGCAGCGGCACCATAGTCGAAGGGGGGGCGATGGGGAGCGGCGGCAGTGTTGGCGCCGGCGGCGGATGCGGCGGCGGCGGCGGCAGCAGCAGCGTTGAGCATGGAGAGGCCGGCCATGGATGACATGAGGGAGGGCGACCACTGCGATGCCATGGGCACGCCCGAGCCGGACGCCACGTGCGTGGGACTCGCCACACCACCGTCTACCGCAGCCACGCCTGCCCCTTCATTCGCCTCGCCCGCTGCCACTTCTGCCTCCTCCTCTACTCTTCCTGCCACCGCTCCGGCATTTACAGGAGCGGCGGACTTCTCAAGCTGCGGTGGACTGAGCCCCGCAGCATTGGCAGCAGCGCCCGCAGCGTCTGCAGCTGCGTTGGCGGTGGGGAGGGCGGGAGGGGCTTGGGGGAACGCGAACAGCTGGTTCATGTACGGCGCCTGCGCCAGGCTCAGGCTTGCTACCGTGCCAGCGCCAGCAGCCATTGCTGCTCCCGCGCGCGTTGCATCGCCGCCTTGCGCATGGCCGTGGGCCCCGGTAGCAGAGCAGGGAGTGGCGCACGCAGCATCGCGCAGACCGCCAAGCGCCATCGGGTGCGCGCCTGCTGCCGCTGACGGTGCTGCCCCTCCGCGGTCCGCCCGCTGCGGCGCGGGCGGGGGCAGCGGCGTGGCGGCGGGGAGGGGCTCGACGGAGAGCCCCGACTCGAGCACCACGGAACGCTCGGAGAAGCTGCCGCACGCTGACGTGGACACGTCGTGACCCGTCACGCTCATCGATCGCAGCGCGCACTGCGCTGCCGCTATACCCCGCTGCTCCGCGCGGCCTCTTGCGCCTGCCTCCGCCATCCGCTCGCCGTGTGCCGCTGGCGCGGCGTGCGGCCTGTCTGAGAGGCACAGCCCCTGCGACTCCTCCGCGAGCCCGGCAACACTTCGAGGCTCTGGAAGCGACAGCGACCGCGTCACCATGGGCGCACCTTCGTCCGCCTCCTCCTCCCCATCATACTCCTCCTCCTCCTTCGCCTCCTCCTCCTCTTCCTCCTCCTCCTTGAACTCCGGCTTTTGTGTGTCCCAAGCGCCGCCTTCACCCGCTGAGTGCTTGACGCGCCAGTGCTGCGCGCCAGAGGGCGGAGCAAGATCCGCAGGGGGGGTTGCAAGGGAGAGCAGCGGCGGATGGAGCGGCGGCGAGCGCGCAGGGCTGCCGTCGGGAGACATGGAGGCTGCAGGGTTGGTGCTTCGGGGAGCAGGCGGAGGCAGGGGCGCCGACGGCACAGCTGGGGGTGGGGGAGGGGGCGGCATGGCGGGGGGAGTGGCGAGCGTCTTGCCGAAGAGCTTCAGCGTGCTGCGCTGGTCGGGCGACTGCCGCGCGCCGCTGTCGCCCTCCATTGGCGACGAGGAGTACGGCGACACGCACGCGTCGCCGCGAGCAGCGTCGCGCTGAGAGGCGAGCGGCGAGGGGGAGGTGAAGACGGACGGCAGCGCACTGGCCTCCGCCTTGGCGTTGGTCTGCGGTGCGGCAGCGGCGGCGGCGGCGGGGGGGGCGGAGAAGACGTACTTGGACTCCTGTCCGTCGTCGGCGCGCTGGTTGCCGCACGACTGGTCGGACGACACGGGCAGTGCGGACCGCGACGTCTGCGACTGCGTGCGCTGCGAGCTCAGCCCCTGCGACACCTGCCTGCTCGACCGCGGGTGCTGCTGCGGCTCTGATTCCTCTGCCTCTGCGCGCTGCTGCGAGGTTGCCTGCCGGCCCTTGTGATTGCCTTTCTCTCTCGCTACCGCCTGCTGCTGCGCTGCTGCCGCTTGGTTCGCCTGCACACGTTGCTTTGGTTGAGGCGGCGGCGGTAGCGGCTGTGGCAGTTGGAGCTGCTTCATGCAGGGGAGAAGAGCCTTAGGAGGGGGAGGAGGAGGGGGGAGCAGCGACGGAGCGGGCTGCTGCAGCGCCTTGGACAGGCTGTGCTGGCTGTTCTGCCGCTGTGGCGCCTGCGGCTGCGAGCTGCTGGCGGAGCCCGCTTTCCGCGGGTACGGGTGCGCGGGCTTGCGCTTGGGGCGGGGCGGGGGGATCTCGATGTCCATCTGCGACGTGGCGGCGGAGGTGCCGTCGCGCTCCAACTGCGCGGAAGGGGGGGGGGCAGAGCAGCAGGAGGAACGCGTTGGGTATGGCAGCACTGCGGGAAGCTAAGGGACAGAAAAGACTCGGGCGCGGACAAAGGACCACCGCTTATTGCACGTGCTACAGCAGCGTGTGTGGGAAAAGGCGGGAGGTGGAAGGCGGAAGGCAGCCGGTGGGCGGCGGGCGGCGGGCGTACCTTGGTGAAGAACTTTTGCGCGTGGCTGCGGATCTGCACGGCGGTCTTGCTGCCGATGTGCTCTGCAACGGGCAACGCACGCACGCACACACGCTGAGATGCGGCACCACCCCGGGCAAGGCGAGGGCAAGTGCAAGGGCATGGCAAGAGACGAGGGAAAAGGGATGCAATTGGGACAGGGCGAGGGCACGGAAGGGTGTGGCTTGCCTTCGATGCGGCGCCACGCGCGGCCGTAGAGCTTGAGGGCCTCCAGGAACTTGTTGTGCTCGTCCTCCGTCCACCGCTCCCTCTGCTTCGTTATCGTGTACGGCTTCCGCACCTGCGCACCACGCACCACCGTTCCGGTTCACCCATCACCATGCAGGAGAAGTCTACGCAAGCGATTAGTAGACTGACAGGGGGCAACCAGCTACGTGCAGTGCACATGGGGATGACAGCGTGCGAGTATTGGCACCGAGAGCTCACTAATGAATCCTCGTCTTCGAATGCTCGACTGAAATCGACGAAAGATACCTTGGTTGCGAGGTCGCCGTCGTTGCCGGCCCACTCTCCGTTTGCTGGGCCCTTGGTGGCGTCGCCTGCTTGTTGCTCCTGCTGCTGCGACCCCTGCACCTGCTGCAGCTGCGCCGGAAGGGCTTCGTGCTGCTTCAGGATCTGCGTCTCCTGCATGTGCGCCTTGTGCGCACCTCCCAGTAAAACCGAAGGAGGAGGCGGAACGGGAGTCAGGACCGCGACTTGCTGTTGTTGCTGCTGCTGCTCGTGTTGCAGCTGTAGTTGCTGCTGCTGTTGCTGTTGGGCCAGGTGGTGCGCCGCGAGATAGTTGGGGTCGGAGGCGAGCGGCAGGCCAGGGAGCATGCCGGGCTGCCCGTGCATGGCCATCTGCTGGGCGGGGAGCAGCCCCATGTGCGGCAGGGATGCCTGCGAGTGCGCGCCCAGCACCACCTGCGGTGTCGCCATGCCTGGAATCCCGGCCTGCAGTTGGTGCAGCTGGTGGTGCTGCGATAAGCCCGCGTGCGGGTGGAGAGACGGGAAGAAGCGCGCGTGCATCGACAACGAGTTCTGCATCATCGCCGCGCCAGCGGACGCAGCGGCGGCGGCGGCGGCAGCGGAGGAGGAGAAGGCGAGGCCAGCCATGGTCCCCGCAGCAATAGCGTTCGGGGCAGGCGACCGGATGTGACCGGCAGAAATTTGGGGCATGAGGAAGTTGGGCGCGTGCATGGCCATTCCCACATCACCAGGTCCCGGAGTCGCCACGTGCGCGTTGCCGTGTCCATGCGGAAGGTACGACGCTGCAGCCGCGGCGGCAGCGGCTGCAGCTGCGGCTCTCCAGTAAGCAGCGCTTGTGTCGGCAGCTGCTGCATCCTGCATACTCTGGAAGGAGACGACATGCAGAGGACACAAAAAGAGGTAGCAAAGTTAGCGAGTGAGGTATAAACAAGGGGCAGATGACCGCTCTGATATGAACGAGCCGTCCGTCCATCCAGCTGACCAGGCGGATGTCTGACCTTACATAACGACAAGCATAGCGTCACGAGATAGGAGCGTGAGCGAGTTTAATGAAGAACTACATCGACCGTCACTTCGTGCATTCGTAACCTACTTGGTTGTGCTTGCTTAGACAATACGGATGCCTGAATATGGCTTCTTGCCAGTTCACGCAGGTTCCAAATATCCTATGGTCAACACTACTGAAAGAAACTATACTCGCAATCTATACTTTACTGCGTTCTAGGTCATCGAGACGAATCTTGATTCTGACAGATCTAAGAAGACTCTACGAACCTGAAGGTTGAGAGCTGGAGGTATGTTCATCGTGATAGCTCCAAAGCTTGAAATGCGGTGCCGACGGAACAGTGTCTTGCAAACATCAACCTGTGCTGACTCAAAGCTACGAAACCGTCTAAGTTCTTAGGAGAAAAAACATCTCAACGTCTAAAATCTAGGTACATATTGCATTGGAGGCTCAAAGAATCAGTGAGGCCTTGGGCGAGGAAAGCTCTCCTGTGAAGCCTTCTGTCCACAGATATTCCCGATGTTGCTGTGTCTCTGGATATTCCCGAGGAGCCTCTCTGCTGGATGAGGGGAGCAGAGCAGCAAACACATCGACTTGACAACGAAGCAGATGTGCTTGTTGCTAACAGGAGACGGGCAGTGCTAGCCACAACACTTCACAACGGCTACGATGAAGCAACAGGGCACGCTTCCCGCATCTGACGGTAGATAGAGTGATCGGAGAAAAAGTTAAATATCCTCAGTGAGTCTTTAGCCAACGTGGCAACGAAGTGGGTACTTTTTCGCTTTTCTCAAACCCCAGTGTCCACAACATCCCGACCTCGAGCCGCTCGCTCCCCAAAATCAGCGAGCTCAACAATTCTGGCCACAAGAAAACTTGTGGTTCAGGCGCAGTAGTCTTGCGGGAATGAGAAGTTTGGCTTGGATGACAAGGCTAACACCGGACCTCCGTTGAACCACACAACAGTCAACGCAACCCCACGAGGAAACTTGTTGGTTGCTCCCTGTCTCCCAGCAAGCCAAGTGCCGAGCCTTCTTCTTATCCTCCCTAGCCTGAGTTTGGCCTAGAGTAACTTGTGGTCACAAACTCGTCTGGAAAAGGCTGCCATTGGCAACCAGCTCGTTTAGAGGCGGCTCGTGAAAAAGAGCAGGGTAGTGCCGGTGTCAGCGTCACTGCCACGCTGTGCCTGCCACACGGCACTGGCCTTATTCGGATTTGTGCTGACGTTGCACGAAGGACAAGAGCGAGAAAGCTTTCAACTAGCAGATTTTCCGGCGCATCACAACCATACAACAAGATTTCAAGCAAACCTACTGGATGGTTTAATGGTGCACGTCTCGAACCTTTTCACCACATGTCGACTTTTCAGTCTGAGGCAAGCTGGGCAGATGGCCCTTTCCCAGATTCGCGAATCTGTAGTGAGGCTCCCTCAGAATTCTTATCGCCTGTTGAGAAATTTGTGGCTGGCGTGGAGCAGCCTTCAACTTCGGAGCGCCATCAGGCGCATTGCAGTGTACATCATGGAGTGTACTACCTGATGTCAGCTACGATTCAGTTCCACAACACATATAAACACAATTACAACTACCGGTTTGAACAAATACGGTACTTAACATACCGGGATGGATAACAAAAAATCTGAAACAAGCATTGCTGACTGCAGAAAGCTCTCCTTTGGAAGTTCTTCATGCCAATAACTTTATTGTACCAGCATTCCCCCCATGATACCGCTCTATTGTTGCCTCTATTCCCCTCTTTAGAAACTAGTTGACATCTCTCCTCTCTTGCCACCTCCCATCTTCCCTTGGGACGTGTTCCCTCTTGTCACCTCGCCTATCAATTATTGCAGAGCGTACCTTCTTGTCTTCTACTTTCCTCCCCATCATATTGCCACCTTCTCCGTTGTTGCCCCTCCCTCCCCCCATCTCTCTCATGTCCTCACTTCTTGTCTCGTACCCGTAACGTATGTCCTCACGTAGCTGTCATAATAACTGCGCAGGAATTATTGGATTAGCAAGAGTTGGGGTACAAGTACTAACCCTAGAAGTGTTGTACCCCATAAGGAGTGCCCCATTACATCCCACAAGTAAGATTGTACTTTAACACACCCCCATAGGCTACGTGGGGGACAACACGACGGTCACAACACCAGTCAAGCAAGACAACAGAGCAAAGCAAAGCAAAGCTCAGGGTGGATCTCAAAGACACCACACAATCCGAGCACAAGCAAGCGGCCACAAGGCCAGTTCACATGCAGAGTTATAATAGCAAGGCAATACACTGGTAACAACCTAGCAAGAGGAAACATGCTGGTATAAATATAGACAGCAGTGTACAACAAGTGCAAGATCAAGAGACAAGCAGGTGAGGTAGAACGGGCAAAAGCCCAAGAGACGTGCAAAAACGCTGAAGATCACCAGACCCGAGGGCCTTGGTGAAGACATCAGCACTATTGGCCCGAGAGGCCACGTAAGAAAGGCGAAGCTGACCACGCTGCTGCAGCTCTCGAGCAAGAAAATAGCGAAGAGCAATGTGCTTCGTTCTGTGCTCCAGTCTCTGCTCCCGACACAAGGCAAGCATCGCCTAGTTGTCGACGTACAGAACTAGAGGAGAACGAGGCCGCTCCCCCAAGTCGATCAGCAGGTAGGTCAGCCAGCGTAGCTCCTGTGCAGCCATGGCCCCAGCGTAGATATCGGCTTCACATCTAGAACCAAGCACAGAAGAAGAACGAGTGGACCTCCACGAGACAGAACCAAAGCCAAGGCTGAAGGTGTAACCCTGTGACGAACACTGAGTCGCCTGGTCGTCGGCCCAAGAAGCGTCGGAGTGTCCTATGAGTACCACTGAACCCTGTCCTCCAAGCACGAGACTCATGCCCGATGTATTGCACAAGTAACGCAGTACCCTCTCCGCAACATCTAAGTGCACCTTTCGGTGTCTACCGGGAGCCACGTAGCGAGCCAGGAGGCTGAGAGGGTACGCGAGGTCAGGTCGTGTGCACGTCATCAGGTACATGAGGCAAACCACAAGCTCTGGGTATGGACCACTCGGCTCAACGGACTCGTCCGAAGGTGGGGCTGAGAGCGAGTGGCCGGTAGACAGAGGAGTGGGCTGTGGCAAGGAGAACTGGAAGCCGAAGCGCCGAAGGACCCTGTGCACCATGTGTGACTGAGTTAGGGTGATGGTGCGCCGTGCTCTGTCCTGGGTGATCTGCAAGCCAAGACAGCTACGCAGCTCACCCAGCTCAGTGCAGGTGTGTCTCTCCTGTAGCTCCGCCATCACTAGGGCCAGCGCCTCAATGTCAGCAATAGCAAAAACCAAGTCGTCGACATACACGAGAACGTAGAACGGCGGCAGAGTAGTGTCAGTGCGTAGAAACAGCGACGGGTCAGCAGAGGAAGGAGCAAACCCAAGAGCCGCAATTGTAGTCCTCAGTGTGTCGTGCTAGTCTTGGGGCGCCTGGTGGAGACCGTAGACTGGCCGCCGGAGGCTCCACTGCGTACCCGCAGGAAACGACCCAGTGAAGCCAGGTGGGCGGCGCAGCCAAATCTCCTCGTGAAGGCTGCCCTCCAAGAAAGCTGTGGAGAAGTCGAGGGAGTGCAGCTCGTAGTAACGGCGTGCTGCAATGTGCAGCAGCACCCGAATAGTATTTATCTGTGGGGTGGGGGAGAAGGTCCGGAAGAAGTCGACCCCCTATCGCTGACTGAAGCCTCGAGCAATGTAACGTGCCTTGAAGGTAGGCGGAGAACCCGGCGGCCGCTTCACTATGAAAATCTACATGGCATCGACTATGTTTGCCCCAGGAGGAGGAACCTCGTCAACGTAGGTGCATGTGGACTTCCAGGAAGCCATATCTGCGTCCATGGCTGTCTGGTACTGAGAGGAGTACTCACCCGCGATCGCCTCAGCGTAAGAGCGCGGTGTAGGGATGTCAAGTGCATCCGGGTCTCCCGCAGGGCAAAGCAGCATGGATGCAAAACGAGGTAAAGCGGCCGCAAGACACTCAAGCTCAAATTGCTTGTCCTCAAGGACGTCACTGCTAAGGGCAGGCTCATCCCCGACGGACGGAGGACAGACAGACTCATACTCAATAACAAGACTCGCGACGTAGTCGAGACGACTCCTAGCTGCGGATCGGTTGTGAATGAATTTGGAATCAAGTTCATCTTGGATTGTGGTTTGAGGTGCTCGGAGAAGGTGCTTCTGGGTCGGGTTCAAAGGATTTGACTTGTAAGTTTTCCGAGGCCTCGAACGGAGTTGCTTATGCTGTCTAGCCGGGCTTACCTGCAGGTTTATGCCGTATGTTGCAGCCGGTGGGCTTCGGGGGAGGGGGGCACTCATATTGTTTGGGTGGGGTGTGTTCGTTGAAGGGTGCGTTGGCTGGCAGAATGTGGGTTGTGCTTCCGGGCTGGTGCTGGTTCGTTGGTGGGGGTTGCGCGAGGGTGTCTTACATCTCTTTGGCTGTGGGGCTGGAGTGGGTGGGGACTCTCGTACGTACCTCTGAGTTGTGGTGTCCGCCATGGTTGTTCGGCCACTTGCTGGACGAGGCGTGGTGTTCTGAGGTGTATGGGGAGGAATCAACGGCCTAAAAAAGACATGGGTAGAGTATGGGCAACAGGCATGTAGTTGGGGTTATACGGTACTCCTGTTCCATCAGGGGGTCCGACCCATCCCACCGGTTGGGCTGTCTGAGCTCCTCTCGCCACCTGTTGGAAGGTGGGAGCGGGGGGTGCGTATGCATATGTTGCTGGTGCGGGTGTTGATGACATGTCTGACAGATATGAGAGTGCAGGTTGTGCGGGTGCTGATGTGGGCTGGGTATGAACGATGTGCTGCGGAAAGATTAGGGGTTGTGTGTGGTGCATGATGCTGTTGCCTGGTGCCAAGGTGTGATGCAGGGTGGTGAAGGGGTAAGGGTGATAAATGTTGTGAAATGCCGGTGCTGCCATGAAATTGTATGCGGGGGCTGCTGGTGGCATGGAAGCTTGCAAGGCAGGTTGGGCAGGGGTGCTGGGCTGTTGCGTAGCCTGTGCTTGCGTCGCTTGGGTGTGGTCACTCGTGCATTGTGCTGGCTGAGCTGCGTGCTCGGTTGCAGGCTGCTCTCTCTGTGCCGGCTGCCCCTGACCTAGCTGCGTGCTCTCAGGCTGTTCCAACTGAGTGCCTCTTTGCTGCCCTCCCTCTTCCGTGCGCGCTCCCTGTCGTGCATGCTCCTCTGCTCTCTGCAATGTGCTTGCATTTGTGCGCCTTGCTGGCCGGGTGGGCAGTGAGGGGAATTGTGGTGCCATGCGAAGCGCATAGTGCTGCTGAAACGGTGTCGGTATAGCGGTGTGGGCTGTCCCTGTGCGCGGTTGACTGGGTGGATTTACCTTTAGCCCATGCATAGCTACCTTCACCGCCGCCGCAGTCTTGGCGAGTGTTGCGGCTGACTGCGAGGCCCTCGCCGTTGCCTGCAGGTGTCCTCCCCGTCGTATGCCCTCCGCGTGCCGCGAGTTCGTTGCGGGTCTGGCCGCCACTGCTGCCGGCTGCGCCGCTACCCTAGCTGCTGCCGATGCTGCTGCTGCACCAGCTGCTCTCTGTGTGGTGGCTGCACTTGCTGCTGCTGGCTCGGTTGTGGCTGGTGCATTGGCACTAGTTGCAGCCCCTGCCCCTGCTGCTGCCTGTGCCGTCACCGCAGTGGACTCTTGTCCTGCTGCCGCTGTAGCACCTGCTGCCGGCGTGGTTGCTGCTCCCGTTTCACTCCTCTCCCCGGGCTGCCTCCCGTCCTCTCCTCCCCCCTCTGCTAGTGCTGTTGCAGGTGGGACAGCCGCTGCCCCCTCTGTGGTCCCCCCAGTCCGAGGTGCTGCAGTTGCTATGGGTGGCTGGTTGGTGGTTCTGTTTTGTGCTCTGTTTTTCTTTGCCTCACGTCGGCGTTGTGCCTTGCTCTTAACCGTTGGCTGCCCTGATTCTACCGTGGGCCCGCTGACTCTCTGGCGTCGTTCCAGGGCTTGGACTCGCTGCTGCAGTGGGTCTATGCCCTTGATAACCAGGGTGTTGACCAGCGAAACCAGATCGGTAGAAGGGTTTGCTAGGGTCCCCTCTCTCCTCGCCTGCACTGCCCGCTCCTTCTCTCGCCTGGCTGTCACCCTCTCCTTCGAGTTCCGGTTGCCTTTTATCCACACAGCGTAGCACATCAGCTCGCGTGCCATGCCACGGGCTAAGTAGTCCGCAGCCAGCTTCTTAAGATAGGTGTCAGCAGCTGGAGTACCGGGTGTGGTGTGACCGTTGAGGAGGTGAGGGTTTCCCTCCAAGAATGGCTCAAAACCAGCGTGTGCCCGCTTCTGCCAGAGCTCCAGCGTTGCTTCTCCTACCGCCTTCTCTCTCTCTTTGTAGACCAGCAGGGTCACATGCGCTTTAGTCTTGAAGCTCTTCATCTGGTCCTCAAGCTCGCGGTTGAGTTGTTCCTGCAAGACGGCGTCGGTGAGTTGGAGCGTCGGAGTTGAGATCCTTAGAGCGTGGGTCACCTCACCCTCCCTGAGCTGCTTCTGGAGCTCCTTCAGGCCGTTCGATACCCTGCTGAAAGAACGAAGACTATCCCGGAACGAGGCCAGCTCCTCCTCGAGTGCTTTGCCCACGGTTTCGCGTAGGGTAGCCGGAGGCAAGCCTGCCGGGGGTTCAGGTGGTGTCTTGTCTAGTAGTAGCGGCTGCAGGTCGTCAAACAGCCGGCTCCATACGGTGGGGAGATCATCGCCTTCCGCCAGCCTATAAGCCGCCCCCAGCCCCCTCAGCCCGAGCTCTTCACCCCGCATAATCGCTGCTGCCGCCTTCTTGATGTCCCTGCGCGTTAGGTTCACCAAGTCGGCGTCTGGGTCTTGATGGCTCCTTGGGCTCATGGGTTGCTCCGCCTCGTCCTCTCCTCCCCATGGATCGAACTCAACAGGGCAGTAGAGAGTCAAGGTTTGTTCTCGGTCGGTTCTGGCAGGCGCGTCCGTGTTGATGTTTTCCGGGTGTTGCTGCGTCTCTGGCTGTGCAAGCGGTGTGTTTGCTGCTGTCCCTTCATCTCTGGCCTGGATCTGTGATGCGTTTGAGTTCGGTAATTGCGTTGCAGGTGTGGTCCCATCGCTACGGTTGACCGGTTGGTTCTGGTCTTGTCGCTTGGCAGGTGGAGGGTGTGCAGTAGGCGCTGCTCCCCTACTCGGCTGCCCCTCAGTGCCTTCACACGCTAGCATGAAGTCTTTGATATAGCTGCTTGTGACGACAAACGCCTCTCCCAGCTTCATATTCATCGCCACCCTCGACCCCGTTGGTACCTCCCTAGCGTTAGCCGCTGCTACTTCAGGTTGCTCCGCTGCCGGTGCCGGGTGTGCAGTGCCTATCTCTTGTGCTTCAGCCCTCTCTGCCTTGTCCTTGCTGGTGGTTTCTAGCGCCGTTGTTGGCTGCGAAGGTGTCGGTACTTGTACGGCTGCATCCTCTCCTGCCCTCCCTACCCCCATCCCTCTCTCCCTCTCCCTGCTTTCCCCTGCTGCAGCGTTGTCTTCCCGCTGTGCCACGTCAGCTGCGTTGGTCTCTGCCATCACCTCCGCATCAGCTCCTCCCGGGTCTCTCGCCGTTAGTAACCCGGGCATTGGGCTGGCGGACGGAGGGGCTTGGCTGGGATCTGCTGGGAAGGGGGGGTTTGCCAGAGGGGCCATGGGGGCTGATGTAGGATGACGTGCAGCTCCGTCCTGTACGAAGAGGCTGCTTGTGCTTCCCACCTGTTGCATCCCTGGCATTGGGCTGGAGGTTGGGGTGGTGTGGGGCATGAGAGTTGCTGCTGCAGCATCATAGACTACCGGTACCGCTTCTGCATCGTCCGTGGCTGCTGTCCCCGTTGTGTTGGCTGCTGTAGGTGATCCATCCGCTGCTGGTGTCTCTGTTGCGTTGCTTGCTGCCGGTGTCGCTCCTGTGCTGGTTGCCGTTGGTGCCACTGCTGCGTCGACTGTTGCAACCATAACTGCTGCCCTGGCTGCTGCTGGGGGAATTCCTGGCATTGGGCTGAAGGGTGGGGTGGTGTGTAACGGGAGTGCTGCTGTTGCATCAACTGCTGCCAGTGCCGTTACTGCACCGTCCGTTACTGGTGCCCCTGCCGTGTTGGCTGCTGCTGGTGTAGCTGCCGCGTCAGCTATTGCTTCTGTCACAACTGCTTCCGGTGCCACTGCTGCACGGTATAATGCGTGCCACGGGGGGGATCCAGCCGGGGAGAATGTCCGGAGCATAGTGGTTGCTCCGCTGAGAAGGTCCGTGTAGACCTCGTACCAGTTGTCAGGCGTTCTCTGGTTGGAAGAGCTGTGTGGCTGGCTGTGTTCCGGTGTAGTCCGGGGCGCTCCTGCTGTCGTGCCTGAGCCTGACGGCTCTGATTGACCCACAGGTACAGCTCCTGTTGCATCCAGCGCCTTCACGCCCATTCTCGGAGGCTCAGGTGTTGCTGCGAGTGCCGATGAATCTGCCACGCCCGCTACTCCGCCTTCGTCACACTCTCCGGCTTCAACGCTTGCTGTCACTCCCTTCTTCTTCCCTGCTGCTGGCCCTCCGTCCTGCAGCGTCAAGCCTCCTGCTGCCGCGTCTGGGCACGCCGGCGTTGCTGAGTGCGTGGGCAGTGCTGCAGCAGTCGTTGCTGTTGCACCTGTGGCTGAGGGTGTTGCTGCGGGTGAGGCTGCTGGCGCTCTTACTGGTACGGCTGATGGTGGCGGTGTCACTGCTGCCATGGTAACTGTTTCAGTGACGTTCGTGTTTGCCTTGGTATTCGACTGCGCAGCTCGTGGTGGCGTCAGCATCTGGGCAGGTGTAGCCGTGGGCGCGTCTGTTCCGCCGTCTGCTCCCCTTCCCGTGTCCCCTCCCGCCATTGCGGAATCGTCTCCGCCTTCCTCTGAGTTGGCGGAGTGAGCAGCGGGAGTGGAGAGCGGGGAATCCCCTGCTCCGTTTGAAGCAGCCCTCTCCTCTTCCGAATATTCTTCTCCAGCCCCTGACGTCCCTGTGATGCTGCTGCTCTGAATCTGACGCCGAGGCGCCTTCTGACTGTGCTGAGTTGGTAGTGAGTGTGGCGGCTATTTCTAGCAGTTCGCGATCTCGTGCCTAGAAAAACCGTCATACTAGTAGCCGGCCTCCGACTTCTTCGCTCGATCTGCAGTTCGTCGAGCGGCCTAGTTTAGGGTTTGATTCATATAAAAAAGCCTAGCTGCAGCTACTAGTTTAACCCAGTTTAAGCTGGGCGGTTTTGCTATGGCGGCTACTAAGTAGCGTGAGAGGAGGAGGAGGAGGAGGTAAGTGACGGGTGGGTTGGATGGGTGGGGTGGCGAAAAATTGAAACCGAGGCGCGCATTTGACGCGCGCGCCTCGGCGGTCAAGAATCGAGAAATTGGGGGGCGAAAAAAAATAGAGTTGACTTGGCGAGAAAAAAAATTTCTCGCCAAGGAATGACTCGCCCGCTGAAAACTGCGACTGCGGTTCAGTGCGGTGACGCGACGAATATCGCGAAATGCTCCGTGAGATACGCGGAAAAAAGCCTATTTAAGTCTATTCTTTCCCTTTCAAGCTAGGAACTCACACTATAGCTGCTGAAAAAACACTAGCAAATGCATTTCGGCCATGACATGGCCATCATCAGTGCTCACAGCAGCTAGAGTGGCGAGACCTAACCTAAGTAGGAAAGAGAGGGTTGGGAAAGAAAGTCCCATCCCCTTTAGTAGCACCCACAGAAATTTCTACAGCACCAAACACTAGTCTAAATATTATAAAAATGATATAACCATCTAAATAATTATTCAGGTAGTCGTTTGGCGCTGCTGGGAAATAAAAAAATTCCTCTGTTCCTGTGGCGTGTTCTTGGGGAGCTGGGTCCTACGTGGCGCTGCAGAGTGACGGGTGAGGCGAACGACGGAAAAATACACTAGGCAGGGGAGAAACAGGAGGGGAACGCAGGGTGAAAATAGCTGTGCATGGGTACTAATTATTTTTTTACGAAGGCAAAACCCACCCAGGCAATAGGCACACAGTGAGGCAGCTGTCGTGACAGTGCAGTTCCGTGGCATGCTTGCGCGTGCGTTTGAGCGAGTTCTGTGCGTGCTGTGTTGCGTTGCTCAAGCGTGCAGTGATCGTTGTGCTAGACATGTGCGTCGATGCGTGCGCAATGGCTTGGTAGCCATGCTGCCGCGTGCGCGAGGTGCGTGCAATGAGTGGTTGCGTGTGACGCGATGTAGTGTAGGTGCTCAGGTCGATGCATGGATGAAGAGTGATGCGGGGAGGTGGGGGAGGGGTGAATAGACAGTGTGGAGTGGTGCACGGGAGGATAAAAGAGGGCGGGGGGAGAGTGGGTGAGAGGTATGAGTAGGTGAGTCGTCGTAGATCTCTTGGTGAGGCTGAGGGGGGAGAGGGGGGGACACGAGTTACGGGAGGGAGGGAGGTGAGAGGGTTGCGGAATGGAGTGGGAGAGAACATGATACAAGTTTGACAGCATAGGGTGCAGAGAGGCGGGGGGGGGGGGGGGGGGGGGGGGTTCGGGGGGGGCGCAACCCCCCCGATTGTTTGAAATGCAGGGCGCAATAGAGACAGACAGGAAGGGACATAGCAACGATATATGGCAGGGACCTAGTGACGACGTTCAGGTGATGCTACACTCAGAAGCACCTGGTATGTCTGCACTTGTGAAAGCCGCTCGGACTAGCAAGTTCCTAAGCTTAGGTGCTGCGCGAAAGCACAGGAAGGGCTGTCTCGGGCATAGGGTTTCCAGAGTTGCCCTACTCGTCTCAGATCTGAGTAGGGACTTCACACGTGGGTGTTCGAGGCTCGGGTGGTACTCTAGCACGAAAGGTAGTACTCTGCTGTCGCGCTGCTTACCTTTCTCTGATCATTGCAGTAGTGCGTCCCTGTCACTGTACTGTACCTCGTCGAAGATCCGCTGAATGAAGGTGGAGTGGTAACCGCGAGCTCGCAAGCGCGTTGCAAATGAGGATTTCATCCGTCGGAATCCCTCTTCCGAGGATTCTCTTAGGAGGTAGCGGTACAACTCACCGATGATGAATCCACGCTTGCAGTGTCGCGGGTGTGCCGAGCGGAACGGGAAATACTGGTACACGTTCAGCGGTTTCTGGTATACCGAGGTATCTAGGAAACCGCCTTCCGT
Organism: Closterium sp. Naga37s-1; assembly: GCA_947471745.1. Lineage (NCBI taxonomy): Eukaryota > Viridiplantae > Streptophyta > Zygnematophyceae > Desmidiales > Closteriaceae > Closterium > Closterium sp. Naga37s-1. Next base: position 1,289,582 of record CANJKZ010000065.1, read on the forward strand.
GTTTTCCTTCCGCGTCGCTTCCCACTGCGTGCCTTTGGTGAAGGTGATGTCGAGTAGTGTGAAAGTAGTGGTGCTGATTTCAGTGGTAATGCGTATGCCTTCCATGAGGTTGTTGTACGCTTCTATCCATCGATGCAGATCTGCCAGCGATCCGGTCCAGACTATGAGTCCGTCATCGATGTAGCGCTTATGTAGTAGCACATGCTCCGAAAGGGAAGGATATAGCTCCTTCATGCGAGCGTCTAACCAACTCATGAAAAGCACTGCATATATCACCGCTACCGGGGTTCCCATGGCCGTACCACGGATCTGTCTATAGAACCTTCCGTCGAACTGGAGATGATTTTTAGTCATCACGAGCTCGAGCAGCTCACAGCAGGCGCTGAGCTGCTTCGGGGGGCTCGTCTCCGACCAGCCCTGGTAGCCATGCAAGCGCACGAATTTTTCTTTGGTTTCTCGGATGGCAGCGATGCCTTGCTGCAGCGGGATCGATGGGTAGAGACTCTCTACATCGTACGTGAGGAAGATCGCATTTTCGGGTATGGGGAGGGAACGAAGCGTATGTAGGAGGGTGATCGAGTCCGGTAGGTGAGCTGGCGCTAAAGTTAGCAGTGGGCGTAGGTAATAATCCAAAACCTGGCTGGCATGCTCAAACACCCACAGTGTAGACGAGCAGATTGGTCTCCCCTTGACAGGTGTTTTGTGTAGTTTTGGTAGTAAGTAAAACCTGCATACACGAAAATGTCCAGGGTCTGTACCTGTACGCCGCTCGCTGTCTGCGTCTGTGTGTTGCTCGCGGTCTGAGTCTGTGCGTCGCTCAACCCTAGGTTGCAGGATGTATTCAATGGTTTCATTTGGAAACCTGTTCTTGTACCTCGTGCACCACTCGTTGAGGTCTCTACACAGCTCGTCCATGGGTACCGCTGCAACTTCTCTGTAGGTTTTGGTGTCGGATAGCTGTCTGAGTGCTTCTGCTCGGTACCACGAGGTGTCTAGGAGGGCTAGACCTAGATTCTTATCCGCTGGCTTCACCACCACCTGCGAATTCTTACCCAGTCTTTTTAGACACCGTAACGCATGTTCACTTATGTTCCTGCGAGCGGGGCGCGTCATCAGTGGGAGGCGTTCAACGACGTTTCTCTCCACCTCGGCGATGTATCGCTCAACAGGGGGTGTAGCTGGGTTTGGCATCCAGGTCGGGTTGCGAATCCGGAAGCGCGGGGCTGGCCTGTCGGATGAGAACTGCGAGGTCATTCTCACTGCTCTCGTGAATTTTGAGAGTGCACTCATTATGACTTGTTCCGTGGGGGGTGGTGGTGTCGGGATGAACGAGAGTCCTAGGCTTAAGCCCTCAAGCTCCGTTGGTGAGAGGGCTAGTGCGGATCGGTTGTGAATGAATTTGGAATCAAGTTCATCTTGGATTGTGGTTTGAGGTGCTCGGAGAAGGTGCTTCTGGGTCGGGTTCAAAGGATTTGACTTGTAAGTTTTCCGAGGCCTCGAACGGAGTTGCTTATGCTGTCTAGCCGGGCTTACCTGCAGGTTTATGCCGTATGTTGCAACCGGTGGGCTTCGGGGGAGGGGGGCACTCATATTGTTTGGGTGGGGTGTGTTCGTTGAAGGGTGCGTTGGCTGGCAGAATGTGGGTTGTGCTTCCGGGCTGGTGCTGGTTCGTTGGTGGGGGTTGCGCGAGGGTGTCTTACATCTCTTTGGCTGTGGGGCTGGAGTGGGTGGGGACTCTCGTACGTACCTCTGAGTTGTGGTGTCCGCCATGGTTGTTCGGCCACTTGCTGGACGAGGCGTGGTGTTCTGAGGTGTATGGGGAGGAATCAACGGCCTAAAAAAGACATGGGTAGAGTATGGGCAACAGGCATGTAGTTGGGGTTATACGGTACTCCTATTCCATCAGGGGGTCCGACCCATCCCACCGGTTGGGCTGTCTGAGCTCCTCTCGCCACCTGTTGGAAGGTGGGAGCGGGGGGTGCGTATGCATATGTTGCTGGTGCGGGTGTTGATGACATGTCTGACAGATATGAGAGTGCAGGTTGTGCGGGTGCTGATGTGGGCTGGGTATGAACGATGTGCTGCGGAAAGATTAGGGGTTGTGTGTGGTGCATGATGCTGTTGCCTGGTGCCAAGGTGTGATGCAGGGTGGTGAAGGGGTAAGGGTGATAAATGTTGTGAAATGCCGGTGCTGCCATGAAATTGTATGCGGGGGCTGCTGGTGGCATGGAAGCTTGCAAGGCAGGTTGGGCAGGGGTGCTGGGCTGTTGCGTAGCCTGTGCTTGCGTCGCTTGGGTGTGGTCACTCGTGCATTGTGCTGGCTGAGCTGCGTGCTCGGTTGCAGGCTGCTCTCTCTGTGCCGGCTGCCCCTGACCTAGCTGCGTGCTCTCAGGCTGTTCCAACTGAGTGCCTCTTTGCTGCCCTCCCTCTTCCGTGCGCGCTCCCTGTCGTGCATGCTCCTCTGCTCTCTGCAATGTGCTTGCATTTGTGCGCCTTGCTGGCCGGGTGGGCAGTGAGGGGAATTGTGGTGCCATGCGAAGCGCATAGTGCTGCTGAAACGGTGTCGGTATAGCGGTGTGGGCTGTCCCTGTGCGCGGTTGACTGGGTGGATTTACCTTTAGCCCATGCATAGCTACCTTCACCGCCGCCGCAGTCTTGGCGAGTGTTGCGGCTGACTGCGAGGCCCTCGCCGTTGCCTGCAGGTGTCCTCCCCGTCGTATGCCCTCCGCGTGCCGCGAGTTCGTTGCGGGTCTGGCCGCCACTGCTGCCGGCTGCGCCGCTACCCTAGCTGCTGCCGATGCTGCTGCTGCACCAGCTGCTCTCTGTGTGGTGGCTGCACTTGCTGCTGCTGGCTCGGTTGTGGCTGGTGCATTGGCACTAGTTGCAGCCCCTGCCCCTGCTGCTGCCTGTGCCGTCACCGCAGTGGACTCTTGTCCTGCTGCCGCTGTAGCACCTGCTGCCGGCGTGGTTGCTGCTCCCGTTTCACTCCTCTCCCCGGGCTGCCTCCCGTCCTCTCCTCCCCCCTCTGCTAGTGCTGTTGCAGGTGGGACAGCCGCTGCCCCCTCTGTGGTCCCCCCAGTCCGAGGTGCTGCAGTTGCTATGGGTGGCTGGTTGGTGGTTCTGTTTTGTGCTCTGTTTTTCTTTGCCTCACGTCGGCGTTGTGCCTTGCTCTTAACCGTTGGCTGCCCTGATTCTACCGTGGGCCCGCTGACTCTCTGGCGTCGTTCCAGGGCTTGGACTCGCTGCTGCAGTGGGTCTATGCCCTTGATAACCAGGGTGTTGACCAGCGAAACCAGATCGGTAGAAGGGTTTGCTAGGGTCCCCTCTCTCCTCGCCTGCACTGCCCGCTCCTTCTCTCGCCTGGCTGTCACCCTCTCCTTCGAGTTCCGGTTGCCTTTTATCCACACAGCGTGGCACATCAGCTCGCGTGCCATGCCACGGGCTAAGTAGTCCGCAGCCAGCTTCTTAAGATAGGTGTCAGCAGCTGGAGTACCGGGTGTGGTGTGACCGTTGAGGAGGTGAGGGTTTCCCTCCAAGAATGGCTCAAAACCAGCGTGTGCCCGCTTCTGCCAGAGCTCCAGCGTTGCTTCTCCTACCGCCTTCTCTCTCTCTTTGTAGACCAGCAGGGTCACATGCGCTTTAGTCTTGAAGCTCTTCATCTGGTCCTCAAGCTCGCGGTTGAGTTGTTCCTGCAAGACGGCGTCGGTGAGTTGGAGCGTCGGAGTTGAGATCCTTAGAGCGTGGGTCACCTCACCCTCCCTGAGCTGCTTCTGGAGCTCCTTCAGGCCGTTCGATACCCTGCTGAAAGAACGAAGACTATCCTGGAACGAGGCCAGCTCCTCCTCGAGTGCTTTGCCCACGGTTTCGCGTAGGGTAGCCGGAGGCAAGCCTGCCGGGGGTTCAGGTGGTGTCTTGTCTAGTAGTAGCGGCTGCAGGTCGTCAAACAGCCGGCTCCATACGGTGGGGAGATCATCGCCTTCCGCCAGCCTATAAGCCGCCCCCAGCCCCCTCAGCCCGAGCTCTTCACCCCGCATAATCGCTGCTGCCGCCTTCTTGATGTCCCTGCGCGTTAGGTTCACCAAGTCGGCGTCTGGGTCTTGATGGCTCCTTGGGCTCATGGGTTGCTCCGCCTCGTCCTCTCCTCCCCATGGATCGAACTCAACAGGGCAGTAGAGAGTCAAGGTTTGTTCTCGGTCGGTTCTGGCAGGCGCGTCCGTGTTGATGTTTTCCGGGTGTTGCTGCGTCTCTGGCTGTGCAAGCGGTGTGTTTGCTGCTGTCCCTTCATCTCTGGCCTGGATCTGTGATGCGTTTGAGTTCGGTAATTGCGTTGCAGGTGTGGTCCCATCGCTACGGTTGACCGGTTGGTTCTGGTCTTGTCGCTTGGCAGGTGGAGGGTGTGCAGTAGGCGCTGCTCCCCTACTCGGCTGCCCCTCAGTGCCTTCACACGCTAGCATGAAGTCTTTGATATAGCTGCTTGTGACGACAAACGCCTCTCCCAGCTTCATATTCATCGCCACCCTCGACCCCGTTGGTACCTCCCTAGCGTTAGCCGCTGCTACTTCAGGTTGCTCCGCTGCCGGTGCCGGGTGTGCAGCGCCTATCTCTTGTGCTTCAGCCCTCTCTGCCTTGTCCTTGCCGGTGGTTTCTAGCGCCGTTGTTGGCTGCGAAGGTGTCGGTACTTGTACGGCTGCATCCTCTCCTGCCCTCCCTACCCCCATCCCTCTCTCCCTCTCCCTGCTTTCCCCTGCTGCAGCGTTGTCTTCCCGCTGTGCCACGTCAGCTGCGTTGGTCTCTGCCATCACCTCCGCATCAGCTCCTCCCGGGTCTCTCGCCGTTAGTAACCCGGGCATTGGGCTGGCGGACGGAGGGGCTTGGCTGGGATCTGCTGGGAAGGGGGGGTTTGCCAGAGGGGCCATGGGGGCTGATGTAGGATGACGTGCAGCTCCGTCCTGTACGAAGAGGCTGCTTGTGCTTCCCACCTGTTGCATCCCTGGCATTGGGCTGGAGGTTGGGGTGGTGTGGGGCATGAGAGTTGCTGCTGCAGCATCATAGACTACCGGTACCGCTTCTGCATCGTCCGTGGCTGCTGTCCCCGTTGTGTTGGCTGCTGTAGGTGATCCATCCGCTGCTGGTGTCTCTGTTGCGTTGCTTGCTGCCGGTGTCGCTCCTGTGCTGGTTGCCGTTGGTGCCACTGCTGCGTCGACTGTTGCAACCATAACTGCTGCCCTGGCTGCTGCTGGGGGAATTCCTGGCATTGGGCTGAAGGGTGGGGTGGTGTGTAACGGGAGTGCTGCTGTTGCATCAACTGCTGCCAGTGCCGTTACTGCACCGTCCGTTACTGGTGCCCCTGCCGTGTTGGCTGCTGCTGGTGTAGCTGCCGCGTCAGCTATTGCTTCTGTCACAACTGCTTCCGGTGCCACTGCTGCACGGTATAATGCGTGCCACGGGGGGGATCCAGCCGGGGAGAATGTCCGGAGCATAGTGGTTGCTCCGCTGAGAAGGTCCGTGTAGACCTCGTACCAGTTGTCAGGCGTTCTCTGGTTGGAAGAGCTGTGTGGCTGGCTGTGTTCCGGTGTAGTCCGGGGCGCTCCTGCTGTCGTGCCTGAGCCTGACGGCTCTGATTGACCCACAGGTACAGCTCCTGTTGCATCCAGCGCCTTCACGCCCATTCTCGGAGGCTCAGGTGTTGCTGCGAGTGCCGATGAATCTGCCACGCCCGCTACTCCGCCTTCGTCACACTCTCCGGCTTCAACGCTTGCTGTCACTCCCTTCTTCTTCCCTGCTGCTGGCCCTCCGTCCTGCAGCGTCGAGCCTCCTGCTGCCGCGTCTGGGCACGCCGGCGTTGCTGAGTGCGTGGGCAGTGCTGCAGCAGTCGTTGCTGTTGCACCTGTGGCTGAGGGTGTTGCTGCGGGTGAGGCTGCTGGCGCTCTTACTGGTACGGCTGACGGTGGCGGTGTCACTGCTGCCATGGTAACTGTTTCAGTGACGTTCGTGTTTGCCTTGGTATTCGACTGCGCAGCTCGTGGTGGCGTCAGCATCTGGGCAGGTGTAGCCGTGGGCGCGTCTGTTCCGCCGTCTGCTCCCCTTCCCGTGTCCCCTCCCGCCATTGCGGAATCGTCTCCGCCTTCCTCTGAGTTGGCGGAGTGAGCAGCGGGAGTGGAGAGCGGGGAATCCCCTGCTCCGTTTGAAGCAGCCCTCTCCCCTTCCGAATATTCTTCTCCAGCCCCTGACGTCCCCGCGTTTGCCGTTTCCTGTGATGCTGCTGCTCTGAATCTGACGCCGAGGCGCCTTCTGACTGTGCTGAGTTGGTAGTGAGTGTGGCGGCTATTTCTAGCAGTTCGCGATCTCGTGCCTAGAAAAACCGTCATACTAGTAGCCGGCCTCCGACTTCTTCGCTCGATCTGCAGTTCGTCGAGCGGCCTAGTTTAGGGTTTGATTCATATAAAAAAGCCTAGCTGCAGCTACTAGTTTAACCCAGTTTAAGCTGGGCGGTTTTGCTATGGCGGCTACTAAGTAGCGTGAGAGGAGGAGGAGGAGGAGGTAAGTGACGGGTGGGTTGGATGGGTGGGGTGGCGAAAAATTGAAACCGAGGCGCGCATTTGACGCGCGCGCCTCGGCGGTCAAGAATCGAGAAATTGGGGGGCGAAAAAAAATAGAGTTGACTTGGCGAGAAAAAAAATTTCTCGCCAAGGAATGACTTGTGAATCAAGAAAACAGGAATGAAATGACTAAGTGAAAGTTGGGTACAAAAGGCAAACCCTAGGCAACTGTACCCCATATGTGCTACCCCACTATAGCCTACAGTAGCTATGTCATATAACTCTGACACACCCCCATAGGCAAAGTGGGGGAGAACAAGGGGTCACAAGACCAGTCAAGCAAAGCAAAGCAAGCTCAGGGTGGATCACAAAGTCACCACACATTCCGAGCACAAGTTCAAGGCCACAAGGCCAGTTCACATGCAGGATTACATATATATATAAGGCTAGACAAGCAAGAGCAGGAGTATATATATATGCAACAGTACAAACAAGGTCAAGAGGTGAGCAAGTGAGGCAAGGTAGGTACAAGACCCAGCTGAGTACAGAAGCGCTGATGATCACAAGGCGCAAGTGCCTTGGTGAAGATATCAGCAGTGTTGGCCTCAGAGGCCACGTACGCAAGTCGCAGCTGACCACGCTGCTGTAGCTCACGAGCAAGGAAGTAGCGAAGAGCAATGTGCTTCGTTCTGTGCTCCAGTCTCTGCTCTCGACACAAGGCCAGCATGGCCTTGTTGTCTACGTAGAGCACTGGAGGAGAACGAGGCGGCTCTCCGAGGTCAGTCAGCAGGTAGGTGAGCCAGCGAAGCTCCTGTGCAGCCATGGCCCCGGCGTAGATCTCAGCCTCACAACTGGAGCCGAGAACAGAAGACGAGCGAGTAGCCCGCCACGAAACAGAGCCGGAACCAAGGCTGAAGGTGTAACCCTGTGACGACCGCTGCGTAGCCTGGTCGTCAGCCCAAGAAGCGTCTGCGTGTCCAGTGAGGACCACTGGACTCTGCCCTCCAAGCACAAGCCCCATGCCCGACGTACTGCACAAGTAGCGCAACACCCTCTTCGCTGCAGCCATGTGCTCCGGTATGTGTCTCCCAGGAGCAACATAGCGTGCAAGAATGCTAAGAGAGTATGCAAGGTCAGGTCGTGTGCAGGTCATCAGGTACATGAGGCAGCCAACAAGCTCTGGGTACGGGCCACTCGACTCTACGGACTCATCCGAAGGCAGAGCTGAGAGCGAGTGGCGAGTAGGCAGAGGAGTGGCCTGAGGCGAGGAGTACGTGAAGCCGAAGCGCTGAAGGACCTGCTGCACCATGTGTGACTGAGTCAGGGTAATGGTGCGGCGTGCTCTGTCCCGGGTGATCTGCAAGCCAAGGTAGCTGCGCA
>CANJKZ010000066.1:7500-67628 GCA_947471745.1 Closterium sp. Naga37s-1
GCGCGCGGGGGGTGCAGCGTCCTCCCGGCGAGCGCGCGGGGGGTGCAACGAGCCCCCGGCGAGCGCGCGGGGGGTGCAACGAGCCCCCGGCGAGCGCGCGGGGGGTGCAACGAGCCCCCGGCGAGCGCGCGGGGGGTGCAACGTCCTCCCGGCGAGCGCGCGGGGGTTGCAACGTCCTCCCGGCGAGCGCGCGGGGGTTGCAACGACCTCCCGGCGAGCGCGCAGGGGATGCAACGTCCTCCCGACGAGCGCGCGGGGGTGCAACGTCCTCCCGGCGAGCGCGCGGGGGGTGCAACGAGCTCCCGGCGAGCGCGCGGGGGGTGCAACGAGCTCCCGGCGAGCGCGCGGGGGGTGCAACGAGCTCCCGGCGAGCGCGCGGGGGGTGCAACGAGCTCCCGGCGAGCGCGCGGGGGGTGCAACGAGCTCCCGGCGAGCGCGCGGGGGGTGCAACGTCCTCCCGGCGAGCGCGCGGGGGGTGCAACGTCCTCCCGGCGAGCGCGCGGGGGGTGCAACGTCCTCCCGGCGAGCGCGCGGGGGGTGCAACGACCTCCCGGCGAGCGCGCGGGGGGTGCAACGTCCTCCCGGCGAGCGCGCGGGGGGTGCAACGTCCTCCCGGCGAGCGCGCGGGGGTTGCAAGACCTCCCGGCGAGCGCGCGGGGGGTGCAACGTCCTCCCGGCGAGCGCGCGGGGGGTGCAACGTCCTCCCGGCGAGCGCGCGGGGGGTGCAACGTCCTCCCGGGGAGCGCGCGGGGGGTGCAACGTCATCCCGGGGAGCGCGCGGGAGGTGCAACGTCCTCCCGGCGAGCGCGCGGGGGGTGCAACGACCTCCCGGCGAGCGCGCGGGGGTTGCAACGATCTCCCGACGAGCGCGAGGGGGGTGCAACGTGCTCCCAGCGAGCACGCGGGGGGTGCAACGTGCTCCCGGCGAGCGCGCGGGGGGTGCAACGTGCTCCCGGCGAGCGCGCGGGGGGTGCAACGTGCTCCCGGCGAGCGCGCGGGGGGTGCAACGTGCTCCCGGCGAGCGCGCGGGGGGTGCAACGTGCTCCCGGCGAGCGCGCGGGGGGTGCAACGTGCTCCCGGCGAGCGCGCGGGGGGTGCAACGACCTCCCGACGAGCGCGCGGGGGTTGCAACGATCTCCCGACGAGCGCGCGGGGGGTGCAACGTGCTCCCGGCGAGCGCGCGGGGGGTGCAACGTGCTCCCGGCGAGCGCGCGGGGGGTGCAACGTGCTCCCGGCGAGCGCGCGGGGGGTGCAACGTGCTCCCGGCGAGCGCGCGGGGGGTGCAACGTCCTCCCGGCGAGCGCGCGGGGGGTGCAACGTCCTCCCGGCGAGCGCACGGGGCGTGCAACGACCTCCCGGCGAGCGCGCGGGGGGTGCAACGACCTCCCGACGAGCGTGAGGGGGTTGCAACGACCTCCCGGCGAGCGGCGGCGCGCGGGGGGAGCAACGTCCTCCCGGCGAGCGCGCGGGGGGTGCAACGTCCTCCCGGCGAGCGCGCGGGGGGTGCAACGTCCTCCCGGCGAGCGCGCGGGGGGTGCAACGTCCTCCCGGCGAGCGCGCGGGGGGTGCAACGTCCTCCCGGCGAGCGCGCGGGGCGTGCAACGTCCTCCCGGCGAGCGCGCGGGGGGTGCAACGTCCTCCCGACGAGCGCGAGGGGGTTGCAACGACCTCCCGGCGAGCGCGCGGGGGGAGCAACGACCTCCCGGCGAGCGCGCGGGGGGTGCAACGTCCTCCCGGCGAGCGCGCGGGGGGTGCAACGTCCTCCCGGCGAGCGCGCGGGGGGTGCAACGTCCTCCCGGCGAGCGCGCGGGGGGTGCAACGTCCTCCCGGCGAGCGCGCGGGGGGTGCAACGACCTCCCGGCGAGCGCGCGGGGGGTGCAACGACCTCCCGGCGAGCGCGCGGGGGGTGCAACGTCCTCCCGGCGAGCGCGCGGGCGGTGCAACGACCTCCCGGCGAGCGCGCGGGCGGTGCAACGACCTCCCGGCGAGCGCGCGGGGGTTGCAACGTCCTCCCGGCGAGCGCGCGGGGGGTGCAACGTCCTCCCGGCGAGCGCGCGGGGGGTGCAACGTCCTCCCGGCGAGCGCGCGGGGGGTGCAACGTCCTCCCCGCGAGCGCGCGGGGGGTGCAACGACCTCCCGACGAGCGCGCGGGGGTTGCAACGACCTCCCGGCGAGCGCGAGGGGGGTGCAACGACCTCCCGGCGAGCGCGCGGGGGGTGCAACGACCTCCCGGCGAGCGCGCGGGGGGTGCAACGTCCTCCCGGCGAGCGCGCGGGGGGTGCAACGTCCTCCCGGCGAGCGCGCGGGAGGTGCAACGACCTCCCGACGAGCGCGAGGGGGTTGCAACGACCTCCCGGCGAGCGCGCGGGGGTTGCAACGACCTCCCGGCGAGCGCGCGGGGGGTGCAACGTCCTCCCGGCGAGCGCGCGGGGGGTGCAACGTCCTCCCGGCGAGCGCGCGGGGGGAGCAACGTCCTCCCGTCGAGCGCGCGGGGGGGCAACGTCCTCCCGGCGAGCGCGCGGGGGGTGCAACGTCCTCCCGGCGAGCGCGCGGGGGGTGCAACGACCTCCCGGCGAGCGCGCGGGGGGTGCAACGTCCTCCCGGCGAGCGCGCGGGGGGTGCAACGTCCTCCCGGCGAGCGCGCGGGCGGTGCAACGACCTCCCGGCGAGCGCGCGGGCGGTGCAAACGTCCTCCCGGCGAGCGCGCGGGGGTTGCAACGACCTCCCGGCGAGCGCGCGGGGGGTGCAACGTCCTCCCGGCGAGCGCGCGGGGGGTGCAACGTCCTCTCGGCGAGCGCGCGGGGGGTGCAACGTCCTCCCCGCGAGCGCGCGAGGGGTGCAACGACCTCCCGACGAGCGCGCGGGGGTTGCAACGACCTCCCGGCGAGCGCGAGGGGGGTGCAACGTCCTCCCGGCGAGCGCGCGGGGGGTGCAACGACCTCCCGGCGAGCGCGCGGGAGGTGCAACGTCCTCCCGGCGAGCGCGCGGGGGGTGCAACGTCCTCCCGGCGAGCGCGCGGGGGGTGCAACGACCTCCCGGCGAGCGCGCGGGGGGTGCAACGTCCTCCCGGCGAGCGCGCGGGGGGTGCAACGTCCTCCCGGCGAGCGCGCGGGGGGTGCAACGTCCTCCCGGCGAGCGCGCGGGGGGTGCAACGTCCTCCCGGCGAGCGCGCGGGGGGTGCAACGTCCGCCCGGCGAGCGCGCGGGAGGTGCAACGACCTCCCGGCGAGCGCGCGGGGGGTGCAACGACCTCCCGGCGAGCGCGCGGGGGGTGCAACGACCTCCCGGCGAGCGCGCGGGGGGTGCAACGACCTCCCGGCGAGCGCGCGGGGGGTGCAACGTCCTCCCGGCGAGCGCGCGGGGGGTGCAACGTCCTCCCGGCGAGCGCGCGGGGGGTGCAACGTCCTCCCGGCGAGCGCGCGGGAGGTGCAACGTCCTCCCGGCGAGCGCGCGGGGGGTGCAACGACCTCCCGGCGAGCGCGCGGGAGGTGCAACGACCTCCTGGCGAGCGCGCGGGGGGTGCAACGACCTCCCGGCGAGCGCGCGGGGGGTGCAACGACCTCCCGGCGAGCGCGCGGGGGTTGCAACGTCCTCCCGGCGAGCGCGCGGGGGGTGCAACGACCTCCCGGCGAGCGCGCGGGGGGTGCAACGTCCTCCCGTCGAGCGCGCGGGGGGTGCAACGTCCTCCCGGCGAGCGCGCGGGGGGTGCAACGTCCTCCCGGCGAGCGCGCGGGGGGTGCAACGACCTCCCGGCGAGCGCGCGGGGGGTGCAACGTCCTCCCGGCGAGCGCGCGGGGGGTGCAACGACCTCCCGGCGAGCGCGCGGGGGGTGCAACGACCTCCCGGCGAGCGCGCGGGGGGTGCAGCGACCTCCCGGCGAGCGCGCGGGGGGTGCAACGTCCTCCCGGCGAGCGCGCGGGGGGTGCAACGAGCTCCCGGCGAGCGCGCGGGGGGTGCAACGACCTCCCGGCGCGCGCGCGGGGGGTGCAACGTCCTCCCGGCGCGCGCGCGGGGGGTGCAACGAGCTCCCGGCGAGCGCGCGGGGGGTGCAACGTCCTCCGGGCGAGCGCGCGGGGGGTGCAACGTCCTCCCGGCGAGCGCGCGGGGGGTGCAACGTCCTCCCGGCGAGCGCGCGGGGGGTGCAACGACCTCCCGGCGAGCGCGCGGGGGGTGCAACGTCCTCCCGGCGAGCGCGCGGGGGGTGCAACGACCTCCCGGCGAGCGCGAGGGGGTCGCAACGTCCTCCCGGCGAGCGCGCGGGGGGTGCAACGAGCTCCCGGCGAGCGCGCGGGGGGTGCAACGACCTCCCGGCGCGCGCGCGGGGGTCGCAACGTCCTCCCGGCGAGCGCGCGGGGGGTGCAACGTCCTCCCGGCGCGCGCGCGGGGGGTGCAACGTCCTCCCGTCGAGCGCGCGGGGGGTGCAACGTCCTCCCGGCGAGCGCGCGGGGGGTGCAACGTCCTCCCGGCGAGCGCGCGGGGGGTGCAACGTCCTCCCGGCGAGCGCGCGGGGGGTGCAACGTCCTCCCGGCGAGCGCGCGGGGGGTGCAACGTCCTCCCGGCGAGCGCGCGGGGGGTGCAACGTCCTCCCGGCGAGCGCGCGGGGGGTGCAACGACCTCCCGGCGAGCGCGCGGCGGGTGCAACGTCCTTCCGGCGAGCGCGCGGCGGGTGCAACGTCCTCCCGGCGAGCGCGCGGGGGGTGCAACGTCCTCCCGGCGAGCGCGCGGGGGGTGCAACGACCTTCCGGGGAGCGCGCGGGAGGTGCAACGACCTCCCGGCGAGCGCGCGGGGGATGCAACGTCCTCCCGGCGAGCGCGCGGGGGATGCAACGTCCTCCCGGCGCGCGCGCGGGGGGTGCAACGTCCTCCCGGCGCGCGCGCGGGGGGTGCAACGTCCTCCCGGCGCGCGCGCGGGGGGTGCAACGTCCTCCCGGCGAGCGCGCGGGGGGTGCAACGACCTCCCGGCGAGCGCGCGGGGGGTGCAACGTCCTCCCGGCGAGCGCGCGGGGGGTGCAACGTCCTCCCGGCGAGCGCGCGGGGGTTGCAACGACCTCCCGGCGAGCGCGCGGGGGATGCAACGTCCTCCCGGCGAGCGCGCGGGGGGTGCAACGTCCTCCCGGCGAGCGCGCGGGGGGTGCAACGTCCTCCCGCTCTGCAAGGTGTAATTGAACATGGGCCACACAAATATACAACAATATTCAGGTCGTTTGATGCTTTTCCCTATGCTTATAGGGATCAATGCGCTTCCTTAGCATTTGTAGGTAGGCACGGCCGTCATCGCGGGCGCCGAACTTTTCTGTGCGCGCGAACCAAGCTGAAGTTGCTCTGGAAGGTGTATTTGAATATGGGCCACCCGAATATGGAACAAAACTCGGGTCGTTCAATGCTTTTCTTTACGCTTATAGGGATCAATGCGCTTCCCTAGCATTTGTCGGCAGGCACGGCCGTCATCGTGGGCGCCGAACTTTTTTGTGCGCGCGAACCGAGCTGAAGTTTCTCTGGAAGGTGTATTTGAACATGAGCCACACGAATATGCAACAAACTTCGGGTTGTTCGATGCTTTCCCCTACGCTTATAGGGATCAATGCGCTTCCTTAGCATATGTGGGCAGGCACGGCCGTCATCGCGGGCGCCGAACTTTTCTGTGCGCGCGAACCGAGCTGAAGTTGCTATGGTAGGTGTATTTAAACATGGGCCACCCAAATATGCAACAAAACTCGGGTCGTTCGATGCTTTTCCCTACGCTTATAGGGATCGATGCGCTTCCCTAGCATTTGTCGGCAGGCACGGCCGTCATCGCGGGCGTCAAACTTTTCTTTGCGCGCGAACCGAGCTGAAGTTACATTTCTGTGCGCGCGAACCAAGCTGAAGTTTCTCTGGAAGGTGTATTTGAATATGGGCCACCCGAATATGCAACAAAACTCGGGTCGTTCGATGCTTTTCTTTACGCTTATAGGGATCAATGCGCTTCCCTAGCATTTTTCGGCAGGCATGGCCGTCATCGTGGGCGCCGACCTTTTCTGTGCGCGCGAACCAAGCTGAAGTTGCTATGGAAGGTATATTTGAACATGGGCCACCCGAGTTGGCAACAAAATTCGGGTCGTTGAATGATTTTCTTTACACTAAAAGGGATCAATGCGCTTCTCTAGCATTTGTCGACAAGCACGACCGTCATCGTGGGCGCCGAACTTTTCTGTGCGCGCGAACCAAGCTGAAGTTGCTCTGGTAGGTGTATTCGAACATGGGCCACCCGAATTGGCAACAAAAATCGGGTCGTCCGATGCTTTTCTTTACGCTTATAGGGATCAATGCGCTTCCCTAGCATTTGATGGCAGGCACGGCCGTCATCGTGGGCGCCGAACATTTCTGTGCGCGCGAACCAAGCTGAAGTTGCTCTGGAAGGTGTATTTGAATATGGGCCACCCAAATTTGCAACACAATTCGGGTCGTCGGATGCTTTTCCCTACGCTTATATGGATCAATGCACTTCCTTAGCATTTGTCGGCAGGCACGTCTGTCATCGCGGGCGCCGAACTTTTTTGTGCACGCGAACCAAGCTGAAGTTGCTCTGCAAGGTGTATTTGAATATGGGCCACACGAATATGCACAAACTTTGGGTCGTTCGATGCTTTCCCCTACGCTTATAGGGATCAATGCGCTTCCTTAGCATTTGTGGGCAGGCACGGCCGTCATCGCGGGCGCCGAACTTTTCTGTGCGTGCGAACCGAGCTGATGCTGCTCTGGAAGGTGTAATTGAACATGAACCACACGAATATACAACAATATTCGGGTCATTCGATGCTTTTCCCTACGCTTATAGGGATCTGAGAAGATTTGAACAAGAATGGATGAACTATGAAATGAAGTGAGTACAAATATGAAACCCTAATTGGTTGTACCCCCTATGGGATACCCCACTATAGCCTACACAAAAGTATAAGCTATAATGTTCTGACACACCCCCATAGGCAAAGTGGGGGAGAACAAGGGGTCACAAGACCAGTCAAGCAAAGTAAAGCAAAGCAAGCTCAGGGTGGATCACAAAGTCACCACACAGTCCGAGCACAGGGTCAAGGCCACACGGCCAGTTCACATGCAAGAGTACACACATATATATAAAACTAGACATGCAAGAGCAGGTATATATATATGTGAGAGTACAGGCAAGGTCAAGAGGAGAGCAAGTGAGGCAAGACGGGCACAAGACCCAGCTGAGTGCAGAAGCGCTGATGATCACAAGGCGGAAGTGCCTTGGTGAAGACATCAGCAGTGTTGGCCTCAGAGGCCACGTACGCAAGCCGCAACTGACCACGTTGCTGTAGCTCACGAGCAAGGAAGTAGCGGAGAGCAATGTGCTTTGTTCTGTGCTCCAGTCGCTGCTCTCGACACAAGGCCAGCATGGCCTTGTTGTCTACGTACAGGACTGGAGGAGAACGAGGCGGCTCTCCAAGGTCGGTCAGCAGGTAGGTGAGCCAGCGAAGCTCCTGTGCAGCCATGGCCCCGGCGTAGATCTCAGCCTCACAACTCGAGCCAAGAACAGAAGACGAGCGAGTAGCCCGCCACGAAACAGAGCCGGAACCAAGGCTGAAGGTGTAACCCTGTGACGACCGCTGCGTAGCCTGGTCGTCAGCCCAGGAAGCGTCCGCGTGCCCAGTGAGGACCACTGGACTCCGCCCTCCAAGCACTAGCCCCATGCCCGACGTACTGCACAAGTAGCGCAACACCCTCTTCGCTGCAGCCATGTGCTCTGGTCTGTGTCTCCCAGGAGCAACATAGCGTGCGAGAATGCTAAGAGGGTATGCAAGGTCAGGTCGTGTGCAGGTCATCAGGTACATGAGGCAGCCAACAAGCTCTGGGTACGGGCCACTCGACTCTACGGACTCATCCGAAGGCAGAGCTGAGAGCGAGTGGCGAGTAGACAGAGGAGTGGCCTGAGGCGAGGAGTACGTGAAGCCGAAGCGCTGAAGGACCTGCTGCACCATGTGTGACTGAGTCAGGGTAATGGTGCGGCGTGCTCTGTCCCGGGTGATCTGCAAGCCAAGGTAGCTGCGCAGTTCACCCAGGTCTGTGCACGTGTGTCTCTTCTGCAGCTCGGACTTCACGTAGGCGAGTCCAGCAGTGTCAGCTGTGGCAAAGACCAAGTCGTCGACGTACACGAGGATGTAGAACGGCGGCAGAGAGGTGTCGGTGCGTAGAAACAGCGACGGGTCGGCAGTAGACGGAGCAAACCCAAGAGCCGCAAGTGTAGTCCTCAGTGTGTCGTGCCACTCACGTGGCGCCTGGCGGAGACCGTAGACTGGACGCCGGAGACTCCACTGGGTACCAGAAGGGAAAGACCCAGTGAAGCCAGGTGGGCGACGCAGCCAGATCTCCTCGTGCAGGCTGCCCTGCAAGAAAGCTGTGCTGAAGTCAAGAGAGTGTAGCTCGTAGTCACGGTGAGCAGCAACGTGCAGCAGTACCCGAAGAGTGGTCATCTTCGGGGTGGGGGAGAAGGTCTGAAAGTAGTCAACTCCCTGCCGCTGACTGAAGCCACGAGCCACGTAACGCGCCTTGAAGACAGGCGGAGAACCCGGCGGCCGCTTCACCCTGAAGATCCACATGCCACTGACGATGTTCGCCCCAGGAGGGGGGACAGCGTCAACGTAGGTGCCTGTGGACTTCCAGGAAGCCATCTCTGCATCCATAGCTGCCTGCCACTGAGAGGAGTAGGGACCCTCTATCGCCTCCGCGTAAGAGCGCGGAGTCGGGATGTCAAGTGCATCCGGGTCTCCCTCAGGGGTAAGCAGTACGGACACAAGATGAGGTGAGGCAGCTGCCAGACACTGGAACTCCTCCTGCCTGTCCTCAAGGACGTCCGTGCCAAGGGCACACTCACCCCCGACGGACGGAGGACAGACAGACTCAGACTCAGCGACAAGACTAGCAGCGTAGTCTAAGCGACAGCGAGCAGCAAAGTCGACGAGCTCAGTAACGAGAGCAGACGCAGCAGTAGACTCGAAAGAAGGGTCAGTGACAACAGTAGCAAGGAGACGCGTGACAGTAGGACTGGCAGCACGAAGAGAGTCCGACTCCGGGTCGGCAAGAGCAGGAAGAGAGGACTCAGGAGGAGAAGGCAAAGGGGCACGCAGAGGAGCAGTGGACGGACGCAGAGACATCCGGTGCGTGCCAGGGACAGGAGGAGGACGCTGACGCGAACCGCGACCACTAGTGCGAGCAGCACGGACAGGCGACGCAGGGCGAGACGCAGGCTCACGACGCTCAGCCAGACCTCCAGTAGGACCAGTGTAGGGAGAAGGAGCAGGCAAAGGGGAGGTAGGCTGCAACTGTAGCTGGGACGAGACAGGCTGTGGACACTCTAAGGGAGGAGGAGGACCAGTAGAAGGTGGAAGACCAAGAACCTGCTGCAGGAGTGGAACGAAGTACGGTCGAGGCCGCGCGGCGACGCTAGAAGCAGCAGGGACAGCACCAGAACCCTCAGCAGGAGCACCCGCTCCAGCAGCACCACCAGTAGCTCCAGAACCTCCAGTAGCACCAGGAGCACCCCCAGTAGGACTGCCAGCGGTAGTCTCAGCGCCAACACCCTCAGCAGCACCAGCTCCAGTGCACCCAGGACGAGCACCTCCGGGACCCGCGACCGCAGCACCCTCAGCAGCCGAAGGACCTCCAGCACCAGCAGCACGCCTCCAGCGCCGGGCAAACCACTCACGCAGCTCCTGTGGAGAAAGTGGCTCCCGGCGAGACGAAGCACTCGGAGAACCTCCAGGCGGAGCACCTCCAGGCTCAGCACCCCCAGGCGTAGCACCCCTAGGCTCAGCACCCCCAGACGTAGCACCCCTAGGCTCAGCACCCCTAGGCGTAGCACCCCCAGGCTCAGCACCCCCAGGCGTAGCACCCCCAGACGTAGCACCCCCAGGCCCAGCACCCCTAGGCTCCGCACCCCCAGGTACAGCACCCCCAGCCTCAGCACCCTCAGCAGCACCAGAGTCACCAGTGACCTCGACAGGCTCGACCGCGTCTACCTGGGACACACCTGAAGGGGCTGGACCCTGAGGGGGAAGGGGGTCTACCTGGGGGGGACCTGGTACCAGGAAGAGTGGGGGTGGGGGGAGGGACGGAGTGCGGTAGGGGAAGAGGCGGTAGTAGGGGACCGACTCGTCAAACGTGACGTCCTGGGAGGACAGAACACGGCGAGAGGTGGGGTGGTAAAACTGCCACCCAGGCGCGTCAGGGGGGAACCCCAGGAAGACGCAAGGAGCAGCACGAGGGGATAGTTTGTCCGCAGACAGGTCGCGGACAAACGCCCGAGATCCCCAGACCCGGAACGCCGACGCATCGCCAACCTTCCCCGTCCACAGCAGGGCTGGGGAGGTCTCCGGCCTGGAGACCCTGGGGTGGAGGTTGATCTGATGCGCCGCGTACCGAACCGCAAACGGCCACAGAAAATGGGGGGCAGCCGCATGCATCATAGACGTACGAGCGACGTCCATGACCATGCCAATGCGGCGCTCAGCAATCCCATTTTGCTGCGGTGAGTCCGGAAGCGTGAAGGTCTGACGGATGCCCCGCGCACGACAGTAGGCACGCAGAAGGCCAGAGGAGAACTCTCTGCCTCTGTCCGAGTGCAGACGCAGAACAGGAAAGTCCGAGCCGAAGCTCTGCCTGAGCTGGAGACGAGCTGCGCGGATCCAGTCGATCAGCACCTCAGTGACATCACCCTTGCTGCGCAAGGGGAAGACTGTGGTGTAACGCGAGTAGTCGTCAACAACGAGCAGGAAGTAGCGCTCGTGACCCTGTCCACGGACGCGGGCTGGGCCCCACACGTCCATGTGAAGTGTCTGCAACGGGGCCTCTGTCGGAGGAAACTGGGAGGAGTGAGGGGCAGCACGCAGGCGCCCCTCGACACAGGGGACACAGGCAGGGCCAGGGCCCTGAGGAAGGGGAGGGAGGGACCGGGGGAGACCGGACACAAGAAGACGGGAGGCCATACCTCTGAGCCGAAGCAGAGAGGGGTGGCCAAGGCGGTGGTGCCAGAGGAGAGTCTCGTGAGACAGGAGACGACACGAACAGGGGGCAGACTCAGGACCAGACCTGGACGCCGCAGCAAACACCTGACCCGACGGAACTACCCTACCAGACTCAGCAACTGGAGGAGACGCAGTGGTCAGAGTGTACAGGCTCGACCCCGGCTGACGGGTGAACGTAGCCAGGTGACGGCCTGTGCCAGCCTCTGTACAGTGGGTCACTCTCTGACGTGCAGGAGTGAACTGGTGGACCCCCGCATCCTGTAGGTCAGCACCACTCACCAGGTTCGTAGAGAACGAGGGGAGGTAGAGACCAGACAGGGTGCCAGAGGGAGCCGCTGGACACGGGAGGACTGTGGAGAAGCGAGACAGGACAGGACCCCCAGAGGGGTCAGCCAGAGACACTGCAACCGGTCGACTCAGCGGTGTGAGTGTGGTGCGGTCCCGAAAGAAGGAGCGAGACGCCCCAGAGTCAAGGGTGAAGGTGAGGGAGGCCGAAGCCGACGCAGTACCTGAGAGCGCAGACTCACCAGTACCTGAGGACGCAGACACACGAGCACCTAGAGCAGCAGCGTCGCAAGCACCTAGGGCAGCAGCCTCACCAGGACCTAGAGCAGCAGTCTCAATGCCCGGATCGGGCGGGAAACACCGGTAACAGTCACCCTCATCACTAATAGACACAGCATACATGGCAGAGAGAATAGCATCAAAGTCAAGATCATAGATGGCAACACCCGCCCTAGACAGCTCGCCCCAGCGAGGGATCTCGGAGGCCTCCGGGAACTGGTGACGCCACGCGTCCGTCAAGCGGCCAAAGCAGCGCTGGGTGGGGTGGGGACCCCCACACTGCTCACCCGCACGGTCGCCAGTGCGCAAAACGTAGGAGCACGGACCAAAACCCCCACCCCGCTGACGCGCAGTGTACCACTCACGAAGCTGCTGAGGGGACAGGGTGTCACGACCACGCTGCTGCTGCTGGCGCGAGCCACCACCGGAGCCACCCCTCTGCGAAGACCCGCGACCAGCACCACCGCCACCCCCGCCGCCTCCGACGCCTCCGCCGCCTCCGCTACTGCCGCCGCCTCCGCCTCCGCCGCCGCCTCCACCTCCGCCACCTCCTCCACCTCCGCTCCCACCGCCACCGCCGCCGCCACCTCCTCCTCCACTGCCGCCACCGACCCCTCCACCCCCACCTCCACTCCCACCGCCACCCCCACTTCCCCAACTGCTGCCACCTCCACCTCCACCGCCCCCGCTCGCTCCTCCAGCGCCCTTGCCCCCCTTGCCCTTGCCAGAGCGGCGTCTCCCGCTAGGGGCAGACGCCGCACCGACCGACTCAAGAACAAGGAGGTCGGCCGCAGCAGCAGAGGCAACAGAGGGCAGAAGGGGGGAGGGGGAACACCCCTCAAAGATGGGGGTGCGCGGGTCACCACGAGAGGCCCCTACAGCGACTATGCTCTTCTCGGCCGCTAGGAGGGACTTCTCGAGGAGGTCAACAGTGAGAGTGGTGGGACAGACAGAGAGAAAGTGGTCCCTGACTACGCGAAGGGAGTCAGGAAGGCGAGTGACTATGTAGTAAAGAGTGATGTACATGGGGGGGGGGTTCCTGGCGCAGAAGTCAGGAGGGAGTGCAGCGCGGTAGCGAGTGTCACTAGTGCGGAGGTGCGTAATGAGGTCAGTGACTGTGGGAAAGGCAGTAAGATCAGGAAAGAGGTACGGTAGCATGAGACGGCTCAGTGCAGCAGTGGCAGGGGAGGAGTAGCGCGCAACTACAGCGTCGTACAAGGTCTGAGCACTCTTGTACTGACTAAAGTGCGCACGCTCGGAGGTAGGGAGGTGGCGACGCACAGCAAGACGTGCAGCAGCGTCGCGCGTGGCCCACTGGGAGCGAACAGTGGCGTCAGCATCAGCAGCAGGGGCAGTGGAGGTGCCAGAGGTGAGGTCAAAGAGAGAGAGGCCGTCTGCCCTATCGCACTGTAAGAACAGCTGCAGGTCATCTACTCAGACCTCAAAGTCAATGGCCCTACCCTCAGCGTCAAAGGCGAGAACACTAGGGGTAGCCATGACCCTAGACGACTAGCAGCGCAAACAGTGGGGTGAGGACAGTGCAGTGAAAAGGCGCTGTGCTCACCAGACTGGGCAGGTCGGGCGGCCCTGAAGGAGGGCGGCGCGGCGGCTCGGCGGCTCAGCTGCTGGGCGGCCCGGCGGCTCGGCGGCTCAGCTGCTGGGCGGCTCGGCTGCTGGGCGGCTCGGCTGCTGGGCGGCGCGGCCGCTGGGCGGCTCGGCTGCTGGGCGGCTCGGCTGCTCGGCGGCTGGGCGGCTCGGCTGATGGGCGGCTCGGCGGCTCGGCTGCTGGGCGGCTCGGCTGTGCTGCTGCAAGGCACAGGGCCGCAGGTTAGGTGGTGGGGCCGCAGCAGAGGGCGGCGGGGCCGCAGGTAAGGGCGGGGCCGCAGGTAAGGTGGCGGGGCCGCGAGGAAGGGCGGCGGGGCCGCTAGGTAGGGCGGCGGGGCCGCGCGATGGGGCGGCGGGGCCGCGCGATGGGGCGGCGGGGCCGCGCGATGGGGCGGCGGGGCCGCTGGGTTGGGCGGCGGGGCCGCGCGATGGGGCGGCGGGGCCGCGCGATAGGGCGGCGGGGCCGCGCGATGGGGTGGCGGGGCCGCGAGGAAGGGCGGCGGGGCCGCGCGATGGGGCGGCGGGGCCGCGATAGGGCGGCGGGGCCGCTAGGTTGGGCGGCGGAGCCGCTAGGAGAGAGGCGGCGGGGCCGCAGTGCAGGGCCGCTAGGGCGGCTCGACGAAGTGAGGGCCCGAAGCGCGACTCGGGCCGAGCGCGCTTCGGGCAGGAAAAAAAAAAAAAAAATTCGATGTGGTGGGCCCTAAGCACAGTTCCCAAGGGGGAACCTGCTCTGATACCATGAGAAGATTTGAACAAGAATGGATGAACTATGAAATGAAGTGAGTACAAATATGAAACCCTAATTGGTTGTACCCCCTATGGGATACCCCACTATAGCCTACACAAAAGTATAAGCTATAATGTTCTGACAGGATCCATGCGCTTCCTTAGCATTTGTGGGCAGGCACGGCCGTCATCGCGGGCGCCAAACTTTTCTGTGCGCGCGAACCAAGCTGAAGTTGCTCTGGAAGGTGTATTTGAATATGGGCCACACGAATATGCAAAAAATTTTGGGCCGTTCGATGCTTTCCCCTATGCTTATAGGGATCAATGCGCTTCCTTAGCATTTGTGGGCAGGCACGGCCGTCATCGCGGGCGCCGAACTTTTCTGTGCGTGGGAACCGAGCTGAAGTTGCTCTGGTAGGTGTATTCGAACATGGGCCACCCGAATTGGCAACAAAATTCGGGTCGTCGGATGCTTTTCTTTACGCTTATAGGGATCAATGCGCTTCCCTAGCATTTGACAGCAGGCACGGCCGTCATCGTGGGCGCCGAACATTTCTGTGCGCGCGAACCAAGCTGAAGTTTCTCTGGAAGGTGTATTGGAACATGGGCCACCCAAATATGCAACAAAATTCGATATTATAATTTCTTCACAACAGCGCAACGACGCTATGGCGCAACGCAGCAACGACACACGGCGCAAACCGTAAGTTAGAAAATATATTATGAAATGCGCGAGAGCGCGTGTGCGCCAGAGCGCGAGTGCGGGAGAGCGCGACACCATGGGGTGGAGATGTGAGGTGAGTCGACACTTTTCTAGGTGACTTGAAGTCAATAGACACCATGGGGTGGAGATGTGAGGTGAGTCGACACTTTTTTGGGTGACGTGATGTGAGTAGACACCATGGGGTGGACATGTGAGGTGAGTCGACATTTTTTTGATTGACCTGATGCGAGTAGACACCATGGGGTGGAAAAGTGAGGTGAATCGACACTTTTTTTGGGTGACTTGAAGTCAATAGACACCATGGGGTGGAGATATGAGGTGAGTCGACACTTTTTGGGTGATGTGATGCGAGTAGACACCATGGGGTGGAAATGTGAGGTGAGTCGACACCTTTCTGGGTGACTTGATGTGAGTAGACACCATGGGTGGAGATGTGAGGTGAGTCGACACGTTTTTGGGTGATCGCCAAATCCTCACATGGCGATGCTCCTACCTGCATGGCGATGCTCCTAGCTGCATGGCGATGCTCCTAGCTGCATGGCGATGCTCCTAGCTGCATGGCGATGCTCCTAGCTGCATGGCGATGCTCCTAGCTTCAGGCGATGCTCCTAGCTGCATGGCGATGCTCCTAGCTTCATGGCGATGCTCCTAGCTGCATCGCGATGCTCCTAGCTGCAAGGCGATGCTCCTAGCTGCATGGCGATGCTCCTAGCTGCATGGCTATGCTCCTAGCTGCATGGCGATGCTCCAAGCTGCATTGCGATGCTCCGAGCTGCATGGCAATGCTCCTAGCTGCATGGCGATACTCCTAGCTGCATGGCAATGCTCCGAGCTGCAAGGCGATGCTCCTAACTGCATGGCGATGCTCCTAGCTGCATGGCGATGCCCCATTCTCCCGCTTTCCATCACCCCGCCCCATTCTCCCTCTTTCCATCACCCCGCCCCATTCTCCCTCTTTCCATCACCCCGCCCCATTCTCCCTCTTTCCATCACCCCGCCCCATTCTCCCTCTTTCCATCACCCCGCCCCATTCTCCCGCTTTCCATCACCCAGACCCATGCTCACTCTTTCCATCACCCCGCCCCATTCTCCCGCTTTCCATCACCCCGCCCCATGCTCCCTCTTTCCATCACCCCGCCCCATTCTCCCTCTTTCCATCACCCCGCCCCATTCTCCCTCTTTCCATCACCCCGCCCCATTCTCCCTCTTTCCATCACCCCGCCCCATTCTCCCTCTTTCCATCACACCGCCCCATTCTCCCTCTTTCCATCACCCCGCCCCATTCTCCCTCTTTCCATCACCCCGCCCCATTCTCCCGCTTTCCATCACCCCGCCCCATTCTCCCGCTTTCCATCACCCCGCCCCATTCTCCCGCTTTCCATCACCCCGCCCCATTCTCCCTCTTTCCATCACCCCGCCCAATTCTCCCTCTTTCCATCACCCCGTCCCATTGTCCCGCTTTCAATCACCCCGCCCCATTCTCCCGCTTTCCATCACCCCGCCCCATTCTCCCTCTTTCCACCACCCCGCCCCATTCTCCCTCTTTCCATCACCCCGTCCCATTCTCCCTCTTTCCATCACACCGCCCCATTCTCCCTCTTTCCATCACCCCGCCCCATTCTCCCTCTTTCCATCACCCCGCCCCATTCTCCCTCTTTCCATCACCCCGCCCAATTCTCCCTCTTTCTATCACCCCGCCCCATTCTCCCTCTTTCCATCACCCCGCCCCATTCTCCCGCTTTCCATCACCCCGCCCCATTCTCCCTCTTTCCATCACCCCTTCCCATTCTCCCGCTTTCTATCACCCCGCCCCATTCTCCCTCTTTCCATCACCCCGCGCCATTCTTCCTCTTTCCATCACCCCGCCCAATTCTACCTCTTTCTGTCACCCCGCCCCATTCTCTCTCTTTCCATCACCGCGCCCAATTCTCCCTCTTTCCATCACCCCGCCCCATTCTTCCTCTTTCCATCACCCCGCCCAATTCTTCCTCTTTCCGTCACCCCGATCCGTTCTCCCTCTTTCCATCACCCCGCCCCATTCTCCCTCTTTCCATCACCCCGCCCCATTCTCCCGCTTTCCATCACCCCGCCCCATTCTCCCGCTTTCCATCACCCCGCCCAATTCTCCCTCTTTCCATCACCCCGCCCCATTCTCCCGCTTTCCATCACCCCGGCACATTCTCCTGCTTTCCATCACCCCGGCCCTCTCTCCCTCTTTCCATCACCCCGCCCCATTCTCCCTCTTTCCATCACCCCTTCCCATTCTCCCGCTTTCTATCACCCCGCCCCATTCTCCCTCTTTCCATCACCCCGCCCCATTCTCCCGCTTTCCATCACCCCGCCCCATTCTCCCTCTTTCCATCACCCCGTCCCATTCTCCCGCTTTCTATCACCCCGCCCCATTCTCCCTCTTTCCATCACCCCGCCCCATTCTTCCTCTTTCCATCACCCCGCCCAATTCTCCCTCTTTCCATCACCCCGCCACATTCTCTCTCTTTCCATCACCCCGCCCAATTCTCCCTCTTTCCATCACCCCGCCTCGTTCTCCCGCTTTCCATCACCCCGCCCCATTCTCCCGCTTTCCATCACCCCGCCCCATTCTCCCGCTTTCTATCACCCCGCCCCATTCTCCCGCTTTCCATCACCCCGCCCCATTCTCCCTCTTTCCATCACCCCGCCCCATTCTCCCTCTTTACATCACCCCGCCCCATTCTCCCGCTTCCCATCACCCCGCCCCATTCTCCCTCTTTCCATCACCCCGTCCCATTCTCCCGCTTTCTATCACCCCGCCCCATTCTCCCTCTTTCCATCACCTCGCCCCATTCTTCATCTTTCCATCACCCCGCCCAATTCTCCCTCTTTCCATCACCCCGCCCCATTCTCTCTCTTTCCATCACCCCGCCCAATTCTCCGTCTTTCCATCACCCCGCCCCATTCTCCCGCTTTCCATCACCCCGCCCCATTCTCCCGCTTTCCATCACCCGGCCCAATTCTCCCTCTTTCCATCACCCCGCCCCATTCTCCCGCTTTCCATCACCCCGCCCCATTCTCCCGCTTTCCATCACCCCGCCCCATTCTCCCTCTTTCTATCACCCCGTCCCATTCTCCCGCTTTCTATCACCCCGCCCCATTCTCCCTCTTTCCATCACCCCGCCCCATTCTTCCTCTTTCCATCACCCCGCCCAATTTTACCTCTTTCCATCACCCCGCCCCATTCTCCCTCTTTCCATCACCCCTTCCCATTCTTCCGCTTTCTATCACCCCGCCCCATTCTCCCTCTTTCCATCACCCCGCCCCATTCTTCCTCTTTCCATCACCCCGCCCAATTCTCCCTCTTTCTGTCACCCCGCCCCATTCTCTCTCTTTCCATCACCGCGCCCAATTCTCCCTCTTTCCATCACCCCGCCCCATTCTTCCTCTTTCCATCACCCCGCCCAATTCTTCCTCTTTCCGTCACCCCGATCCGTTCTCCCTCTTTCCATCACCCCGCCCCATTCTCCCTCTTTCCATCACCCCGCCCCATTCTCCCGCTTTCCATCACCCCGCCCCATTCTCCCGCTTTCCATCACCCCGCCCAATTCTCCCTCTTTCCATCACCCCGCCCCATTCTCTCTCTTTTTATCACCCCGCCCAATTCTCCCTCTTTCCATCACCCCGCCCCATTCTCCCGCTTTCCATCACCCCGCCCCATTCTCCCGCTTTCCATCACCCCGCCCCATTCTCCCGCTTTCCATCACCCCGCCCCATTCTCCCTCTTTCCATCACCCCGCCCCATTCTCCCGCTTTCCATCACCCCGCCCCATTCTCCCTCTTTCCATCACCCCGCCCCATGCTCCCTCTTTCCATCACCCCGCCCCATTCTCCCTCTTTCCATCACCCCGGACCAATCTCCCGCTTTCCATCACCCCGCCCCATTCTCCCGCTTTCCATCACCCCGCCCCATTCTCCCTCTTTCCATCACCCCGCCCCATTCTCCCGCTGTCCATCACCCCGCCCAATTCTCCCGCTTTCCATTACCCCGCCCCAATCTCCCTCTTTCCATCACCCCGCCCCATTCTCCCGCTTTCCATCACCCCGCCCCATTCTCCCGCTTTCCATCACCCCGGCACATTCTCCTGCTTTCCATCACCCCGGCCCTCTCTCCCTCTTTCCATCACCCCGCCCCATTCTCCCTCTTTCCATCACCCCGACCCATTCTCCCGCTTTTCATCACCCCGCCCCATTCTCCCGCTTTCCATCACCCCACCCCATTCTCCTGCGTTCCATCACCCCGCCCTATTCTCCCTCTTTCCATTACCCCGCCCCATTCTCCCGCTTTCCATTACACCGCCCCATTCTTCCCCTTTCCATCACCCCGCCCCATTCTCCCTCTTTCCATCACCCCGCCCCATTCTCCCTCTTTCCATCACCCCGCCCCATTCTCCCGCTTTCCATCACCCCGCTCCATTCTCCCGCTTTCCATCACCCCGCCCCATTCTCCCGTTTTCCATCACCCCGCCCCATTCTCCCGCTTTCCATCGCCCCGCCCCATTCTCCCGCTTTCCATCACCCCGCCCCATTCTCCCTCTTTCCATCACCCCGCCCCATTCTCCAGCTTTCCATCACCCCGCCCCATTCTCCCTCTTTCCATCACCCCGCCCAATTCTCCCTCTTTCCATCACCCCGCCCCATTCTCCCGCTTTCCATCACCCCGCCCCATTCTCCTGCTTTCCATCACCTCGCCCCATTCTCCCTCTTTCCATCACCCCGCCCCATTCTCCCTCTTTCCATCACCCCGTCCCATTCTTCTGCTTTCCATCACCCCGCCCCATTCTCCCTCTTTCCATCACTCCGCCCCATTCTCCCTCCTTCCATCACCTCCCGCTTTCCATCACCCCGCCCCGTTCTCCCGCTTTCCATCACCCCGCCCCATTCTCCGGCTTTCCATCACCCCGCCCCATTCTCCCGCTTTCCACCACCCCGCCCCATTCTCCCGCTTTCCATCACCCCGCCCCATTCTCCCGCTTTCCATCACCCCGCCCCATTCTCCCTCTTTCCATCAACCCGCCCCATTCTCCCGCTTTCCATCACCCCGCCCCATTCTGTCTGATATATATGACTTAGACTTTGTAGGCTATAGTGGGGTAGACACTAAGGGGTACAGGTTTCTAGGGTTTTATATTTGTATCCAACTTCTTCCTAGTTCATTCATTCCTCTCTTTCTTGACATGGTATAGAGCGGGTTCCCTAGTGGGACCGTTTCTTCCTAGGGCCCACCTTCGATTTTTTTTTTTTTAGCCTGCCCGAAGCGCGCTTCACGTTCTGCCCTAAAATTTCGCGGCCCCTTAGTGGCCTGCCCTGC
This sequence comes from Closterium sp. Naga37s-1, assembly GCA_947471745.1. Lineage (NCBI taxonomy): Eukaryota > Viridiplantae > Streptophyta > Zygnematophyceae > Desmidiales > Closteriaceae > Closterium > Closterium sp. Naga37s-1. The sequence goes on from CANJKZ010000066.1 coordinate 27,481, forward strand.
CCCTTCGCGGCCCCTTCACGGCCCCTTAGCGGCCCCTTCGCGGCCCCCTTAGCGGCCCCTTCGCGGCCCCTTCGCGCCCCCCCCCCCTCCCCTTAGCGGCCTCTTCGCGGCCCCTTAGCGGCCCCATCGCGACGCCCCTGCGGGACCCGCGCGTCGCCCCCGCCTCGTCGCGACGCCCCTGCGGGACCCGCGCGTCGCCCCTGCCTCATCGCGACGCCCCTGCGGGACCCGCGCGACGCCCCCGCCTCGTCGCGACGCCCCTGCGGGACCCGCGAGGTGCGGCTCCTGCGCGTCGCGCCACCCCAACGGGACCCGGGCGTCGCCCCCGCTCGTCGCGACGCCCCTGCGGGGCCCGCGCGGCGTCGCCCCTGCCCGCCGCGGCGCCCTGCCCTACCCCGCGCCCGCCCTTTGGACGGCCGCCCCTGCCCCGCCCTGCAGCAGCTGCCATCGCGGCCCTGCCCCGCCCTGCAGCAGCTGCCGTCGCGGACCTCCCCGCCCTGCAGCAGCTGCCGTCGCGGTCTGCCCCGCCCTGCAGCAGCTGCCGTCGCGGACTGCCCCGCCCTGCAGCAGCTGCCGTCGCGGCCCCGCCCCACCCTGCAGCAGCGGCCGTAGCGGCCCTGTCCCTGCACTGCAGCAGATGCCGCGGAGCTCCCTGCCGCGGTCGCGGCCCCGCCCTGCCGCTGTAGCGGCCCCGCAGTCGCCGCCGTCGTGCGCCTGCCCTTCCCACCACTGGTGAGCACTGTCCTGCCTGCGCTGCTCCCGCTACTACTGCTGCTACTGCTGTTACTGCTGCTGCTACTGCCACTGCTGCTCCTGCTACTACTGCTTCTACTGCTGCTCCTGGCGTGGCCAGATGCAGCTCCAGGGCCGTCCGCGTGTGTCCCTCACGCCCCAGCAGCTTCGTGAGTGGTACGCTAGTTGGGGTTGTCGGGGTGGCAGTAGTGGGAGTCGTCCTGGAGTGGGTAGTTCGGGAGCTTCTTGTAGTGGCCCGGTGCAGCAGCAGCGTCGTCCGCGTGAGACTCGTTCGCCCCAGCAGCTTCGTGAGTGGTACGCTCAGAGTAGAGGGTCGCTGAGTACTGCTCGCTGCCCGTACGTTATTCGCACGGGTGTCCGGACTGGTCGGCCTTGCGGGACGCCTGGTCACACAGAGTCCCGCTGCTTCGCCCGTCTGAGCGACGCTTGGAGTACAGAGTTTGGCGACGACGCTGAGCTCCCCGACTGGGTGGAGCTGCTTAGGCACAGGGTAGATATCTTTGCTCTTGACTATGATTCTATTCTCACTGCAATGTATGCATTCTCTACTAGTGCCGAGGGAGCCTGTCACCTGTGTGTGCCACCTGACCCCGGTATCCAGTCTGCTGCTCTAGGTGCTGGTGAGGCTGCTGCTCTAGGTGCTCGTGCGTCTCCTGCTCCAGGTGTCGGTGAGGCTGCTGCTCTAGGTGCTAGTGAGTCTCCTGCTCCAGGTGCTGGTGAGTCTGCTCTCTCTGGTGCTGCACCTGCTGCGGTTTTGCACACCTTCACCCTTGACTCGGGTGCTTCCTGCTCCTACTTTCGAGACCGCACCACCCTCACGCCGCTTAGTCGGCCGGTTGCAGTCTCCCTGGCAGACCCCTCTGGGGGTCCTGTCCTTGCTCACTACTCCACTGTCCTACCGTGTCCGGCGGCCCCGTCTGGCTCCCTGTCAGGTCTTTACCTCCCCTCGTTCTCTACGAACTTGGTGAGTGGTGCTGACCTGCAGGATGGAGGGGTTGACCAGTTCACTCCTGCGAGTCAGCGAGTGACCCACTACACGTGTGCTCGGACGGGCCGACACTTGGCCACGTTTACCCGTCAGCCGGGGTCGAGCCTGTACACACTGACGACCGAGTCTCCTTCGGTTACTGCGTCTGGTCAGGTAGCTGCGTCGGGTCGGGTGTTTGCTGCAGCGTCTCGGTCTGGTCCTGAGTCTGCCCCCTGCTCGTGTCGCCTTCTGTCCCACCAGACTCTCCTCTGGCACCACCGCCTTGGTCACCCCTCCCTGCTTCGTCTCCGAGGCATGGCCTCCCGTGTCCTTGTCTCTGGTCTCCCCAGGTCCCTCCCTCCCCTTCCTCCGGGGCCTGCCCCTACCTGCGTTCCCTGCGTCGAGGGGCGGCAGCGCGCCGCTCCTCACCTCCGAGTTTCCTCCGACAGAGGCTCCGCTGCAGACTCTCCACATGGACGTGTGGGGCCCCGCCCGCGTCCGTGGACAGGGTCACGAGCGTTACTTCCTGCTGGTGGTTGACGACTACTCGCGTTACACCACAGTCTTCCCCATGCGCCGCAAGGGTGAGGTCACTGAGGTGTTGATCGACTGGATCCGCGCTGCTCGTCTCCAGCTCAGAGAGAGTTTCGGCTCGGACTTTCATGTTTTGCGTCTGCACTCCGACAGAGGTGGAGAGTTTTCCTCCGACCTTCTGCGAGCCTTCTGTCGTGCGGAGGGCATCCGCCAGACGTTCACGCTTCCGGCCTCTCCGCAGCAAAATGGGATTGCTGAGCGCCGCATTGGCATGGTCATGGACGTCGCTCGTACGTTCATGATCCATGCGGCTGCTCCCCATTTTCTGTGGCCGTTCGCGGTTCAGTACGCGGCGCATCAGATCAACCTTCAGCCCCGGGTCTCCATGCCGGAGACCTCCCCTGCTCTGCGGTGGACGGGGAAGGTTGGCGATGCGTCTGCGTTCCGTGTCTGGGGATCTCGAGCTTTCGTCCGCGACTTGTCTGCGGACAAGCTGTCCTCCCGTGCTGTTCCCTGCGTCTTCCTTGGCTTCCCCCCTGACGCGCCTGGTTGGCAGTTTTACCACCCCACCTCGCGCCGTGTTCTGTCCTCTCAGGACGTCACGTTTGACGAGTCGGTTCCCTACTACCGTCTCTTCCCCTACCGCACTGCTCCCCTTCCCCCCCCCGCCGCTCTTCCTCGCGCCAGGTCCCCCCCCGGTAGACCCCCTCCCCCCCCAGGGTCCTGCCCCCTCAGGTGTGTCCCAGGTAGACGAAGTCGAGCCTGTCGAGGTAGCTGTTGACTCTGGTGCTGCTAGGGGTGCTGAGCCTGCGGGTGCCGGGTCTAGGGGTGCTGAGCCTGAGCGTGCGGAGCCTGGGGGTGCTGGGTCTGGGGGTGCTGAGTCTGGGGGTGCTGAGCCTGGGGTTGCTGAGTCTGGGGGTGCGGAGCCTGAGGGTGCTGGGCCTACTCGTGTGGAGTCTGGTGGTGCTGGGCCTGGAGGTTCTTCAGGTGCTTCGTCCCGGCGGGAGCCACTCTCTCCGCAGGAGCTGCGCGAGTGGTTTGCTCGGCGGTGGAGCCGTGCTGCTGGAGCTGGTGGTACTGTCGGCGCTGGAGGTTCTACTGCTGCTGGGGGTTCTGGAGCCACGGGTCCCGGAGGTGCTCGTACTGGAGGTACTGGAGCTGCTGGGCCTGGTGGTGCTACTGGTGCTGGAGCTGCTGGCGGTGCTGGAGCTGGCGGTGCTGCTGGAGTGGGTGCTGCTGGAGGTGCTGGAGCCGGAGCTGCTGCGTCCTCCGGTGGTCCTGCTGAAGCTGGAGCTGCTGGGGGTGCTGGAGCTGGAGGTACGGTCGGCGCTGGAGGTTCTACTGCTGCTGGGGGTTCTGGAGCCACGGGTCCCGGAGGTGCTCGTACTGGAGGTACTGGAGTTGCTGGGCCTGGTGGTGCTACTGGTGCTGGAGCTGCTGGCGGTGCTGGAGCTGGCGGTGCTGCTGGAGGTGCTGGAGCCGGAGCTGCTGCGTGTTCCGGTGGTCCTGCTGGAGCTGGATCTGCTGGAGGTGCTGGAGCTGGAGGTGCTGCTGGAGCCGGTGCTCCTGTGGGCGCTGGAGGTGCTACCGGAGCAGCTGGTGGTGCTGCTGGAGCTGGTGGAGCTGCTGGAGTCGGAACTGACGCTGAGGGTGCTGGTGCTGTCCCTGCTGGTTCTGGAGGTGCTGCGCGGCCGCGGCCGTACTTCGTTCCGCTTCTTGAGCAGGTTCTTGGTCTCCCACCTTCTACTGGTCCTGCTCCTTCCTTAGAGTGTCCACCGCCTGTCCAGTCTGAGTCACAGTTACAGCCTGCCTCCCCATTGCCTGCTCCTTCTCCTTACAGTGGTCCGACCGGAGGTCTTGCGGAGCGTCGTGAGCCTGAGTCTCGTCCTGTGTCGCCTGCGTCTCGTCCTACGTCGCCTGTTCGTGCTGCTCGCACCAGTCGTCGTGGTTCGCGTCAGCGTCCTCCTCCTGTCCCTGGCACGCACCAGATGGCTCTGCGTCCTTCCACTGCCCCGCAGCGTGTCCCTTTGCCGTCTCCTCCAGAGTCCTCTCTTCCTGCTCTTGCTGACCCGGAGTCTGACTCCCTTCGTGCTGCCAGTCCTACTATCACGCGTCTCCTGGCCACTGTTGTCACTGACCCTTCCTTTGAGTCCACTGCTGCGTCTGCCTTAGTTGCTGAGCTTGTTGACTTCGCTGCTCACTGTCGTCTAGACTACGCTGCTAGTCTTGTTGCTGAGTCTGAGTATGTCTGTCCTCCGTCCGTCGGGGGTGAGTGTGCTCTTGGCACGGACGTCCTTGAGGACAGGCAGGAGGAGTTCCAGTGCTTTGCTGCTGCTTTACCTCATCTCGTGTCCATGCTGATTGCCCCTGAGGGAGACCCGGACGCACCAGACATCCCGACACCGCGCTCTTACGCAGAGGCGATAGAGGGTCCCTACTCCTCTCAGTGGCAGACAGCCATGGACGCAGAGATGGCTTCCTGGAAGTCCACAGGCACCTACGTTGACGAGGTTCCCCCACCTGGGGCGAACATCGTCAGTGGCATGTGGATTTACAGGGTGAAGCGGCCGCCGGGTTCTCCGCCTGTCTTCAAGGCGCGTTACGTGGCTCGAGGCTTCAGTCAGCGGCAGGGAGTTGACTACTTTCAGACCTTCTCTCCCACCCCGAAGATGACCACTCTTCAGGTGCTGCTACACATAGCCGCTCAGCGTGACTACGAGCTTCACTCTCTTGACTTCAGCACTGCTTTCCTACAGGGCAGCCTGCACGAGGAGATCTGGCTGCGCCGCCCTCCTGGCTTCACTGGGTCGTTTCCTCCTGGTACCCAATGGAGCCTCCGGCGGCCAGTCTACGGTCTCCGCCAGGCTCCCCGTGAGTGGCACGACACACTGAGGACTACGCTTGCGGCTCTTGGGTTTGCTCCTTCTACTGCTGACCCGTCGCTGTTTCTACGCACTGACACCTCGCTGCCGCCGTTCTACATCCTCGTGTACGTCGACGACTTGGTCTTTGCTACTGCTGACACTGCTGGACTCGCCCACGTGAAGTCGGAGCTGCAGAAGAGACACACGTGCACAGACCTAGGTGAGCTGCGCAGCTATCTTGGCTTGCAGATCACCCGGGACAGAGCACGGCGCACCATTACCTTGACTCAGTCACACATGGTGCAGCAGGTCCTTCAGCGCTTCAACTTCACGTACTCCTCGCCTCAGGCCACTCCTCTGTCTACTCGCCACTCGCTCTCAGCTCTGCCTTTGGATGAGTCCGTAGAGCCGAGTGGCCCGTACCTAGAGCTTGTTGGCTGCCTTATGTACCTGATGACCTGCACTCGACCTGACCTGGCATACCCTCTTAGCATCTTGGCACGCTATGTTGCTCCTGGGAGACACCGACCAGAGCACATGGATGCAGCTAAGAGGGTGTTGCGCTACTTGTGCAGTACGTCGGGCATGGGGCTCGTGCTTGGAGGGCGGAGTTCAGTGGTACTCACTGGTCACGCAGACGCGTCTTGGGTTGACGACTTGGCTACGCACCGGTCGTCACAGGGTTACACCTTCAGCCTTGGTTCCGGCTCTGTTTCGTGGCGGTCTACCCGCTCGTCGTCTGTTCTCAGCTCCAGCTGTGAGGCTGAGATCTACGCAGGGGCCATGGCTGCACAGGAGTTACGCTGGCTCACCTACCTGCTGACTGACCTGGGAGAGCCGCCTCGTTCTCCTCCAGTTCTGTACGTACACATTCTCCCTCTTTCCATCACCCCGCCCCATTCTCCCGCTTTCCATCACCCCGCCCCATTCTCCCTCTTTCCATCACCCCGCCCAATTCTCCCACTTTCCATCACCCCGCCCCATTCTCCCGCTTTCCATCAACCCGCCCCATTCTCCCGCTTTCCATCACCCCGCCCCATTCTCCCTCTTTCCATCACTCCGCCCCATTCTCCCTCTTTCCATCACCCCGCCCCATTCTCCCTCTTTCCATCACCCCGCCCCATTCTCCCGCTTTCCATCACCCCGCCCCATTCTCCCTCTTTCCATCACCCCGCCCCATTCTCCCTCTTTCCATCACCCCGCCCCATTCTCCCGCTTTCCATCACCCCGCTCCATTCTCCCGCTTTCCATCACCCCGCCCCATTCTCCCGCTTTCCATCACCCCGCCCCATTCTCCCGCTTTCCATCACCCCGCCCCATTCTCCCGTTTTCCATCACCCCGCCCCATTCTCCCGCTTTCCATCGCCCCGCCCCATTTTCCCTCTTTCCATCACCCCGCCCCATTCTCCCTCTTTCCATCACCCCGCCCCATTCTCCAGCTTTCCATCACCCCGCCCCATTCTCCCTCTTTCCATCACCCCGCCCAATTCTCCCTCTTTCCATCACCCCGCCCCATTCTCCCTTGTTACAATCCCAAAAGGGACTTAGCGAAGGATCGCTCAGGGTTGATCGCAGAGTAGTGTTGCAGTGGAAGTTTGAATCTCAGGTCAGAGTGAATGTAAATGACTGAGTTGATAATAGCATGCATACATCGAGTTTATATAAGAATACAGGGGAATACGAAAAGACCTAGACTAGCCATGTACTCTAAGGGGTACATTCCCTTATTACAACCGATTTCAAACCGTGCGGCGCGGGAACCCGTTTCAAACCTGTTCCCGCCTTTTTCACTTCAAATGTTTCTGCCTGCACTGGTCTTGGTCAGACGGTTGCTGCGTCGCTTCGACTCTTCTGACTCCTCGACTTCGTACTCGGTAGAGTCAGCTCCTGCAGCATACAGGAATGCCTTCTCATAAAACTTCATATCGTAACACTCCCCTTCATTCCTGTACGCGGGTGGAGCTGACTCGCTTGACTACTCCGGTGAGGTCAGAGCAGTGCTTGTACTGCTGACGTGGCAGGCGCTTGGTGAGGAAGTCTGCTGCCATCTCAGTGGTTGGGCAGTAGGCGAGGTCCACCTTGCCTTGGTCAATTTCGTCCTTGACGAAAAAATACCGAAGCGCGATGTGCTTCGTGCGGTTCACGAAACCTGGCTTGTTCGCGATCCTGATGGCACTCTGGTTGTCGCAGTGAAGGCAAAAGGTAGGCGAAGTTGGAATTTTCGCCTCCTGTAGCAGCTCCTGCAGGTACAGGCCTTCGCGAACTGCTGCTGTTGCGGCGATGTATTCTGCTTCAGCCGACGACAGGGCAACCAGCTCCTGCTTCTGCGAGTTCCAGGAGATTGGGCCGGTTGGTTCCAGGCGAAAAACGAAGCCGGTTCGGGACCGTCGATTTGCAGGGTCAGCTGCGTGATCTGCGTCCACGTAGCCGTTGAGGTTGAAGGAGGTCGTCGTCAGCGTGGAGTAAGAGAGCCCGATGTCAGGAGTGGAGATAAAGTACTGCAGGGCGCGCTCCAGGTCCAGCTGGTTCTCAGCTACTGGCTTGCGAGAGTACTGTGCCAGTTGGCTGGCGATGTACGAAAGGTCGGGTCGGCAGGTGACAGAGGCGAATAGCAGGCACCCCAACTTCTGCTGGTACATTTGGAGTCCTGCGGGCGACAGAGGTTTGTTGTCCGGTTTGTAGTTGGTGCTGGGGTTGCGGTAGGGAGTTGAGAGTGGTGCGGGTGAGATGTTGAAGCGTTCCCCCAGCTGCTCTGCGTACTTCGAGGCTGACATGTGAATTGCTTCTGGCGCGTAAGTGATGTTTAACCCCAAAAACTGCTTCACTTCGAGGTTTATGGTGATGTCCACGCGCTGCGCCAGGTTCTCCTGAAACTGATCGAGGAGTTTGTTGCAGGTGCCCGTGTACAGCAGGTCGTCGACGTAGACTGTCAGGAGGATGTAATCGCCGTTGAAGTGGAGGCGATACATTCCCGGGTCGTGCGGGAGCTGTTTGAAGCCGATTTCGAGGAGGATTTTGTGCAGATGCTGCTGCCAGAGGCGAGGCGCCTGCTTGATCCCGTAGAGAGACTTCTTCAGTTGACAGACCCTGGGATCACCCTCTCCGTAGGTGTGCGGCTGCTCCACAAAGATGGTGGCATCCACCAACGCGTACAAAAATGCGTTCTTCACGTCGATCTGTCGCAGTGGCAGGTGCTTCGCGGCGGCAATGGCGAGTAGAATCCGGACTGAGGTGTGGCGACTAACGGGAGCGAAGGTTTGATCGAAGTCGATGCCGTGGCGCTGGTCGTACCCGCGTACGACCCAGCGTGCCTTGAAACGCTCGATAGTGCCGTCAGCGTTAGTTTTCAGGCGAAAGACCCACTTTCCACTGAGCACCCTCCTCCCCTTCACTGCTGCACGATCGACTAGGACCCAGGTGTCACGTGATTCCAGCGCCTTGAGCTCCGCATCCATCGCAGCACGCCACTCCTTGGCGTGAGGACCGGTTAGGGCCTGGCGAGGATTCTTTGGTTCCACGGCCCGTGCAAGAGTAGAGATGGATGTGTGCAGGCCGAGAAGTTGAAGGCCTGACACATTGGTGGTGTCTGTGGTGGTGGGGACTTCTACCACGTCGTCGTCTCCGCTCTCATAGCCGGGTGCCGCGGTGCTTGGCTCTGCTCGGCGCCGTGATGGTCCTGGCGCGGGGTCGTCATCGCTGTCATCGTCGTCGTCGTCGCGCGGGCGTGGTGGGATGCTGGGATGTTCGTCGGTGTCGTCGCGGTCCAGTGCTGCTGCTGCTGCTGCATCTTCCGGAGTCGCGAAGCTGCGACCGTGGTTGACGTAGCCGCGTGCTTTGTTGCGGCGCTCGTCCTCGATCCACTGCTTCAGGGTGAGTCGCTCGTAGAAGAGGATATCGCGTGCGGGGACAACCTCCTTGCTGTCCATGTCGAGGATGAGCCAAACCTTGTGCTCATTGCTGAGGCCCAAGTGAATACCCCAGCGCGCGCGATGAACGAACTTGCCGATTGTGGCCGAGGTCGGCCGGTATTGCACCATGCACCCCCAAACCCTTAGCATGGAGGGGTCTCCCCTTGAGCCGGTCCACTTCATGTGAGGGGACAGGTTATCCCTGTTGGCAGTGGTGGAGAGGAGGTTGTGCAGGCGCACCGCGTGGTTCATGGCGTAAGGCCAGAACTTCTTCGGCAGGCCGGACTGATTCATGATGGCGCGGACTTTGGTCATGAGTGTGCGATTGACCCTCTCGGCGAAGCCTTGCTGCTGGTGAGCATAGGGGAGAGAAATCTCGTGTTTAATCCCCTTCTCGGTGAGAACACTCTCCAGCTCATTGCTGCGAAATTCTTTTGCCCCATCACTCTGCCAGATCTTCAGTTTCCTCCCCGACTGTCGTTGCGCGTGCGCAAGGAAGATGCGGAACACCTCCGGAGCTTTAGAGCGGGTGTCAACGTTGGCGATCCACACGTGGCGCGAGTAAGCGTCGATGAAGGTGAGAGTATACTTCTCGCCGTTGATGCCGTCGTGGGTGAGTACGATGAAGTCGCTGTATACTTTCTCCAGCTTTTTGTAGCGGTTGGTACTCGGCTCCAGGGAGGGATAGGCGCTGTGGGTGAGCGCAGCAGTGGGGCAGACAGTGCAGGTGACCGGATGAGGGGTGTTGTGCTGTAATTCCGTTCCGTCGGGGCGTAGCAGTGCTCCTGGCGGGAAAACCTTGGCGCGGAGGCAGTTGGCGAGAGTCTGGCGCGAGGGTTGTCCCATTCGCTGGTGCCAGAGGTCGTCTTCGGCGCGGATGCCGGAAGTGCGCTTGTAACGGGTGTGATGCTCTGCTTCTTCTTCCGCCGTGAGTTGCGAGATCTGGAGTGGGGGTTCTTCCTCTTCTCCTGGTTCTGCTTCGCTGGCCGGCTCCTCTGCTTCTGCTTCTGCCGTTGCCTCCCCTTCTGCAGGTGCCGTTGTGAGATAGAGCGCGAGGAATTCACGGTCAGGGATGATAGTTAGCGGGGTCGTGGTGCCTTCGATGAAGCGAGCAAACGGATCTGGGCGTGAGATTGGACCAAGTGAGTCCCGCAGAGGAGTTGGTGGTACGTTCCCCTCCTCAATCTCCGACCAACGATCGCGCCACCGATGGGGTGAAGAGGGAGGTGAGCGGGTGCGAGGGGGTCGTCCGAGTGGAATGGCGACGCGAGGGGATGGTTCTCCACGCTCAGCTTTCATTTCTCGTTCAATCCCTTCTTCTTCTTCTTCTTTGGTGAGCGGAGCATCCGCGTATTCGTCTTCTCCCCATCCGCCGGTGTTGCCCCATCCTCCTGTTGTGACTGCGCCGCTGGCGCTGGCTCCCCATGCTCCAGTGGCGGATCCCCAGGTTGCTCCATCGCCTTCTTCTGGTTCGTAATCTTCATCTCCCCATGCGCCACGTCGTGCGGTCTCCTTGTCCCATCCAGCCGCGACACGTTCCTCAAACAATTTCTGTTTCTTTTCCGCCCGTGCCTTGTCTTCTTCTTCCTTGACGCTCAGTTCTTCTTCTGCGTCAGGATCTTTCCAAGCCGGGTCAATTTCGTGTCGGTAAACTTCGCGGGTGTAGGGACGTGGTCGACCATCATCGTCGAAGGTAGTGGTGTTGGCTTCTAGGACGAAGCGTAGGGTGTCCGAATAGGGCCTTGGTCTCTCCTCCCGTTCCTGTCCGAATTTCTTGCTCGGCTCACCGAAGATGCGGTGTGATGACACGGCGAGTTCTTCTTCAGTCATGCCTGTTGGTTCTACCTCAGCGCTTTCGGCCTCCTGAATTGCCGCTTGCTCCCTTTCAACTTGTTCCGTGCGACTCGCGGTGGGCGTGTGGCAGGTGGTGCAGAGACCGTTGATGTCGGGGTCGTGCAGATTGATCTCGCGGGGATGAGGACTGCGGCGAACCCATGGTCGTCCATCTGGGTGCTCCCATTTGCTTGTGAAGGCAAACTCGAGGGGAACGAGGTCCACGAGCTCGTCGGATGAAGCTTGGCAAGGTGGCACGTCGAAGTCCAGGACATAGATCCCGTTGATCGAGCGGGCTCGTCCGAGATACTTGAATGATTCGGGAGGGGTATCTAGCGGAGCGTATGTGAGGATGAGATCGCGTGTGGCGAGGTCCGTGGTGAGAATGACGCCGCAGTCGCGAAGTTGTCCAGCTGAGAGAAGATTGAAGCGCAGATTCGGAACGTGGAGCACGTCATTGAATGAGATGTGAGTGTTGCTGTCTCGTGCTTGCAGAACGACGATGCCTTGTGAGTTGGCGCGCAGCTGCTCGTTGTTGGCGACGGTAACGTAAGTTGGGGGGGCGCGGCTCAGATTTGAGACGTAGCGCGTAGATCCCACCATGTGTTGTCCGCAGCAGCTGTCCAGGTACCAGGTGTTGTAGTTGTCGGTATTGCTCCGGCGCAGAAGTAGCGCCAATCTCGGAGTTACCAGGGTTGCCTTGTAGCGACTGTAGAAAAGAGGGTCTTCGTCCTCCTTCCATCCCACTGGTACGTAGTGTTGATTGTCGTGCGGCGGGCTTTCCCGCAAAGTGATTGGCAGGTTCCAATCCTGCTCGTCTTCGTCATACATGTAATAGTAATCTTCAGTGAGGGGATTGTTCCATCCCTCTTCCGGTTCCAGAAGTCTTCCTTGGACTTCGTTCTCCTCGTCAGGTTCGGCGGTGCGGCGGCGGCGAGACGCCATGTTCGCGATGACGTTCCTGGGAGCTCCTGACTGAGGTCCTTGAGGTTGCTGGTGTTGATGCTGTGCAGGGAACCGAGTTTGTTGATGCTGAGGTTGAGAATGACGAGCGTCTTGTCGGCCGACCCAGTTGTTTTGGTGAGTGGAATTTGGGTGGCGATTGTTGGATCGGGACTTGCATCGATCTGTTGAATGTCCTAAGACTTTGCATATTTTGCAATAGTGGCGCCTTGGTAGACGTCGCTCTTCACGGTTGTCAGCGTAGAAGGCAAGGCGCTCTCGGCGCGGCGCGGAGCTTGTTCTGCTCGAGTCCATGTCCTGCTGTTCGGACAGGAGTGCGGCGCATAGCGCGGCTTCTGAAACTATCCCTCGCTGTCGGAGTAACGCCTTGCAGGGCTTCCACTCAGGCCCGAGTCCTTGGAGGACTATGTTGACGAAGATCTCTTCTGAGATCGTACTCCCATGCTTCGTAATCTGGTCACGGATGTTGCGACAGCGGTTAATATAAGGATTCGCTTTCTCCCCGTGCCCCATTTTTATCTCCAGGAGTTGCTGCAGAAGCCTGCTGGCGGTGACCGAATCCTTCGGCTGATAAACTTCAACGAGATGCTTCCAGGCTTCCAAGGCTGGAGCGTCGCTCTCTTTGTAGGAGCGGATGTTGAGTTGTTCCGCAGGCGTCATGTTGCGTAGCAGCACACTGTAGGCCATGAGGGACTCACTGTAGTATTGAGCCCTGGCGACTTCGGTGTTTTCCACCGGTTTAGGATAGGAGCCGTCGAAGTAATGGTAGATCTGCGCCGTTTGTAGGAGGAGCTCAAGCTCGAAACTCCATGTGTAGAAGTCCTTGCCGTCAAACGCGGCAGTAGTTTTGATTTTTGAAACGCTGAGGAAGCGTGTTTGCGCAGAGTTGATGGCTTCATCACTTGGACGGGGGGCAGTTGTTGTTGATTTGTCTGTGTCGAGGGAGAAGGTATGCGCGGCGGTATCACGGCTTTTCTCAGCCGGTTGTCCAGGTTGAACTGGTTGGGAAGAGGTTCCCGCATCGCCTTTGCGCAGGTCTTGGAGTTCTTTCTCCATAGTTGAAAGTCGAGCGAAAAGTTGCTCGAGGGCGGCAGTGCCGATCGTGGTTGTCGCCTCATTTGTCGCAGCCGGGTTGGATTGTCCTTCAGCCGTCAGATTTGCTTGGCCTCCGGATCCTCCGGCCATCTTGGTCTTGGAGCGTGTGCCGCTCGCCAGATCTTGGTTTGGCGAATTTCACGGAAGTGAAGTTGCGAAGAATCCCTGAGTACCTCTGATACCATGTTACAATCCCAAAAGGGACTTAGCGAAGGATCGCTCAAGGTTGATCGCAGAGTAGTGTTGCAGCGGAAGTTTGAATCTCAGGTCAGAGTGAATGTAAATGACTGAGTTGATAATAGCATGCATACATCGAGTTTATATAAGAATACAGGGGAATACGAAAAGACCTAGACTAGCCATGTACTCTAAGGGGTACATTCCCTTATTACAACCGATTTCAAACCGTGCGGCGCGGGAACCCGTTTCAAACCTGTTCCTGCCTTTTTCACTTCAAATGTTTCTGCCTGCACTGGTCTTGGTCAGACGGTTGCTGCGTCGCTTCGACTCTTCTGACTCCTCGACTTCGTACTCGGTAGAGTCGGCTCCTGCAACATACAGGAATGCCTTCTCATAAAACTTCATATCGTAACATCCCTCTTTCCATCACCCCGCCCCATTCTCCCGCTTTCCATCACCCCGCCCCATTCTCCCGCTTTCCATCACCCCGCCCCATTCTCCCGCTTTCCATCACCCCGCCCCATTCTCCCGCTTTCCATCACCCCGCCCCATTCTCCCTCTTTCCATCACCCCGCCCCATTCTCCCTCTTTCCATCACCCCGCCCCATTCTCCCGCTTTCCATCACCCCGTCCCATTCTCCCTCTTTCCATCACCCCGCCCCATTCTCCCTCTTTCCATCACCCCGCCCCATTCTCCCGCTTTCCATCACCCCGCCCCATTCTCCCTCTTTCCATCACCCCGCCCCATTCTCCCTCTTTCCATCACCCCGCCCCATTCTCCCGCTTTCCATCACCCCGCCCCATTCTCCTTCTTTCCATCACCCCGCCCCATTCTCCCGCTTTCCATCACCCCGCCCCATTCTCCCGCTTTCCATCACCCCGCCCCATTCTCCCGCTTTCCATCACCCCGCCCCATTCTCCCGCTTTCCATCACCCCGCCCCATTCTCCCTCTTTCCATCACCCCGCCCCATTCTCCCTCTTTCCATCACCCCGCCCCATTGTCCCTCTTTCCATCACCCCGCCCCATTCTCCCGCTTTCCATCACCCCGCCCCATTCTCCCTCTTTCCATCACCCCGCCCCATTCTCCCGCTTTCCATCACCCCGCCCCATTCTCCCTCTTTCCATCACCCCGCCCAATTACGTAGGCTATAGTGGGGTAGCCCATATGGGGTACAACCCAATTAGGGTATCCTACTTGTACCCATCTTGTTGCTAGTTCATTCATTCCTGCTCGTTAGATTCTGACAAGACGGACCATCATCCTTTGCGTACTAGACATGCCATCGCCATGGCGGACGAGGCAGAGCGCACCAAGCCGAAGCCGTTCAAGGCGGAGTATGCCAGCCAGGGGGTCTTATAATGTTAGCCCCCCAAAAGGGGAGTCTAACTACGAACGACCTATTTAGCGTACCCCCCTCCGTATTTATAGACCCGGGGGTCTACAACTGAAGGGGGTCTTTTATCTGGGAAATTACGGGTATGATTGTTATCCTGCTCTAAAGTTTAACCTTTTTAGACAACTCCACAACTTGCACGCATCACTGCTAACGGTTGCTATTTCCCTAAGTGCTTTCTGAATTCTGGCAACACCGCAATCAGCTGCACCAGGGCAGCATGGGTGAGCCTTGCGAGCCCAAGGGAAGAGGGCGAGAGGGGCTGGGTGCTGTGAGACACTGTGTGTAACGCACGTTCCAATGCACAGGTGAGGAGGAGGAGGTGATGGGAAGTTGAGGTGGCATGTGAGAGCAGTGCTGCATGCATGCATGGGCATGAGAGCAGCCCATGCAGCACCTGGTGGGAGGAGCACACAGAAGGGGTGTGGGAGGGGAGCCGAAACGAAAAAAGGCATGAACAAGAACATCAAACCCATTGAATAAACAAAATGACAGCATTGCGAACCACAGACAACACCACTTGACAGCAACGCTGCGGGCTGCTGTGCTTGGCGGCATATTGCAAAGCCACTAACCTCCACCGCGAGCGCTAGAACATCAACTTCTGACTGCCTCCCCTCTGCCCGCCCTGCAGCAGGTGCTCCTGCTGTGGCTGCAGGGGATCCAGCGAGCTGCAGTGCGCGTGGAGTGGTAGGCAGCAGGAGAGCGAGGTGGGCGGTGTGGGCGTGGGCACGGTGGAGGCTGTGCGAGGCAGAGAGCACAACGGCTGTGAGCCACAGCAGCAGCCCGCCTTGCCGCACCAGGTGGCCCGCGTACGACGGCAGGCAGCACACGCGCCGCAGCACCTGCAGAATCAGCTTGCAGGTGAACACATCGCTCACCCCACACGCGAAGAAACTTCCCAGAAGCTCCACAACAAAGCGGCGCCGCAGAACAGCATCCCCCTCAAAACTGCCAGCCTCGTGTCCTTCGTCTGCGTTGCCACTGCCCCCATCCCCATTGCCGACCTTGTCACCGTCCCCCCTGCCACCACCCATCTCTTGCCCTTCCCCTCCAGCAGCCGGTTGTGGGGCAAGGGGAAGTATCAAAGGGGCGGAGGCTGCAGAGGAGGCATGGAAGGGTGGGAGGGCGAGGGCGGCCAGGAGGTGCAGCAGCCACGTGCGCTGGGCGCGGTGGTGGGGCGAGCCGCTCATGAGGCACGGCAGCAGCAATGGCACGGTCTGCAGTGGTGGGAAGGGGGAGTGGAACAATGATGAGGACCAACAATGATGAGGACCAACAATGATGAGGACCAACAATGATGAGGACCAACAATGATGAGGACCAACAATGAGGCAAAGGGGACCGCAGGTGGGAAGAGAGAGGAGATGGAAAGAAGCATCGGAGCCCTACCGTGGGGTTGAAGGATGGTTGGGAGAGAAGCGATTGGGAGAGGAGAGGAAAGAGAGGAGAGGCTCCCCCCAGGTGCATGACTTGGAGCATTTCCGCCATGAAGAGCACAGAGAGGCGCGGCAGGCGCTGCCACGTGGTGGTGACGGTGGCCCGCACACAGCGCACCACGTGCTGCACGGCGTGCTGCTCCCTCCACCCCTCCTCCTGCTCCTGCTCCACTCCACTCCACAACCAACGGGGCGGAACAGATGTACACCGCGTGGATGAAAGGTGCAGGGGAGATGCAGAGGAAGACATCAGTGCTGGGAACAATGTAAGATCTTACCAGTTATATCACTCTTCCCGCTGTTCTCTTATGCATGCCAGCATCATCAGCTGAGCAGCGCTACTTGAGCCCAAAATGGCTTGCAGCAGCGCACATACCTCGAGCAGAGCGGCGAAGAGTGCGAGGGTGGCGTAGCCCAGGCGCCGCATGCTGTGCTGCGCCGACGCCAGGCTGGCAATGGCAGCCGCCACGAGGCCGGAGCGGGCAGCCATGCGGGGGGAGAGGAGGCGGCGGGAGAGGGCGTGCAGGGTGAAGGGGAGCAGGAAGGCGGGGTCGTAGGCGGCCTGCTGCACCGCCACGTCCTGAGCTGCTGCTGACCCGCGCAGGGGGTGGCCCTTCCCAGCCTGCTGCCGCACACAAGGGTCACCCTGGCCTCCCCTGCAGCTCGCACTGCACATGCACATGCGCGTGCCCCCGTGCCCCATCCACTCACTCACCCCCTCGCTCTCCTGCTCCACGTCCTCCACTCCCCCTCCCTCTCCATCTCGCCCCTGCTCGCCTGCATCCCCCCCCAGGTGTGCGTGGCGGAGGGCAGGGAAGGCGAGCACGAGCAGCCCACAGCGCGTGGCGTCCACCGCCGCCTCCTCCCACCAGAACCGCCACTGCCGCTGCTCGCGCCCCTCAAACACACCATCACCATTCCCACCCACCTCCTTCCCCCTCGCTACCCCCATCTCCCTGCCATCTTGTGCAGCACGTTCTGCCTGGCCCTCACCCCCTGCCTGTGCTGGTGCTCGTCCCCTCCCCTGCTGCCACTCCCAGCGTGATGCGGCCCCCTGGCCCCAAAGATAGTCAAACCACTCAAAACCCAGGAACTCCTCTGCACCCACCGCGCTCACCCCATCAGCATCCCTTGCTGCCTGCGCAGCTTGCTGTTCCCCCCCCTCGATGTGGGCTGCCGCACGTGGCATGTCGCGGCGTGCAAGGCGTGTGAGGAGGTGCATGAGGGCGAGCAGCGCGCGGTCGGTGGGGCTGAGGGTGGCGCCGTAGAGGGCGAGCAGCAGCGCAAAGAGCGACTGCATGGCACGGCGACACGCCGAGGAGCACACACGGCCAGACACGTGGCATAGCCTCATTCGCAAGAAGACAGTCATCAGCCGCAGCAATTCCAACCGCGCTGCGCCCTCACCTGCACACTCGCCCTCCTCATCCCCCTCTGATCCTCCCTTTCCCCTCGTCCTCTTCCTTCGCTTTCCTGCCTCCCCGTCAGCCCTCTCCCCCTCTCCACCCTCTCTTCCCTCCCTCGTTGCATGGTTTGGTGCCTCGCATGGCAGTGCGAGCGGCCAGAGCATGGGGGAGTGAAGGCACGAGTGCAGGAGCTCACTGGCCCGCACCTTCACCTCAACGCCTGCCCCCATCTCTGCTTCCTCCCCCAACTCCTCCCTGTCTGCATCTCGCTGCCCCTCTTGCACCTGCCACGCTGCCCCGGGAGGACTGCGAGCAGAAGAGGGCGGGCAGGATGCGGCAATGAGGGGGAGATCGGGGAGGAGGGGAGAGGGGATGAGGGAGAGGGGCGACGGGAGCGATACAGCTCTGCTGCTGTCCTTGTGCAGTTGGTGGGCCAGCGCTGCAGGCAGGGGGGCGGCGGAGGGGCCAGCGGAGGGGGAGAGGAGGAGAGGCAGAGTGCGAGAGTGCGCGAGGAGGAGGTCCAAGAGGGCGCACCCCACGCTGGACACCGCTGCTGCCGCGGCTTGTGACGGCGATTGTGACGGTGGCGGTGCTGCTGGCACGGGATGCTTCGGTGGGTGCACGGAGGGGGCAGTGGCGGCGGCGAGCAGGGCACGGCAGGCGAGGGTGAGGGAGTGGAAGGCGAGAGGGTGGGCGAAGCGGTGCTTGAGGCACGCCACGGCTGCAAGGCGCAGCGAGGCCAGGCCGTGCTGCAGCAGAGGCAGGGGGACGAGCGGGGCGGTGGGAGATGGTGGCGGGTGTGGCGACACGGGAGCAGGTGGAGCAGCAGTGAGTGCACGTGCCAGGTGCGTGGCCACACGAGCCACGTGCACGGCAGCCACCTGCTGAAGCTCTCTCGCTGCCATTGTCACCCGCCCACCACCCACTGCCCTCTCACCTTCTCCCCCCACACGCTTTCTTTGCCCGCACCCACTGCCACCACCACTGCCCGTCACCACAGCCACTTGTGCCTCTGGTGCGAGAGGGAAGATGCTTCCAAGAAGATTCAAAAGGGCAGCCAAAACCCTCATCTGTGCAGCAGGTGTTCCCCAAACCCTTCTCGTGCTCTCCCTCTCCCCACTGCAGCTGCCAGCGCCGGCACTGCCAGCACCAGCAGCGCTACCAGTGCTGCAGGGCGCCGTGGGCACGGGGCCGGTGCAGGCCAGCCGGGACGCCAGTGCCACCTGCAGCAGCGAGTCAGCCGTCACACAGCCCCCCTGCACGCGCCACCCCCCACCTCCAATCACCCCTCCTCTACTGTCCTCCACCTCCCCCCTGCCGTTCCCACTGCCCCTCCCTTTTCCACGTGCGCCCTTGCCTCCCCCCTGCATACCGCCCTCTTGCTGCTCGTGTGGCACCACCACGTGGACGAGCGAGGCGAGGCGCAAGCGGGGGAGGGGATGAGCGAGCAGCAGCGAGTGGAGAAGAGCGGGGACGTACGATAGCAAGGAGGGAAGGATGTGAGGAGGAAGATGGGAGAGGGGAAGGTGGCAGGGAGGGGTGATTGCGGCGGTATAGGGCGGGGTGCAGGGAGAAAGCAGGGCGAGGAGCATGTCTCTGTACGTGCACGCCACCATACTCGTACCTGCTGCCCCTCCACCCTCGCCCTCCTCGCCCACAGCAACAGCCACTGCAGGCAGCAGCATGAGCATGCGTATCCACCCGTCCCCATCCTGCCACCACGCATGCCCCACACCACCTCCTGCATCCGCCCTGCCCCTCACACCCTTCGCTGAGCGTGCGCCCGACCACTGCCTCTCCTCGCCACCCATCCACTCAGCCACAGCCTGCACCACCTCGCCCGCCACCCTGCTGCTCCCTGTGCGCTCCTCAGGGCGTGCGTGAGCAGCGAGGAGCAGCGAGAGCAGGTTGCCACGGCGCCACGAGGGGTGGTGCACGCACGAGTGAATGACGCGCCGCTCAAGGGCTGCAGGGCACACACGCGCCACGTGCGAGCACGGTGCGTGGCACGCCACAGGGCTTGGCCAGATGTGCAGGCAGGGCAGGTGCACGGCAGCTTCCAGTGCCGCGATAGCTGTGTGCTCTGCTTGGCGTGTGGCCCGTGTGAGCAGCGCGTGCAGGGCCGCCTCCACCAGCGCTGTGAGCGCCCCATGCGCACACACGTTCGCCCCCCCACGTGAAGTGCTGTGCTGCAGTGCCTGCGGCAGTGGCTGTGGGGCCACCCACGGCAACCCACCACGCCCCTCGCCCACAGCTGCCTTGGCGTGTTGGAATGTGACACATGCAACTGTCAACGCCATGTGCTCACATGCCCCCCTCACACTCTCCCTCTCACCATCCCCTGCTGCCCCACCCCCAATCACCATGCTCCCATCCGCCATCCTCCCGTGCGCCATTCCCTGCAGCACTGCTGCCATCCATCCCGCCCATGCTGCCAGGCTGGCAAGGCAGGGCGAGGAGGGGACACGGGTGACGTGCGGACAGGAAGGGGCAAGAGCGGGCTGAATAGCAGAGGCACAGGGAGGGGCGGGCTGCACAAGGGGAGACGGGGAGGAGTGGCACGGCAGGGCAATGAAACGAGAGAGCCACAGCGCCACCACCACGCTCACTGGCACTGCCACCCCTTGCGCTGCCTCCTCTTGCACTGCCTCCTCCCCAGCCCCTTCCGCTCCTCCCCCGCCATCTCCCTCCCCCCTCCACGTGACACAGCTGGTGTTGAAGTCGAAGTGCCAGTCGCCCAGCGCCCCTCCTCCCACCTGTCGCCACACCCTGCTCTGCTCCTGCGCTCTGCCCCCCACCCCGCCCTCGCCGCTCCTCCCTGGCGCCACCAGCACCACCGCATGCGAGGCAGAGCGCACAGGCGAGGCGCAGGCAGGGGGGGACGGGGAGTGGGGAGGGAGGAAGGGCGCGAGGGAGGCAGCAAGGGAGTGGTGGGCGGCGCACAGGAATGGCTGACAGGCCTGCCATAGGAGAAGGGTGCCCTCGGCTGGTGGGGGGGCGGGCGAGGGCGAGTCGGGAAGAGAGTGGTGGAGGGGATGGGAGAAGGAGAGGAGGCGGAGGAGGAGGCGGGAGATGGACAAGCGGAGGAAGGTGAGGAGGGAGGAGAGGTGTGCAGAGGGCGAGGCAGTGGCGTCATCCAGGTGGCCTGTGAATGTTGCGAGGAGCAGAGGGTGTGACATGACGTCAGCTGCCTGCGCCATGAACTCACAAGCACTCTCATCCTCCATTCCACCCTGCTGCCCCTGCTCGTCCCGTCCGTCGCTCCACGCGCTGTCAGCGTGCACGGGGTGGGAGGGCGAGGGCAGCGGTGGCGGCATGAGGGTGGCCTCCAGTGCCGCCATGCACACACGCACACAGCGCTGCCGCCGCCTCCACTCCGCCCCCCCCACCTGCTCGCCCCCCGCCGTACCCACGCCAAGCACTCGCCCCAGTTCAAACACAACAGCCCTCCCCACCTCCCCCCTCCTCTCCCCCCACAAACTTCCTTCGCCCAGGCGTGCGTGGCTTGCCCCTGCGGCCCTCTCTTGCAGCACGGGGGGCGACGGCAGGCGCAGGCGGGCCAGCAGCAGCGCAGCAAGGCAGGAGGCGAGGCGGCGGTGGAGCTTGAGGGGGGCGAGCAGGGCGCGCACGCACAGGGAGAGCAGAGGCGCAAAGGGCAGGGAGAGGAGGAGGTGGGAGAGAGCAATCGTGGAGGGGTGGGGAGAAGAGGGCATGGGGGGGAGGAGGAGAGGCAGTGGTGAGGCCACTGCGGGGGACATGTGGTGGTGGTGGCAGGTGGCGGCAGGCAGCAGTGCTTGCTGCGCCAGCACACTCGCTTCCAGCAGCACAGGCGCGTGCACTGGCAGCAGCGAGGGGAGGAGGGCGTGCGCACAGAGAGTGGAGGAGAGAAGAGGCATGGCGGGTGGAGGAAGGGAGGCAGCGAGCGAGGCGAGGCGAGGGAGGAGGGAGATGAGCGAGGGTGGATGGGCAGAGGAGAGGGCGAGAGTGAAGTGTGAGAGGGCAGCGTCCCTGCCACTCGCTTGCTCCGCCTCTGCCGCCCCCACTGCTGCCTCCACTGCTGCGCGCTTGCCAGCATCACAGGCGTCGCAGCTGTGAGCACCCGCCCCAGCCGCACTGTGCGGCCTCTTTCCCCTCCCCGCGGGCTGCCCCTCAGCTTGAGCAGGAAGCAGCGAGGCGGCCGACTCCAGCAGCGCTTGCAGGCAGAGCAGCGACGCAGAGAGAGGGGGGCGACCGTGTGGCGTGGGGGAGGACGAGGCGGAGGGGGAGGTGGTGGTGGAAGAGGAGGAGGACAGGGCAGGGCGGAGGATGTGAGTGATGAGAGCAGCGAGCGGGAGAGGGCATTCCTGTTGATAGCCACGGCAACGAGAAGAGAAGAGGCGGGCAGGACAAGGCGGACAGAACGGGTGCAGGCACGGACACAGGAGGGTGCAGGCACGGACACAGGAGGGTGCAGGCACGGACACAGGAGGGTGCAGGAACGGACAAAGGAGGGAATGAGTGTGTGGATGCAGCAGCAGCATGCACGTGGCAAGACATGGTTTGAGCGGGCGCTACAGGGATGGAGGGGGTGGAAGGAAGTTGGGAACTGAGGAATAAACAAAGACTGAGTTGGGGCCTTGAGCAGAGAAGGGAGAAATTTGAGCAAAGGAGGAGAAACAAGGGGTAAGCAGTGAGGCACCTGAAGGGAGATGAGGTGCGTGAGGGCGTTGCAGGTGAAGGTGGCGATGGCAAGCTGCACTGGCAGAGAGGAGGAGGAGGAAGAGGAGGAAGAGGAGGAGGCGGGGGAGGGGGAGGTTGCATGCAGCACTTTGATGCAGTTGGTGAGAATGCAGGCAGGGAAGGGACCCAGGGAGCCCATGGGGGTGTGGCCCCGGGCACGGCAGGAGGGGCAGTGGGATGCATGGGCGGGGGGTGGAGAGGCGGCAGGGAGGGCGAGCAGGTACTTGAGGGGCGCGCGGGCCACACACGCCACGGCATCCGCCAGAAACGCCGCCACCCCCCGTGCTGCCGCCGCACTGCTGCCAGCACTGCCAGGCGCCATGGTGGGCAGGAAGCGAAGCCAGATGACAGCCTCTGATTGGCGGGCATGGAATGCATGTGAGGAGAGCATGGCAGCGGTGCAGAGCCAGTCAACATCGGGCGCGAGGTCAGCGGGCGGGGGGGAGAGGCGCAGCAGCAGCAGCGGCAGCAGGTGGCTGTGCAGCGGAAAGGTGCAGAGGGACTCGTCCCCAGCCGGTGGCGCTTCAGCCGGTGCAGGCAGGGGCAGCGTGCTGTGCGATCCTCCAGTCCCAGGCCCGGGGAATGTGAGGGTGCGTTGAGAAGGAGGTGGGAAGAAGGCGAGGAGGAGGCGCAGAGTGGCTCGCAGCAAGGGGGGGGGCAGCGAGGGCAGGTCGGCGCGCAGGAAGCGCAGCGGATCCACATGGCAGGCGGCCACAGCAGCCGGCACCACCCTCTGCATGCAGCAGGCAGGCAGGGGGGAGGAGAAAGGGGGAAGCGGGCATGAGGAAAGCGAAGCAGCAGGTGCACGCGAGGCAAGACACAATTTGCTTGGAAGAGAGCGAGGAGTACCTGGTAGATAGCGAGGAGTACCTGGTAGAGAGCGAGGAGTACCTGGAAGAGAGCGAGGAGTACCTGGTAGAGAGCGAGGAGTACCTGGTAGAGAGCGAGGAGTACCTGGAAGAGAGCGAGGAGTACCTGGTAGAGAGCGAGGAGTACCTGGAAGAGAGCGAGGAGTACCTGGAAGAGAGCGAGGAGTACCTGGTAGAGAGCGAGGAGTACCTGGAAGAGAGCGAGGAGTACCTGGTAGAGAGCGAGGAGTACCTGGTAGAGAGCGAGGAGTACCTGGTAGAGAGCGAGGAGTACCTGGTAGAGAGCGAGGAGTACCTGGTAGAGAGCGAGGAGTACCTGGTAGAGAGCGAGGAGTACCTGGTAGAGAGCGAGGAGTACCTGGTAGAGAGCGAGGAGTACCTGGAAGAGAGCGAGGAGTACCTGGTAGAGAGCGAGGAGTACCTGGTAGAGAGCGAGGAGTACCTGGTAGAGAGCGAGGAGTACCTGGTAGAGAGCGAGGAGTACCTGGTAGAGAGCGAGGAGTACCTGGTAGAGAGCGAGGAGTACCTGGTAGAGAGCGAGGAGTACCTGGAAGAGAGCGAGGAGTACCTGGTAGAGAGCGAGGAGTACCTGGAAGAGAGCGAGGAGTACCTGGTAGAGAGCGAGGAGTACCTGGTAGAGAGCGAGGAGTACCTGGTAGAGAGCGAGGAGTACCTGGTAGAGAGCGAGGAGTACCTGGTAGAGAGCGAGGAGTACCTGGTAGAGAGCGAGGAGTACCTGGTAGAGAGCGAGGAGTACCTGGTAGAGAGCGAGGAGTACCTGGTAGAGAGCGAGGAGTACCTGGTAGAGAGCGAGGAGTACCTGGTAGAGAGCGAGGAGTACCTGGTAGAGAGCGAGGAGTACCTGGAAGAGAGCGAGGAGTACCTGGTAGAGAGCGAGGAGTACCTGGTAGAGAGCGAGGAGTACCTGGTAGAGAGCGAGGAGTACCTGGTAGAGAGCGAGGAGTACCTGGTAGAGAGCGAGGAGTACCTGGTAGAGAGCGAGGAGTACCTGGTAGAGAGCGAGGAGTACCTGGTAGAGAGCGAGGAGTACCTGGTAGAGAGCGAGGAGTACCTGGTAGAGAGCGAGGAGTACCTGGAAGAGAGCGAGGAGTACCTGGTAGAGAGCGAGGAGTACCTGGTAGAGAGCGAGGAGTACCTGGTAGAGAGCGAGGAGTACCTGGTAGAGAGCGAGGAGTACCTGGTAGAGAGCGAGGAGTACCTGGAAGAGAGCGAGGAGTACCTGGTAGAGAGCGAGGAGTACCTGGTAGAGAGCGAGGAGTACCTGGTAGAGAGCGAGGAGTACCTGGTAGAGAGCGAGGAGTACCTGGTAGAGAGCGAGGAGTACCTGGTAGAGAGCGAGGAGTACCTGGTAGAGAGCGAGGAGTACCTGGTAGAGAGCGAGGAGTACCTGGTAGAGAGCGAGGAGTACCTGGTAGAGAGCGAGGAGTACCTGGTAGAGAGCGAGGAGTACCTGGTAGAGAGCGAGGAGGCGCAGAGCCTTGCAGTGCAACAGCAGGCGAACCGACCAGCGCCCTCCCTCCTCCTCGTCATCCATCTCATCATCCATCCCCACCTCCTCCCCCTCCTCCCCCTCCTCCCCCTCCTCTTCCTCCGCTTCTTCCTCTACTTCTCCCATCTCTCCCTCCCCCTCCTCCTCCTTCCCCTCCTCCCCCTCACCCCCCCCGTCCTCCATCACCTGCCACTCACCTGCTGCACCCCGCCCTCTCTTCCGCCTGCCGCCCTCCCCTGCGCCCCCTGCCCGCCTCACCCCACACACTGCCCCCTCTCGTGGGGCCACGTGTCCGCCCTCGTCCGCGCCCCCCTCGCCCCTGCTGGGCTGAGAGGCAGCCAGCACGCCCAGCACGATCTGCACGTCGGGCACGGCGCCCACCACATGCACGCGCACTCCCGCCACCACCACGCTCCAATACCTGCCCGCCACCTGCCGTGCCTCCACCGCCTCCACATTCACCTCGCTCGTCCTCTCTCCCCCATCCCCACCCTCATTCGCTCTCGCCCACCACAACCCTCCCTCGCCTCCCTCATCTGCCTCTCCCGCTGCACCCGCGCCGGCGTGCGTGGCGGCGAGGGGGAGGGCGAGGGCGAGGAGGGGCAGGGCGGCGGAGAGGCAGTCGAGCAGCGTGCAGAGCGCCAGCAGGCGCACACGGGGCGAGCGGTGCAGCAGGGCGCGCGTGAGAGCGGGGCGCGGAAGGCACGGGGGGAGCACGCGGGCGAGGAGAGGAGAGACGTTGGGCGAGGGGAGGTGCAGGGAGAAGGGCGCGGAGGCGGAGAGGAGGGGCATTGTGGAGCAGATGCGCACGAGGCGGCTCACCAGGGCCATGCCCGCGAACCTGGGGGAGGGGGGGTGCGGCATGGGCGGGTGGGGGGCGAGCGTTAGGGGCCATTTGATGGGGCGATTGGGATAACGGGATGATGGAGACTGAGAGACAAGAGGGGCGAGGAGAAGAAAGAAGATGAGAGGAAGTGGATGAGAAGTGGAAAAACTGTTCAGTGCAAGAAGGTGTTTGGGGTGAAGCAAGGCACATGGCAGCGTCATACCAGTGGGCATGCGGCGTGGGGTGCAGCGAGAAGGGAGGGCGCTGCAGGTAGGCGGCAGCCAGGGGAGGGCACGCCTGGGCCATGGCCAGCAGCAGCGAGCGGTGCGCCGCACACTGCAGCACATGCAGTCCACGCGCGAGGCGAATGAGACGATCCATGCCGGCCGACCAATGAGAGGAGGCTTGGGAATCGGCAGCGGAGGAGGCCAATCCGCCCTTGCCCGACTCCCCCTCCCACACCCCTCCCGCACCCTCCGTGCCCGCCGCTCCCCCCTGCCCTTCCTTGCCCCCTGCTCCAATCCCTTCCTCCGCCATATCCTCCCCCTCCCCCCCTTCTTCCATCCCCTCCTGCGGTCTCCCCTGAAGCGCGCCCCCCCCACTTCCCCCCACGAGCACGCCATGGCGGGCGTGCGTGCACACGGCCAGGAGCACCTGCAGCGCCATCCCTGCTGCCACCGCCCCCGCACCCCCCTCCCCGCCGCCCCCCCTCCTCCCTCCCCGCCATACGCGCCATCTGTTCAAGCGCACTATCCCCGAACAGAGCTCCCTGCAGGCCACGTGGCACATTGCTACTGGCAGCCATGACCCGCGCCTGCAGCACCCACAACACCTTGCCAGCTGTCACGGGGTGGTCGCCCACTAGACGCCAGAGAATGCCGGCCAGGTTGTGCCTGTGCGCCACGAGGGCGTGCGTGAGAGTGGCGGCGTCCGCCACAGCAAGGCACGCCACCACCCACTCCGCCATCAGCACGCGCGCTGGCACCTCCCCAACGTCCGCGCACGCCCCCTCCCCTTGCTTGCCCAGCAACACCCCTAGCGCCCCCTCGACCCCCTCGTCCCCCTCCTCCCCCTCTTCCAACTCCTCCCCCTCCTCCCCCAGCTCCCCCTGCTCCGCCTGCTCCCCCTGCTCGCCGCCCACGACCACCGCTGGTGTGCCAGACCAGAACACGGCGCCTGCTGCCCCCCCTCGTGCGCCCACGTGCTTCCCCCTCTCGCCTCTCCCTCTCCCCCCGCTGCCCGGCGCCTGGGAGGGCGCGGGGGGCTGGGTGAGGGCGGGGAGGGCAGGGAGGGAGAAGTCGAAGGAGAGGAGGAGGTAGCGCGTGAGGGCGGGGGTGATGAGGGAGAGCGCGAGCAGCAGGCGCAGGGCGGAGGTGGCGTGCGCGTGGGAAGGGGAGGAGAGATGCGCGTAGAGGCCGCCCTTCCTGCAGCACCGCGGCAGCAGGGCGCGCGCCAACGCCTCTATGCGGCGGGGGAGAGACAGAGGCGCGCCCAGCACAGGTGGAGGGACGGAGGGAGGGGCGCGCGCGGGTGTGTGGGGGAGAGGGCGCGGCGTGTGCGCGGCGAGGGCGAGGATGTCCGCCAGCACCGCCATGAGGGGGAGAGCCACCTGCAGACGGACGCGATGGGGGACGCGAAGAAGGAGAGAGGGACACTGTGAGAACACGGAGGCCGGGAAAGTGAGAGGTTCTGGGCCCAGGGTTTACGAGCGGGATTACGGGTTGGGGGTTGAGCAGCGCGTGATCAGGGCGTTGCAACTTGAGTGCGCAGCGACGCGGGGAGCGCAAGGGGCGGCGGACCCACCTGGTGCGAGGCGCCGCGGCGGTGGCAGGCGTCCCACAGGCGGAGCAGCTGCAGCCAGTCCGGCGGCGACACGCGCACGTACGCGTCGACGGCCCGCGCGCCGTGCTTCACGATGCGCGCGTGCAGGCGCTGCAACCCGTCGATAACGGCGGCGGGCTCCGCCTTGTCCAGCTGCGCCACCGCCTTGCGCATCTCCGCCCCCATGCGCTCCCTCCGCTTCCCCGCCTCCTCCGCTGTCGGCCCCTCCGCCCTCCCCGGACTGCCCACGTCGTCGTCCCCATCCGCGCCTCCCCATTCTGTCCTGCCCATGATGCCGCGCGCTCGGGTCACCTAACACCTACCAGCCACGTGCATCACAGGTGGAATGGTGCAATCAGCGTGCGCGACGGCATAGGGTGGGAGCGCCCAGTCTAAAGCGACGGCGATTGCGCGCACTGCCTGAGGACGAATGCGACGCACGAATCTGATGTGTGACGGAAAACGGCACTCCAAGGATTCTTCTCCCGCAGAGCGGCTATGCGAGTTTCGTGAGTCGAGTCCGAAATTCAAGCGAGGATCAGCTTTCCGTCATTCGAGTTCAAACCCAAATTCACACATGATCCAGTGATTGGTGCTCATACTCGATATTGAAATACAAACCACCATTTCTACACGCCTCATGTGACAAAAGAATGGTGCAGGCACGGATAGCCCACAACTATCCCACAACCTCCTGCCCCAAGCTGTGTCCCTTCACCCCACCTTCCCTCTCGCACTTTCACTCCATCTCCGTCTCGCGCTGCTCTCACCTCACCGTCGTTGCACGTGCCTCGTGAGTTCTACTCACTGTCGTCGTCCTACCTTACCTACCCGTCGCGCCCGTCAGTCGCTCCATCCATTCGTTGTCGCAAGCCAGCCATTGCTGTGCTCACTGAGGTTCGCGAGTCCTCGTGTCGTGAGGCCACGTGTCCTTGTCGCCTCGCCTTCACCGCCATCCTTCGCGTCGACCCGCTCTCCGCGTTAACCTCGCCGCCGCTCCCCGCGACTTTCGCCTCTCCGAGCGCGCGCTCTGTCCACGATGCCCACCCACCTGCCGCACGCCGACGGTGCCTCCCCCGCCGCCCACGCGCTGCACTCCTCGCCGTCGGCCCTCATGCCTCCTCCAGGGGCCCCCGCCGCCTCCCCCTTGCCCTCCACGCCCTCCCCCTCGCAGCCCGGCTCCTACCCCATGTCGCGCGTCGCTCCCCCTTACGCACTTGCCGCTAACGCGCCGGGCGGACTGGCAGGTGGCGCGATGGGGGGAATGATGAGTCCCACGGCGAGCGCGCAGCTGCGCTCGTCTGCGCTTGCCAACAACCCTAACGCCTCCGCGCAAGGTGGGCCTTCCCCCTCCGCCATGCCGCCAAGTATGGGGAAGGCCGGCGCTTCCCCAAGCTCCTCTGCTTCACTGCCCGCCCTGCCCTCCTCCCTGCACCTCCCCGCCAACATGCGCGGCCCCCAGTCCACCCCCACCATGTCCTCGCACTTCTCCCCCTCCTCAGCGGCCCCCCAATACCCCTCACAGGCGCAATCCGCGTCGCCTGGCGGAGCCTCCTATTCCCCCTCTGCGCCACACCTGCAGCAGCAAGGCTACAGCGCCAGCCCAGGGGGAGGCGCGAGGGGCGGAATGCAGCAGGTGGGGGGAAGCGGAGGGCAGGGGGGAACGGAGCAGGCAGAGCAGCATGGAAGGGGGGTGGTGGGGTCAAGCGGCATGGGATATGGAGCCAGGGGACAGGCAGGCGCACAGGTGCGGTGTGGTGTGATGTGGTGCAATGCGGTGCGATGCGTTGCGCATGGTTGTGCGAGGCATGGCGTGGGTGGGTGGCATGGCAGCGAGGCAAACAAGGGCGTCCCCACAGGCGGATGCTCACAGACCGCTGCGTGCCCGCCTCCCCATCTCGTGCATCCCTACTCTCATCTCCCTTTCCTTTTATGCTCCCCCCTTCACTGTCTCGTCTCGCCTTCTCCCTGTGTCCCCACGCCCCCCGCATCATTTTTCCCCTTTTTTCTGACTTCCGTCCACTCCCTCCCTGACGCTCTTACTCCCTGCTTCTTGCCCTCCCTGTCCTGTCCGCGTTGCACATCGTCCTTCCCACTCCTTCATCTCCTCTTGCACCCCGCGCCCATCCCACAGCAGCACGGGCAGCATGGGCCGGTGGGAGGCATGTCTCCCTTGTCGCCCACCCAGGGCAAGCAGCAACACTTTGCCCCCTCTCCGCATCACCACCAGCTACAGCAGCAGCAGAAACAACAACAACTAAAGCAACAGCAGCAGCAGCAACAACAGCAACAACAACAGCAGAAACAGCAGCAGCAGCAACAGCAACATCAGCAACAGCAACAGCAGCAGCAACAGGCGAAGGCGGCACAGGCAGCACAGCAGGCGGCTGGCAGGGTGCCAGGGCGACCAGGTGCTGCTGCTGCAGGCAGCGGCTCAGGGGAGGCCGCAACTGGTGCAGGCAATGCTGCTCACGCCAATGTGGAGGGCAAGAAGCTTCTGGGAAAGAGGACTTTGCAGGAACTGGCAAAGCAGGTAGGCAGCGGGTGGGTCAGTCAAAGGATGCACAGGCCAGATGTTGAGTGCTCTTGGCTGCATGCACGCACCATGCCCATAGTTTACATGTTGACTCAGTCCCCTGAAAGTACTTTGGCATGATATGGGTAACGACATGGGATGAAATCTGTGGCATGTGGCATGTGGCGGGCTGGGCAGGTGGATGCGCGCATGCAGCTGGACCCCGAGGTGGAGGAGGTGCTGCTAGACCTCGCCGACGACTTCATCCAATCCGTTCGTCCCCCAGTCCCTTCCCCACTTCTCACTGCACTCGCTAGCCCGCCACCTACTTGGCACTCCCTCATATTGTTGGTTTTTCCGATGCATATGTTTCATGTGATTGGATCCAATCCCTACATCTAATCATGCTTGCATGGATGGCATGTGTGCATGGATGGCATGTGTGCATGGATGGCATGTGTGCATGGATGGCATGTGTGCATGGATGGCATGTGTGCATGGATGGCATGTGTGCATGGATGGCATGTGTGCATGGATGGCATGTGTGCATGGATGGCATGTGTGCATGGATGGCATGTGTGATTGGATGGCATGTGTGCATGGATGGCATGTGTGATTGGATGGTATGTGTGCATGGATGGTATGTGTGCGTGCATGTCTGTGTGAGGGCAGGTGACGGCGTTTGGTTGCCAGCTGGCGAGGCATCGCAAATCGCAGGTGTTGGAGGCAAAGGACGTTCTGCTGCACCTCGGTGCGCCTCCCTGCCGCCCTCCCTCCACCACCCTGCCTTTCCACTCTGCTCGTTTCTTTTGCGCCACCCGCACCCTCCGCTGTGTCCTTCGTCGCCTCCATGCCGTACCGTGCCGCCACCCACTGCTGCCTGTGTGTTGCGTGTGTGTGTGGCAGAGCGCAGCTGGCACATGCGCATCCCTGGCTTCACAGGTGACGACTACCGCGTCTACAAGCGCCCTGTCAGTGCTCTTCCTGCACCCTCTCAGTGCTCTTGCTTCGCCCTCTCAGTGCTCTTGCTGTGTGTTGCACGTAAGGTGCCGTTCATATCACTTTCCGGGCGCGATGTAGATGGCTTGGGCAGTGATGTGGCATGGTACGGTGTGCTTGTGATGCGGCACCTGGACCTCACATGCTCTCCGTCTTCATCTGCACCCTTCCTTGCTGCTGTGCCCGCCGTGCCCTGCCCTCCATCTCGCTCTGTGCAGCCTGTCACGGAGGCACATCGCCAACGCCTCGCAGCAGTGAGTACCTTCTCGCTGTGTTGCTCCTCTGTTGCATCTCTTGCTGCACACCCATCTGTCACCATACCCATCTGTCACCATACCCATCTGTCACCACATGTCTTTCCGGTGCATAATCCTATTGGTATCAAGAACCGAACTGCTCTGCCCCTATCACAGTGTCACTAACTGTACCGACGTGCCTCATCCTGCCATCATGGCATGGCGTGCTGCTCACCCTCACCTCCCAGGTTCGCCGCTCTGCAGCCATCGAAGCCAACGAGGCTCACGCCTCGCCCGCTGCTGCTGCTGGCCCCGGCTCCACCGGTCCCCATGGCCACACTGCTGCTGCAGCAGCACATGCAGCACAGGCTGGCGGGTTTGAGCAGGGAGCACATGCGAGCATGGCGAAGCTAGCATCTCCCAACTTCAAGGGACCCGGAGGAGCATCAGGGCCGTTGAGTCCTGTGGGAGGCACGGTGCAAGTATTCAAGCATCATTGAGAACCCAAGCTGTTTAAAAGCAAGTGGGTGCTTGATGTATGTTTTTGTAGTGTTGTACCACTTGATATTACGGTGTACCAGTAGGCAAATTCGGGTTTTAGTCAGGGGAAAATATGCCATACGTAACCAACTTGGGACTCGATAACGTGAATGGTTAAAAAAAAAAGGGTACGGTCACTGCAAGGGGTGTTTTCACGCAACTGATAAAACGTTTCACGTAATCAGTCACTATCAACTGGTAAAAAAAACGCGAATGGTCATAGATGAAACTCCCGCCAAAACAGAATGAAACCCAAAAGGAACCTGGATGCATTTTCGGAATCAACCCTAAACACGTAACTCGCCAGGTGTTTAGGGTTGATCCGTTCCCAAACCGCATCCGATTCCGATTGGGTTTTAGTTTTTCTTAAAGTTAGCTGATTGGTTGGACGCGAGCGGGAATTTTGTTGAGTTTCAAGTTTTTTTGGCGGGAGTTACATGTGTGACCATTCGCGTGATTTTTTACCTGTTGTTAGTGACTGAATCCGTGACCCCATTTACCAAGCCCGTCACGAAACCCGATACAGTGACCGTACGCGTTTTTTTTTTACCACTTACGTTATCGAGTCCCATGTTGGTTACTTATGGCATATTTTCCCTTTAGTCAGGAAGTTGTCGCTCGCACCTCAACATCTCCGCGAAAGAATTTCGTGGGTGTCGACTTGGCGCTATGCAGTTGGTCCACCCGCAGTGCCCTCGTCGCCATCACCCCGCGCATTATCGTGTTTCGTGAACCGCCCTGCTGTCGCCCCCAACTCTTCGCCACGCACTCAGTTGCTCCCACCCTGATTCCAAACACACTCCTTCAGTGCCTTCACCCCGTTCCACTTCCCTCGCCGCATTCTGCGCCTGCCTTAGCGCACCGCATCTTCGTCGCTGTCGCTCAGTTCGACGATGCCGGGACTGGCGATGGATGTCCAACTAGCGACGCGATCTCACCTGTCGCTTGCAACAGTCGCACAATCGCCTGTGCGAGTAAGCGAAAGAGGTGTAAGAGCATGGCGAGTGTCGGCGACTCCAGGTCTGCAACCAAGCAACGCGCAGTCGCTGGCATGGCGCGAATCGCGGCACGCACCTCTGCCGCTGGCTCCCTCGCCCATGCGGCAAACGCGGAGAGGGCGGTGGGCTGTTGGCGCGGCGAAGGATGGGGAGGCGGAGGGGGCAGGGGCGGAAGGGGCAGGGGCGAAGGGGGCAGGGGCGGAGGGGGCAGAGTCGTCGACTGCGTTGACAGCCGTAGAGGCGCAGCCGGTCGAGAGGCGACCAGATAACTGTGAGTGGGCAGGTGTACACGTGGATCTCCTGGCAGCATCGTAGAGCGTGAGGTGGGGGTGGCACGTGTGGTCCGCGAAATAGACGCGCAGTAGAGGCGTTGACCCTAACGCACGTGGAGGGCGCATTCGCACTCCCGTTGTTTGCCCTTTCCCCTCTTTTCACGTTCCATGCGCCCCTCGTGCTGTTCCCCCCTGTGTCTGCTCCGTGCGCCTCACGACGGGGGCCGCAGGGGTGAGTCCGGCGCTGCTGCAGGAGATGGGGGAGGAGGAGCGCACGCCGATTCAGAAGTGGCTGAACCCGGGGCAGGACGAGCTGCCGGACGACGTGCCCATGAGCATCTGGGACCACCTGGAGGAGCTGCGCGAGCGCGTGCTGGTGTCCGTGGGCGCCGTGGGCGGCGCCATCCTGCTCTGCTTCTTCTACAGCCGCGACCTCGTGGTGTTCCTCGAGGCCCCCGTGTACGCCCAGGGCGTGCGCTTCCTGCAGCTCTCGCCGGGGGAATACTTCTTCACCACGCTCAAGGTGAGTGGGGCTTCACGATGCAAATTAGACGCGTTTGGCACTTTAAGTACAGCACCACGCCACATACATCCCATGCCATGCCCTGCAGTGTGCCCCATACAATGCCTCGTATTATCCCCCGTGGTCATGCCATGCCCCATGTGGCCCGCTTCGTGCTCTCTTGTCCCCATCATGTCTTCCCATCCCTGGCTGGCAGGTGGCGGGGTACTGCGGGCTGCTGCTGGGCGGGCCGGTGATTCTGTACGAGGTGATAGCGTTTGTGGTGCCGGGGCTGACAGCCAGCGAGCGGCGCTTCCTGGCGCCCATAGTGTTTGGGTCGTCGGTGCTCTTCTACTCGGGCATTGCCTTCAGCTACTCCGTGCTCACGCCCGCCGCACTCAACTTCTTCATCTCGTACGCCGAGGGCGTGGTGGAGTCGCTGTGGTCCATCGACCAGTACTTCGAGTTCGTGCTACTCCTCATGTTCTCCACCGGCCTCTCCTTCCAGGCAAGCTCCTCTCCTTCTATGCAACTTCCTTTTTTCCCAGGCAAGTTCCGTCCCTTCCAGTCACACTCCTCTCCGTCCAGGCAAGCTCCTCTCATCCCCCATGCATGGATGCCCACCACCATCCATCTGCACATCTCCACCCTTGCCACCCGCTATCCCACACCCCACATCCCCGCGATCATAAGCCCACACATCCTCCACCACGCATACCCCAGAATTTCACCATGAGATATTCCAAAGTCCCACCATTGATTCTTCTCGTTGTCTTACCTCCCATGTCCCTCCCCGCCGTGCACCCTCCCTCCCCCCCCTGTGTCGGTGGCAGGTGCCGGTGATCCAGCTGCTGCTGGGGCAGCTGGGGCTGGTGACGGCGGATCAGATGCTGGGCATCTGGCGCTACGTGGTGGTGGGGGGAGTCACAGCCGCCGCCGTGCTCACGCCCTCCACCGACCCGCTCACGCAGTGCCTGCTGGCGGGGCCCCTCATCGGCCTCTACATGGGCGGCGCCTACCTCGTCAAGCTGCTCGAAGGCTCCAAGTCCACCGCCTAGCCGCTGCCTGTATACTCGCTAGTGTAGGTAGAGCTCTTTATTACTTATAGCTCAGTTGTGTCACAGAGTTTAGGCTCCACGAGTCAGGGAACAGCCGCGCCAAACTGCATGCAATGTTGTGAAGTTAGCACTGATTCTGCCACGCGGCCACGATTCAGTAGAAGAGAAGAACTGGACTTGAATTGATCAATGGAATCTTGCAATGAAGTGGTCTCTTGCATTACCACATCACTCTACACTTGCGCTTGCTTTTCCCCTTTGGAGATTGCTTCCATCTCGACGGCATCATATGTTGTCAGCCCCGTTCCCCTGCCATCAGCACTGCCTGCACGAGTCACTGCACTCAAGTCAGAGGTGCTGCCCGCCACTTCAAACGCTGCACTGCCTGCTGGGCTACCCTGGGCACGGGGGGAGGTGAGTCGCGTGTGGGCGTGGGCACGAGGGCTCATGCTGGTGGCCAGCAGCACGTGCGTGGAGTCCCGGGTGCCGAGGGGAGAGAGAGGATATGCTTGGGGGGCGGAGGAGGAGGGCGAGGGGGGGTGGTGTAGCAGCTGCAGTTGCTCGGAGGACATGCCCGGGTGGTCAGGAAGGGGTGCATCGCTGAGCGTGTGCACCAGATGGCCGTCAGACTCACGTGCCTTGTTGCGCGACACCCTGCCACATTGAACCCACCCACACACAAACACACACACACACACACACACACACACACACACACACACACACACACACACACACACACGCACGCACGCACGCACACATGCACGTCCACACACAATCAGCAGTTTGTACCATCGCCACAGCACCTGGCAGAGGCACATGTGCTGGTGGATAGCACGATATACAGGCAACGAATCTGCATTAGGAAGAGGTGGAATTGACCAGACAATGTTTGATCGCCTGTGCCTTGCTGCACTGTGCCTTGCTGCCTGACTGCGCTGTGCGTTGGCATGGGTGGTGAGTGGAGGAGCATGGCGCTCACTTGTAGAGGTTGAAGAGGGAGACGCCGAGCATGATGATGAGGATGCCCAGCAGGTTGATGCGCGTGAATCGGTCGCCAAACACCGCATGCGACACCTGAGGACCGCAGCGACAGAGGACGCAGAGGCATGCACAGAGAAACAGGCATGGCGGCACACACGAGTGATTCGGCATCAGGATGGCAGGAGCATGAGGACGAGAGAGCAAGGCGCTGCAAGGACATGGGCGGAGATGAGGGGATGCAGAGCTCTTACTCGCACTTTTGGCTGCCACCACAACATGCATGCGTGGATGCATTATTCCGTCCACCCACTTATGCACCCACCCATGCACCCATGTATGCACCACATGTGCACCACCTGTGCATTGGTGTACTGCATGAAACACTCATTTTGCACACCTCTGCTTCCTTTCTCCTCATTCTCACTGGCATCATTGCTCCCCCCCCTCCCCCGTGTGGCTCACGAGGATGGTGGCGGCCTCCTTGACGGTGCCGGCCACAGAGAAGGTGACGGCGCTCGTCTCCAGCACCAGCAGGAACTCCGCCATGATCTGCCGCCCCCGTGCACAGTGCCCCGTGCCGCGTGCCATCCACACACGCCAGCCACCCATGTGGGGCCCAGGGACGATGGAGGGGTTGTGGGAGTGGGGGCGAGGAGGGGAAGGGCAGGTAGGCGTGGGGCAGTGGTTTACAAAGGTGCTGCTGCTACATGCACACACACATGAACACACATATAGAAACGCACACACACACACACGCACGCACGCACGCACGCACACACACATACACACACACACACACACACATGAATACACACACACACACACACACACAAACAAACACACACACACACACACACACACACACACAAACAAACACACACACACACACACACACACACACAGAGAAACACACGCGCGCACACACACACAAAAAAACACACACGAATGCATGTACGCATGCACACAGAAGCATGCACACAGAAGCAGCACAAGCATGCACACAGAAGCATGCACGCAGAAGCATGCACCCGAAGCATGCACACAGAAGCATGCACGCACAGAAGCATGCACACAGAAGCATGCACGCACAAGCATGCACGCACAAGCATGCACGCACAAGCATGCACGCACAAGCATGCACGCACAAGCATGCACGCACAAGCATGCACGCACAAGCATGCACGCACAAGCATGCACGCACAAGCATGCACGCACAAGCATGCACGCACAAGCATGCACGCACAAGCATGCACGCACCATGCAGAAGCATGCACGCAGAAGCATGCATGCACAAGCATGCACGCACAAGCATGCACGCACCATGCAGAAGGCGAGGATGCCGCCCACGAGCATGATGGCGAAGCTCCAGAGGGTGTGCTGCCACGTGTCAAAGTAGGGCGACGAGGTGAGCGCGGACCAGGGCTCGTGGAGCAGTGAGAAGACGCCGCACACAGAGCGCCATCACGGCGCCAGATAGGCCAGCGTGAGCAGCGGGTTGGTGAGACCTGGCAGGGGAGGGCGCAGGATTGGGGGTGGTGAGAGCTGAGGGGGACGAGGTGGACTGGAAGGAGATAGTGGCATGGCGGGAAAGAGGAGGATTGTGGCGTGTGGCAGGAGCAAGCACAGCACACAGGTACTGTGAGGCTGCACAACTTGAGGTGGGACAGGAGGAAGGGGCAATGGCAACGGATGCTTACCAAGTTTGTCCCCCTGCCGCCAGTGCAATCGGCAATAGGGGGTGGGGAGATGGTGAGTTGACATTCCATGGGTTGAAAATGCACATGTTGGGAACACGCAAGGGGAGATAGGACACAAATTAAGGGGATGGTCAGTTGATGCTTACATACACAGCGGTACACAGCAGCAGCACAAAGCAGTACGCAGCAGTACACAGCAGCAAAGCAGCAGCACACAGCAGTACACAGCAGCAGCAAAGCAGCAGCACACAGCAAGTACACAGCAGCGGCTTACCTGCAGCAGCACTTGCAGCAGCACCCATCTGAGACCCGACACAAATGCTGCCACCATGACTAGAATGAATCCCAGCAGCTCAAACTCCGTCTCCCCCGCCACTGCAAGCCAACCCATGGGCACACGGAATGTTGGAAGCACGGATCGGGCCTTGTGATGCCACTTGGGGTAGAGGGCCCTTTTTTGTGATACAAGAGGAAAGTCGAAGCCGTGGTAAGAACAAATGCTGGATGATAATCGTACAGCCTCCTAGCCCCCTCCTCCTCCCCCTCCAGTTCCCCCCTGCACCCCCCCTCGCCCCCACCTGTGAATGAAGGACACCCCGACGGAGATGACGAGCATGATTGCCCAGCAGCTTGAAGCTTGGCGTCTCCAGGCTTCACAAGGCATGCGGGGTTTGGAGGAAGTGCGGGATGGTGAGGGTGGGGAGAGGGAGCAGAGTGGGGGTAGTGTTTGCGAATGAGGGAATTGAATTGGTACTGGCAGTGGTGATGCGATGGGGAGATTGAATTGTTGCTGGTAAACGAGGGTTGAAGAAGTGAAATGTGTCAGGTGCGTGGGTATTGGCCCCTAGATGGCGGTTATGTGTGGTGGAAAGCGGTCATGTGTGGTGGAAAGGCGGTTATGTGTGGTGGCAAGGCGGTCATGTGTGGTGGAAAGGCGGGTTATGTGTGGTGGAAAGGTGGTCATGTGTGTGGAAAGGCGGTCATGTGTGGTGGAAGGCGGTTATGTGTGGTGGAAGGCGGTCATGTGTGGTGGAAAGGCGGTCATGTGTGGTGGAAAGGCGGTTATGTGTGGTGGGAAAGGCGGTCATGGGTGGTGGCTCAACCGGAAAGAGGAAGGCGAAGAGGAGGAGGAAAACAGGCGCGCTGGACTTTGCACTGCAATATGTGCAGGCAGGAGAGAGGGGGTGAAGGTTTATGCCACTTGTGATGCACGAGTCGATGATTTTTTCTATATGCATCACAAGGTGCTTCGTAGAGAAAGCGGCTAAGTTAGAATTGCCAGACTCTAATTTTCTGTGAAACGACCACATAAGTGGATAATTGTGTCTAAAAAGACTGCCAGTGAACTGACGCGGATGAGATCTGGCACAGTGGAGAGGGGGGAAAACGGCCATGGGAAGGCGTACCATGGTGTAAAAGGTGAGGGTGATGAGCGCGAGAGAGAGGTTGGAGAGGGCGATGTCAAGCGATGTGGCCACTGCCGTGGGCACCACTGCATGCACGTGGATAGCACACCAGCACACAGCACACGGGGGCACAGGCCGACACACACGGTGAATTGTGGACAAGTAAGGATTGCCAGACAGTCACCTGAAGCACCCTCGATGGACAAGTTTCAGAACGTGCATGAGCCACACAGGCGTGGTCAACCCCCCCCCTTCCAACATACCCCCCTCCTCTCGCGAAAGAGCTTACCTCGCAGGAAGTAGTCGCGCCAGGAGATGGGCGTGGCGGGCAGCCAGGACTGGCAGCAGCAGCGCAGCAGCAGCGAGGCGATGGCGCCCTGCAGCAGGAAGTGGAAGGTGGTCATCATCAGCGGTGCAGGGAAGCGCCCGTGCTTCTCGCCGATCAGCACCTTGTTGTACCTGCCCACCCCACCCGCCACCGCCCGCCGTGCAGAGTACAGAGTGCATGGCATGGCGGGAGTGCATGGCATGGCGGGAGTGCATGGGTACAGTTAAGGGCAATGAAAGGCCTCTGACAAGGGGCAATAAGGCCGAAAGGGACCGAATAGGTACAAGGCCAGCCTAGGGAGAAAATGGTCGCCAGAGAGAGCGGCAGCTACAAGGAGAGCGGCATGCTTACAGGAGAGGCGCCATGCTTACAGGGAGAGCGGCATGCTTACAGGGAGAGCGCATGCTTACAGGGAGAGCGCCATGCTTACAGGGAGAGCGCCATGCTTACAGGGAGAGCGCCATGCTTACAGGGAGAGCGCCATGCTTACAGGGAGAGCGCCATGCTTACAGGGAGAGCGCATGCTTACAGGGAGAGCGGCATGCTTACAGGGAGAGCGCCATGCTTACAGGGAGAGCGCCATGCTTACAGGGAGAGCGCCATGCTGAAGGTGTACCAGAGCAGCACGAGCAGCAGCACCTTAACCACCGACCACAGCCACGGCTCGCACCATGGCAACGCGCGCCCACCAAACGCTGATGCTGACTCGGCAAGATCATCCTCCAGCTCGTCTGCCGGCACGATAACGTCTTCTCCATTCGCTATAAGCCGACTCGATTCCGCCTTTGGCGAGGCGGCCGTGATCGAGTCGGCCTGGAAGGCATCGCTTTTGGCAATTCGCGGCGAGAGCAGCTCTTGGCTACCATTGGTGGACATGACGGCGAACAGAAACAGCTACGATGTGGAATTCGTCATTACACGAATGGATTCTCGACGCGAGGTAGAATGAAGCTCCAGATCGTACGCTTCAGCGCAATTCGAAGAAGAGGGACGAACGCGGCTCAGTGACGCGACACAGGGTCGTGAGGAATGAATAACGCCAGATCGCAGAACTGTACGGCTTGGATCTTTCCCCATAGCGCGATCGACCTGTGAAGCGAGCGACTGCACGCGCTAGTCGCTCAAGGTGTGGCGCCGCTCCATAGGACGCCGTGCGATGAAGGATGGCTGGTGTTGGAAGTGTGTGCCCTTCACAGCTCTGCTTCAACAGATTCCATTCGAGGTTGGTCTGTTGCTGTTTGTGTCTGACAAACCAAACAGCGGGCAAACCAATCGGAACGAAGGGCAGGCGGAACCTGCTCCTAGCCTGGTATTGTAACGCCGCCAATTCAGCAAAGAGTGACTCGACACGGGATGGGTGGCTAGTTCCAAATTCACTCTGCTTGTGTCTACAAGCGATGATCGTCAGGTGTTATTTCGAGGACGAAATGACGACCCTTCAGATTCGCGGTCCCGTCGCAACCCTTGCTGCGACTCCTAAGCCAGACCTATCCCCAAACCCGCTGGGCCCCAAAACCTTCAAAACTCAAC
>CANJKZ010000067.1:0-42500 GCA_947471745.1 Closterium sp. Naga37s-1
CCTCACCACCGCCCACCTCTCTTCCTATGCTGTTCCCTCCTTCACCCCTCGATTGACCACTACTGCTGGTATCCCCTCCTACCTCCATACCTCCTGCACTCCCTACTTGCATCGCACTGCCTGACCCACCTCTCTCTTGCTCACGCTCACCAATGCTTGCACTTCCACTCCCCCCTCCCTCTGCCCTCCCCTCCATCCACTCCCCCTTCCCCCCTTCCTCCTCCGCACAAGCAGCCAATGCCGCAACTCTTGCCTCAGCAGTAGTCAACCACATCGCGCCACCTGTCCTCATCCTTGCTGCTGCTGTACTCCCCCAGCCCCCAGAACTGTGCTGACGTGTCAACTCTGCCAGCTGGACAGCCAGGTGGTGCCCCTCGCCCTGCCAGCTCAGCGCAGGCGACGGTTGTACTCCAAACTCTGCCAGATCAGCAGCCTTGTAGCTCGCGACCAAGCGCCACGTGGCCGGAATCTCGACGAATCGGAGCGTTGCCACCTGGCAGATGCGCATGGCTGTGGCTCCTATAGCCTCTGCATACGTGGAGACTGTCTGTTTACCATGTCTTGAGGGGTAATTTACCGCGCTACCAGTTACCGCATTACCCGTTACCCACGTTACCTGTTTCTCTAGGGTAAGAGGAAGCCCCCCCTAATAATACCTTCAGTGCTGCTCGTGGTGGTCCACCACTTGAATCTCTCCTTGACGCAGCTCTTGGTGCCGAGCCTGCCTTCCCCGGACCTGACAGCAGGTTCGGCAAACAATGCAGGCTCGGAGATTACGTTCTCTCACCCTGCTCTCCGCCTCCCTTATTCTCCACACTACACCAGCCAAACCAGGACGCTCCACTTGACATGCCTTCAGACCCATGCTCTCTGGTCTCTCCGGCTGCTACTCTAGGCACTGCTGCTTCTGCTGCTGCTACTACAAGCTCTCTTCCTGCTGTTGCTGCCCCGCGTCTGCGCTGCTTTCATGCACCCGTACTTGGGATTCAGCGAGTGCAGCAAGGGGGGTGGAGAGGGGAACCCCAAGGAGGGGAGGAGAGGGCATAGCAGCCGGGAGAGGGACGAGAGGGAAGCGGTGGGGAGGGCAGAGGCGGGGAGCGAGATGGGAGCAGAGGGAGCGTGGCGTTGCGAGACGGACGGCGGCACACGGGACACAGGAAACTCGCCCTGCGATGTAGTGTGGTGTGGGGCGGGCGAAGGACAGAGACAGGAGGGGAGAAAGAATAAAACAAGCAGGATGTGATTGAGGGGCAGAGAGGAGGAAAGGTAAGGCCAATGCAGTCAACAAGATAAATGCATGAGGTTGGAACGATTGCTCGCCTTAAGGTTGTAGCTTCAACAGCAACTCTTTTAAATTTTTGCTTCACATTGTTTGGAACCAATCGCCTGACAAGATGCACCACCCACTCACCGCTTCAGGATCCACCACTGAACGATCCCTCATAGAAAGAACCACTCAGATACCTGCCATGAGCCCACAGCGGGGGGGAGAGGTGGGTGGGTGGGAGCGGTGGGGAGAGCTTGGGAGAGGTGGGGATTGAGATGTCTCAGATTCAGGGTCCACCACAACGAGACCCTCGTAAGAGGAACCACTCATCAATGATACAGACTCAATTCGTTCTGACTTTTGAGTCGACTCAAAAGTCGGCAAGGCGTGCTCTCTTCCTCTCCTCCTCATCATCTACCATGTCCACCTCGACTTTTGAGTCGACTCAAAGTTCAGGGTCCATCACAGCGAGACCCTCATAAAAGGAACCACTCATCGTTGTACTGGTACAGACTCAATACGTACTGGTCCATGCACGAGTGGTGAATTCACATGCCCAGCCCACACCATAACCCTTCACACACACACCCCCACTCACCGCTGGTAGAGACTTGAGAAGTACTGGTCCATGCACGAATGATGTATCACATGCCCACACCCCTTCACACCTGGATAAGACACACTCCCAGCTAGTAACAGCACACTCACCTCTGGTAGAGACTTGAGAAGTACTGGTCCATGCACGAATGATGTATCACATGCCCACACCCCTTCACACCTGGATAAGACACACTCCCAGCTAGTAACAGCACACTCACCTCTGGTAGAGACTTGAGAAGTACTGGTCCATGCACGAATGATGTATCACATGCCCACACCCCTTCACACCTGGATAAGACACACTCCCAGCTAGTAACAGCACACTCACCTCTGGTAGAGACTTGAGAAGTACTGGTCCATGCACGAATGATGTATCACATGCCCACACCCCTTCACACCTGGATAAGACACACT
The DNA here is from genome assembly GCA_947471745.1 of Closterium sp. Naga37s-1. Taxonomy (NCBI): domain Eukaryota; kingdom Viridiplantae; phylum Streptophyta; class Zygnematophyceae; order Desmidiales; family Closteriaceae; genus Closterium; species Closterium sp. Naga37s-1. The sequence continues at coordinate 2,282 of CANJKZ010000067.1, forward strand.
CCCAGCTAGTAACAGCACACTCACCTCTGGTAGAGACTTGAGAAGTACTGGTCCATGCACGAATGATGTATCACATGCCCACACCCCTTCACACCTGGATAAGACACACTCCCAGCTAGTAACAGCACACTCACCTCTGGTAGAGACTTGAAAAGTACTGGTCCATGCACGAATGATGTATCACATGCCCACACCCCTTCACACACACCCCACTCGCCATCCCCCCGCCCACCACCGCCCCCACTCTCCCTCTCCTCCACTCCTCTCCCCCTTCCCCCTGCCTGCCCAAACAGATCCGCCCTCCCCGAGATACCCCTGCGCCTCAGCCTGGCAGTGCGCCTGATGGGGGGAATGTTCATCCAGAACCCACGAAACACCTCCCCTGCTGCAGCCTGCACCGCATCCAACCTCCCCCTGGCTGCGCCAGCTCCCCCCTCCCCTGCTCGCGCTACCCCCTGCCCCTGCTCGCGCTCCCCCTGCCCCTGCTCGCGCTCCCCCTGCCGCTGCTCGTGCTTCCCCTCCACTTCCCCTGCCCTCCCCCTGTCGGTACGGTGGCTCCGGCTCTCCCTGTCGGTACGGTGGCTCCTGCTGTGGTTTCAGGAATGGCAGTGCCTGCTCCCACAACTGCAGCAACGGGCGGCACTGCAGCAACGCGCGGCACTGCAGCAACGGGCAACACTGCAGCAACGGGCAGCACTGCAGCAATGGGCGGCACTGTGGTTATGCCATGAGTGCCCATGCCACCTGCACCTGCCTGCTCCACTGCTGCTGCCCCTGCTGCCCCTGCTGCCCCTTCTGCCCCTGCTGCCCCTGCTGCCCCTGCTGCCGCTGCTGCCCCTGCTGCCGCTGCTGCCGCGGGTGCTGTTGCACCTGCGTGCTCCACATGTGGTGCTGCTGCTGCTGCAGTCCCCGGCACCCCTTGGGTCTGTCCATCTTGCTGCTCGGGTGGTCCCCCCCCCCCCTTGCTGCCCCTCATCCCCATCCTCTTCCAACCCCTGACTCGCAGCATCTTGCATCACCTCATCCCCCATCCCCATCCCCACCAGCACCAGCACCATCCCCACCCGTACCAGCACCATTACCAGCACCATTACCAGCACCATTCCCATCCTCCTCCTCATCATCATCACCAGTGTCATTATCCGTATCTGAAAACATTTCACCCCCCACTTCTCTCATCTCTTCCTCCCCCAGCAGCATCAGCCCCTGCCCGTCCATCATCTCATCCTCCCCCTCCTCCTCCTCTCCCTCTTCCTCTCCATCTTCCTCTCCTTCCTCCTCCACATCCTCATCCTCTTCCTCTTCCTCCACTTCCGTCGTTGCCCCTTCTCTTTCTCCAACCCCTATTTCCCCCTCCTTCCCTATCCCGCCCCATTCTCCCACCTTCGTCCCTCGCCCCCTCCCCTCTCCCCTCATCCCTTCCCCCCATCCGCACCATCCCCTCCCGCATCCCCCTCTCCCCTCTCCCCCCTTCCCGTTCCCCCCACCCCAACCCCACCAGGCCCCAACCCCACTCCTAACCCATCCCCACCCCCTTCCACACCCGGCCACCCCTCCCCTGTGACTATAGTGGTTGTGAATCGCACCTCCCCCGGTAGCTCCTGCTGCAGGATATCCATCAAATCCTCCCCATCCACCTGCCACTCTCCCCTGGGCCCCTGTACAGTCACAGGCCCCCCTCCCCCCTCGCGCAAGGTCGCTCTGATCCAGTCTAGAAACTCTGTGGCTTGCACCCACGTCCCCGTGGTGGTTGTTGCTGCTCCTGCTGCTCCTGCTGCTCCTGCTGCTCCTGCTGTTCCTGCTGCTCCGTTTGTCGTAGCTGCTCCTGCTGCTCCGTTTGTCATTGCTCCTGTTGCTGCTGCTCCTGTCAGTGCTGCAGCAGCAGCAGCAGCTGTGCCTATCCCTGCCTCCGTCCCCATTCCTCCTGCCGTTTCCCCACCAGTGGCACCAGCTGCAGCAGCTGCACGTGCTCCCCCCAGCACAATCACCGCTTGCCCCAACCCCTGCTGCTGCTGCTGCCCTACGGTACCCCCGGCCCCAGTCGCGACTGCCCCAGTATTTCCTTCCCCAATCCCCCCTGCTCCTGCTACACCTGCTGTGGGAGCGGCAGCCACAGCAGCTCGGGAGGTAGCAGGCGGTGCAGCAGGGGCAGCAGGGGGGCGAGCACCGTGTTGCCAGGTGGGGGAGGGACGGCTGGAGAGACCCACGAGACGAGACTTCTGATGGGGGTTATCCGCAGGTAGGTAGACAGGATAGGAGAAGGGAGGAAGGGGCTTAAAAAGCAACAGGCAGGACAGTGGGGGCAGCAGGGGGACGAGCACCATGCTGCCAGGTGGGGGAGGGACGGCTGGAGAGACCTACGAGGCGAGACTTCTGTTAGGGTTGCAGATAGACGGGAGGGGTAGGGGGTGAGTTTTGAATGGGCGAAATGGGAGGGGAGAGGAGGCTCCAAGACAGTTACGAGTCAAACACAGGCGCGCCACCTGACAGACAATAGAGCAACACCTGACAGACAGCAGAGCAGCACCAGACAGACAGCCAAGAAGCAACTGACACAGAGCAACGAGCCCAGCACCCACCTGACAGAAAACAATGTGACAGAGGGGAGAGGAAGTTCCCCCCTTGTCCCCCTCCCTACACAGCACACACTCCCTCTCCTCCTCTGCCTCCTCCTCAACCACTGCCTTCCCCTTCCGCCTCTTCCCTCGCTTCCTCCCCCCCTCCTCCTCACCCACTCCCATGTCTACATCTCGTCCATACTCCCACCCCCCTGTCTCCACCCTCCCCTTCTTCTCCTCCTCTTCTTCCTCTTCCTCCTCCTCCTCCTCCTCCTCTTCCTCCTCCCCCTCCTTTCCTTTGCCTTGATTCATGCTTGCTGCGAATCTTTGCTGCGCTGCCCGCATCTTTGCCTGTTTGTTGTAGGGAAACGATAAGCAGCAAGAAATCCGGGACATTTTCGTACGCAGTAATAATGGCAAAAAAGAGGTGCTGCGAATCTTTGCTGCGCTGCCTGCATCTTTGCCTGTTTGTTGTAGAGAAACGATAAGCAGGAGGAGAATGAAAGGTTCTTAACAATAAAACGTCTGGGTCATTTTCGTACGCAGTAATAGTAACAGAAAAGAGGTGCTGTTTTCCCAGCCTTCCAACTCGTGTTATAAAATGGTTTTTTAATGAAAGGCACAAACCAGCAGCGTTTGTAACATTGTAACGAGCTGACTCTTGGGTTGACTCAAAAGCCAGCTCTTTTGAGCTGACTCATAAGTCACCTCCTTCCAACTCGTGTTAAAAAAAGGGTGTTTTGATGAAAGGCACGTACCAGCAACGCCTGCTGTCTTGCCCGAGCAAACGACTTCTTTGCATCGGCTTCACTCAACACCCCACCCTCTCCCTTCTCCTCACCACCCCTACTGCCGCCACCACCACCACTCCCCCTCTCACTTTCTCCAACCTCTATCTCTCTGCCTCCTATTCCCACACCTGCTCCCCCTGCTCCTCCTGCCCGTGCTGCCTTTGCTGCCTCCCCCGTTTCCCCAGCCCCTCCCCCGCGGCCTCCAGCCGCCGCCTTCCCCTTTCCCTTATCAAACTCCTCCGGGCAAAGCACCTCCAGAGCTCTCCTGCACTCGTCGCTTAGCTGAGCGAAACGCTTAAGCAGCCGCAGCACCAGAACATGCAGCTCCGCCCGCCCCTCCCCTCCCCCTCCCCTTCCTGCCCCGCCCGACCTCTCCCCAACTGCTGTGCTTCTACCCTCCTCGCCTTCCCTCCCCCTACTCTCATTCCTGGCCACTAACCCCATCCCTTCACTACCAGCAGCAGCAGCGGTGCCGTGCGTCGTCCCTGCCTGGCGCTGCCAGCACCGCAGGAGGCGCACGAGGAGCGCAAGCAGGGACACCGGGGCAGCGTGCGACGCGCGGAACCAGTGAGAGGACGAGAGGGTCGAGAGGGTCGCTCCTGGCAGCAGGGCGAACAGCCCCGCGGCCGTGCTGCTGCTGCCACTGCCGCTGCCGCTGCCGCCGCTGCTGCTGTTGTCTGGTAACCGTGCTTCGAACGGCTGGCATGCTCGGGACAGGAGGGCCGGTGGCCAGGAGTGTCTCTTCTGCACAGCTGCATGGTCAACATGACCACGTGCATCACGAGCCATCCAGTCCGCCCCTTCCACTTCCATGCCTGAGCCTGAACCCGCTTCTCCTTCCCTTCCTTCTCCTTCCGTTCCTTCTCCTTCCCTTCCTTCTCCTTCCCTTCCTTCTCCTCCCCCTCTTGCTTCTCTTCCTTCACTCCAACCGCCGCTCGCATCCCCTCCCACACGCCCATCCACATCCATCCGCATCCCCTCCTCCTCACCACCCTCTCTCCCCACCTTCTCTCCCTGCTCTTCCTCGTCTCCTCCCTGCCCTCTCTGTCCTTCCCGCCCCTTCTTCTCCTCGGCTTCCTGCCACGCCACGCAAGTGTCAAGAGCCAATGCCAGCAGATGCAGCGCGGCATGCAGCACAATATCAGGCGCACGAGACAACCCACTCCCATTCCCACTCCCACTCCCTGCACTCCCACTCCCACTCCCACCACCGCCACCACCACCACCACCACCACCACTCCCAATGCTGGCACCGTTGCTGCCTCTGGCTTCTCTGTAGCTCATCTCTCTCCCCTCCTCATCCCACCACGCGTGCAGCACCACCGACAGCACCACATCATGCATGCCTGCTGACGTGGCAATCTCCCGCAGGCCCATCAACGGACGGACAGGATCGCGCCATCTCGGCGTCTGCTCCACAACCGCAGATCTCTTAACCGCCTCCGCATACCTCTCTTCCGCTCGCTGCAACTCCCTAGGCGCCCATCTTAGGCAGTACAAATCCAGCTCCCTGTAACAGTCTCTTTTAAGTAAGTATCGCCCTTGCTCCATTCCCGAGGGGCGGGAATAATCCGCAACGGCAGCGAGAACGGCGGGGATGGCGGGGTTTTCGGCGAAGCGAGGGGGGAGGGACTTGACAACGCTGCTGCGGGTGGCGTTGCCGATGGCTAGGCGCTGCACTACCTCCCTCCGGAGGGCCGCAGTGGGGGGGAGGCCGGAAAAGGATCGCTCTGAGATGAGACGGATGAGGAAGGCCATGCAGTCCTGGGCCACTGCAGGCTCGTACCTGATGAGGGGGGGTTGTGATGGGTTGGGGGAAGAGAGAGGAGAGAGTGGAGAGGGGTGGAGGAAGTGGGTGGGGCGGAGGCTGGAAGGATCACTCGGAGATGGGGCAGACGAGGAAGGAGGGGATGCAACTACTCGCAAAATAGGATGGCAGTGCAGTGCAGGAATCCTACTGCCTACTCTGTGAGGCAGTGTGGACAGTGAGGGAAACGAAACGTAGGTTATAAGGCTGTAGCGCATGGGATTGAACCTAATGCTTACTCTGAGGCAGTGCCGACAGTGAGGGAAAAGTAGGTGAGGCTGTAGCGCGCTACAACCTGGCGGACAAAGGCGTCAGGAGGGGCCAAACGGGACAGCAGTGCACTACTGCATTCTACTGCTTACTCACTCTGATGCCGTCCCCACAGCGAGGGAGAAGTAGCTGGTGAGGCTGTAGCGCGCTACAACCTGGCGCACAAAGGCGTCAGGAGGGGCCAAACGGGACAGCAGTGCACTACTGCATTCTACTGCTTACTCACTCTGATGCCGTCCCCACAGCGAGGGAGAAGTAGCTGGTGAGGCTGTAGCGCGCTACAACCTGGCGCACAAAGGCGTCAGGAGGGGCCAAACGGGACAGCAGTGCACTACTGCATTCTACTGCTTACTCACTCTGATGCCGTCCCCACAGCGAGGGAGAAGTAGCTGGTGAGGCTGTAGCGCGCTACAACCTGGCGCACAAAGGCGTCAGGAGGGGCCAAACGGGACAGCAGTGCACTACTGCATTCTACTGCTTACTCACTCTGATGCCGTCCCCACAGCGAGGGAGAAGTAGCTGGTGAGGCTGTAGCGCGCTACAACCTGGCGCACAAAGGCGTCAGGAGGGGCCAAACGGGACAGCAGTGCACTACTGCATTCTACTGCTTACTCACTCTGATGCCGTCCCCACAGCGAGGGAGAAGTAGCTGGTGAGGCTGTAGCGCGCTACAACCTGGCGCACAAAGGCGTCAGGAGGGGCCAAACGGGACAGCAGTGCACTACTGCATTCTACTGCTTACTCACTCTGATGCCGTCCCCACAGCGAGGGAGAAGTAGCTGGTGAGGCTGTAGCGCGCTACAACCTGGCGCACAAAGGCGTCAGGAGGGGCCAAACGGGACAGCAGTGCACTACTGCATTCTACTGCTTACTCACTCTGATGCCGTCCCCACAGCGAGGGAGAAGTAGCTGGTGAGGCTGTAGCGCGCTACAACCTGGCGCACAAAGGCGTCAGGAGGGGCCAAACGGGACAGCAGTGCACTACTGCATTCTACTGCTTACTCACTCTGATGCCGTCCCCACAGCGAGGGAGAAGTAGCTGGTGAGGCTGTAGCGCGCTACAACCTGGCGCACAAAGGCGTCAGGAGGGGCCAAACGGGACAGCAGTGCACTACTGCATTCTACTGCTTACTCACTCTGATGCCGTCCCCACAGCGAGGGAGAAGTAGCTGGTGAGGCTGTAGCGCGCTACAACCTGGCGCACAAAGGCATCAGGAGGAGCCGAGACAGCAGTGCACTGCAACAGGAAGAGGTCCAACTCCAGGCTGTCCTCACACCTGGCATGGCATGGCATGGGAAGAGGGGTCAGGGGGAGGGTATGACGGTCATATGAAGCTTGAGAGGGGTGAGGAGGAGCCGAGATGGCAGTGCACTGCAGGAGAAAGAGACCCAACTCCAGACTGTCCTCGCACCTGGGATGGCATGGCATGGGAAGAGGGGTCAGGGGGAGGGTATGACGGTCATATGAAGCTTGAGAGGGGTGAGGAGGAGCCGAGATGGCAGTGCACTGCAGGAGAAAGAGACCCAACTCCAGACTGTCCTCGCACCTGTGGGATACACATGATGATGCCATGGCATGTGATGTGATGCGATGCAATGCGATGCGATGCGATGCCATGTGACGTGGAGACGGGGGCTATGAAGAGACTGACATGGGTTTTACGACCAGAACGACCAACCAATGACTAGACTGACCAGTGCACGGAGCGGTAGAGGTCGCAGAGAGGGAGGTGGCAAAAGCACAGAGGGAGGAGTGAGGGGGGCAGAGAGAGCGAGGAGGAGCACAGAGAGAGAGGAGGAGCACAGAGAGAGGAGGAGCACAGAGAGAGGAGGAGCACAGAGAGAGGAGGAGCACAGAGAGAGGAGGAGCACAGAGAGAGGAGGAGCACAGAGAGGGTGAGGGGGGCAGAGAGAGAGAGGAGGAGCACAGAGAGAGGCGGCAGAAACGACTGACCAGTGCACGGAGTGGTAGAGGTCGCAGAGAGCGACCATGGATTGCCCGTTCCTCCTCCACATTCCCGCTGATATCTGCGCGCACAGCACTTGCACTCGCAGCCCGTGCTCCGCCACAGCTGCGAGGAAGCTTCCTCTCTGGAGCTTACTGGGCAGCAGGCGCAGCAAGCACAGCTCTGCCGCCTCTCTCTCCCTCCATCTCTCCTCCCTCGCATCCCGTGAGCCCTCCACCATCCCTTCGTTCCCAACCCTCTGCTCTGAGTCCCCATGTGCGTCGCCTGGTGGGTCGGGCACGGGGCAGGAGAGGCGCAGCAGGGAGTGCAGGAGCAGTGCGAGCATGCGGTGCAGAGGCAGGTGAAACGACACCTCCTGCCGCGCCACATCGTACTCCACCACTGGCCACTCCAGCACACTCTCAGCCCCACCCACAGGCCCCTTTGACATAGAACTCGCCTCCCACCCCTCCGTAGCCATGGTAATACAGCGTTCCCCCGCCCCTGCTACTGCCCCCGCCCCTGCCCCCGCCCCTAAAACTGCCCCTGCCCCCAAAACTGCCCCTGGCCCTTCTCTTGCCCCTCTTGCAGCAGATTCCTCTGCCCAAGCCCCCTCCTGTGGCGTGTCTCCTGCCAAGTCCCCTGGTTCAACCCGAGGGGGAGGGAACGGTAGCAGCCCCTCCAGAAGCGACAGCAGCTGCCGCCCCACCCACCAGCAGGGGCTGCTCCGTGCACTGAGGGCACCAGCAGCAGCAGCGGAGAGAGGGGGGGCGGCGGAGGGGGGGTGCGCAGCAGAGAGAGTTACTGCCTCTGTTGCTGCCAACGAATCTGCCTGCATGGCTGTTGCCGCTGCTTCCCCTCCTCCTGCCCCTCCTGCCTCTGCACCTACCCCTACGTCTGCCCATGCTGCCTCTGCGCCTGCTGCTTCACCTGCCCCTGCATGCCTGCCCTGGGTTCCCTGTGCCCCTTCTCCCCCTGTCGCCCTGAACCTAGACGCCCTTCTGAGCCAGTTGCTTAAGATCCCCATGTGGCCCCTCTGCGTGTGGGTCATGTCCTCCCCCTCCTGCCTTGCGTGCTCCTCCCCTCCCCTTCCTGTGCCACCACCACCAGCAGCAGCAGCAGGAGCAGGAGCAGGAACAATCGCAGCAGGCGCTTCGCCGTCTCTCAAACCCACTCTACCCAGCCCTGCACCCGCTCCTAACCCAGCACCCCCTCCCGCTTCTGCTCCTCCCACACCTCCTTCCCCTCCCCCTCTCCCCAACCCTTCAAGCCCAAGCGCAGGCACTGCCTCTGCTCCTGCTGTGGCCACTCTCTCTTGCCCCAATCCCCCTGGACTTCCCCCTCTAGTGCCCGGACTGCCTGCTCCTGTGGTTCTGCCGCCCACAGCAGCAGCTGCCGCCCCTGCTGCTGCGGCCATGCCTGATAGGAACCTCCCTGCCCGCCCCACTGGACTGGCGCCGCTGCCTCCTGCTGCCCCTCCCCCTCCGCCTCCTGCTCCTCTTCCTCCTCCTCCTACTGCTCCTGCTTCCCCAGCGTCACCTGCTATGCTGCTTCGACCACCCACAGCCCCTCCGCCTCCACCCGCCCTCTCTGCTGCGGCTGCAGCAGCAGCAGCAGCTGCCTCGGAAGCAAGGCTCTTCAGTTCGTCCTGGGCCCATTTGAACGACAGGAGAGAAGCTCCTGGCGCGTGCACCAGAACCGACGACAGTAACTGCACCTGCTGCCGCTCCTGCTGTTGCTGCTGCTGACCCTCTAGCTGCTGCTGCAACGACTGACCCTCCTGTTGCTGCTGTTCCAAAGCAGCAGCAGCAGTCAGCGAAGGCGCTGAGACCCCCCTGGGCCTACCCCCACCAGCAACCCCTCCCCCAGGTGAGCCTTCCCCAGACGTGCCCCCACCAGAGAGTCTACCTGTGGTGGCAGCGGCAGGCAGAGGGGTTAGCAGAGGCGAAGGCGGGGAGGCGGAGGGAGTGGGGCGGGGCGGGTGGGAAGGGGAGGTGATACGAGCCATGGCTGCTGCGGCTGCACCTGGTAACAGACCCAGCTGCCCAAGCTGCCTCATCCCTCTCATCGCCGTCGCACTAGCACCACCACCAGCACCACCACCAGCACCACCACCAGCACCGCCACCACCGCCAGCAGTACCAGCAGTAGCAGCAGCAGCAGCACCGGCATTTCCAGCAGCAGCAGATGGAAACGCAGGAAAGTGCGACCTGGTAAGGCCGAGCAGTCTCAGTGCCTCCACACTGCTCGCCCCGCTCCCAAACGCTGACCCCAGTGACCTCAACCCCTCCACTGCCACCCACCGCGCCAGCACCCACGCACACTCGTGCAGCAGCCGCACCAGCGCCGGAGGAACTCCGAACCTCGCCGCCACCTGCCGAACCTCGCAGGCTCGGGGCGGCAGGTATGTGTGCGTGCCTGTCTCGGTCTCTCTCCAGTCATCCGCATATGCCTCTGGGTCAAAACCCTCTGCCTTCCAGCTGGTAGTAGCATCAAGTTCAGCAGCACCACCCCCCCAACCTCCATCCCCAGGGATGGTCTCTCCTGCTGCTGCTTCTGCTGCTGTGCCATCGCTTCTGCCACTGCCACTGCCCCCTGCCTGTTCCCCTTGCTGCTGCCCCACTGCCTGCTGCCCTGCCTGCTGCCCTGCGTGCTGCCCTGCACCTTCATCCACAAACCATCTCAGGGTTTTCCTCCTCCCGAACCCCAACCCCGGAAACCCTCCCCCTTCACCCCCCTTCTCCCCTACCTTCTCTCCTCCCCCTTTCTCCCCTGCCGATCCTCCCTCCACCTGCCGACCCTCCTTCCGAGCCTCCAGCTCAGGCACGGCGCTAGCTTCGGCGAGCAGCGGGTTGACCGTCGCCAGCTGTGCTTCTAACAGGTACGCGAAGCTCCAATCGTCCAGCTCTATTGCCACGTGGGTGGTTGTGCGCCGCACGTGTGGACACATGCCTTGGGCGGCCGCCAACTGGCGCAGCCACGCGCGCAGCAGGTCCGGGCGGCGGGCGGTGACGTGGCGGGAGGAGGCGGAGTGGGAGAGGACGTAGCGAATATCGTCGGTCACTCGCCCGTTGTGCACCTCCTCTCGGGATAACTGAGGGGGGGGGGGTGGGGGAGTGGGGATAGGTAAGAGAAGAGAGGAAAGCACAGGAGGAGGCGGAGTGGGAAGGAATGTAGCGAATGTCGTCGGTCACTCGCCCATTGTGGACCTCCTCTCGGGACAGCTGGGGGAGATGGGAGGAACGGGGGGAGCGGGGGATTGGGAGGCGAGAGAACGGCGAATGTCGGAACAAAAGTGGGAGATAGACGCAGCGAACGCCGTCAATCACGCGGCACCTGCATCATGCTCTGCAGCATGCTCTGCAGCATGCTCTGCATCATGCTCTGCATCATGCTCTGCAGCATGCTCTGCAGCATGCTCTGCATCATGCTCTGCACCATGCTCTGCAGCATGCTCTGCACCATGCTCTGCACCATGCTCTGCAGCATGCTCTGCAGCATGCTCTGCAGCATGCTCTGCAGCATGCTCTGCATCATGCTCTGCATCATGCTCTGCACCATGCTCTGCACCATGCTCTGCATCATGCTCTGCACCATGCTCTGCATCATGCTCTGCAGCATGCTCTGCATCATGCTCTGCACCATGCTCTGCAGCATGCTCTGCAGCATGCTCTGCAGCATGCTCTGCATCATGCTCTGCAGCATGCTCTGCAGCATGCTCTGCATCATGCTCTGCACCATGCTCTGCACCATGCTCTGCAGCATGCTCTGCAGCAGGATATCCAGCAGCCGAGCCTCTTCTAAGCATTCTCAGCCAAAGTGTGTCTCAAATTTTGAATTTTCTCAGGACAGACCCGCAACTCACATTGATGCGCCCGTCTCGTCCCAGCGCCCCCTGCAGCATGCTCTGCAGGGTACCCAGCAGGATATCCAGCAGCCGAGCCTCCACCACGAGCCTGGGCGTCAGCACCGGCACCGTAAGAATCTGCACCGAAAAGCTCTCCAGAACCGATACCCTATTCCCTGCACTCCCACTCCCCGCCGCTCCTCTTCCCCTCCGCCCTCCGCTCCCCCGCGCACCCCCTCCCCCCCACCTTCCCCCGCCCTCCTCCCCGTCCCCTCTCCCCCCACTCCCCAGCACGAAGGCCGAGTAGTTAGCAACGAACGCGAGGGCGAATTGGTACTTAAAGCCCGGGTCGCCTAGGAGCTTGTAGAGAAGGCGGTGGGCTACGAGCATGGAGTCCTCTTTAATACCCTCCTCGTTTGCCACCAGAGCTTCCAACAGACTGGCGGATGCAGCAGCAGCGGTGGTAGAGGGAGGTGAGGCTGGGGGAGGTGACACTAAGGGAGGTGATGCTGCGGGATGTGACAATGCTGGGAGAGACGACCCTGCTGCTGGGCTGAGCAGTGAGCCTAATCCCACAGGAGCCGAAGAAGAGAGTGCATGGGAAGATCCAGGAGCAGAGACGGGACCAGTAGGGGCAGCGGCTGTAAGGGCAGAAGAAGCAGTAGGAGTAATGGTAATGTTGGTCGGATGGAACCCCGATGGCACTGTATCAGGGCGGGCAGTAACGGGGATAGGGCTTTTCCTGGTGAGCACGGACGAGACAAGGTGCAGCAGCCCTTCACTGGTGCTGGCCAGTCTCAGAAACATCTCCGAGAACCTCTCAGTTGCTGCTGCTGCCTCGTTCTTCGCTGCTCGCAACCGCGCTGCTGCTGATAGCGCTGCGGAGGAGGAAGAGGAGGGGGAGGACGAGAAGGAGGAAGATCCTCTGAACCCATCGTTACCACTCATCCACCCTCCCGACCCCCCCACACCCCCTGTGAGGGAACCTAGCAGCGAGCTCATACTGCTTCCCGCTGTCCCGCCTCTCCCTCCTCCCCCTCCGCCTCCCCCTCCCCCTCCGCCCCCGCTTCTCCCGCTTCCAAACCCAAACCCAGAACCCCCCCACCCTGCTGCGCCTCCACTCCGTTCCTCCTCCAGCCGGGCAGCGAAAACTATTTTCTGCTGCCATTCCGCAGCAACCGCGGCCAGCACGGGCTCTGCCCGGGCAACGAAACTTTCCGGGAGGGGCGGGGCGTGCCCAGGGCCAGGATGCTTCTTGCAAAACCCCTGACGCTTCCAGGCCGTTGGATCGCCGCAGTCGCAGCATCCACCGCCCGTTTTGATCATTGCATAGTCATGCCCCTCGTGGTCCCCGTCTAGAAAGCAGGGAACACATATGGCACAGGTAGGGTCATGCTCACACGATCGGCATCTATATGCTATGTCGCTCGCCCCCCATACCGCCCCGCATACCCCCGACGTTCCTGATTGGCCGAGAGCCGCCAGTGTGGATTCTGGATCGGATCCGCATGCCGCCCAGAGAATCCAATCCACAGCACCAGAATAGGCTTCTTTCACCATGGCTAGAGAATCCAGATCGAGATTAAAGCCCATGCGACCACCGCTTAAAGCCATAACCGCTTCTACTGCCTCGTCTAAGAAAGCAGCGTCGCCACCACCCTCGTTTACCCCTCCTGCTCCTCCTTCCCCCGCGCCCTCCCCCCAAGAGCCTCGTCCCCGATCCCGCCTGACCTCCCGCCCTTCCCCCCATCTCCCCTCCTGGGGGGGAGCGCAGAAAGTGAGGAGGGCGGAGATGATGCGCGGGGCGAGGTGGGGCTGCGCGCGGAGGAGTGGGGGGAGACATGCGGGCCCCCCTGCTACGTCCGCCGGCTGTAGCCGACGAGTCTTGAGAAGCTCGCGCTGGGGAAGCGGGGGGAGAGAGAGGGGGGGAGGAGAGGGGAGGAAACGGGGAAATCGTTGGAGTAGCGGGGGATACAGGCGGGTCCCTCTGCTATATGTCCACCGGCTGTACTAGACGAGTCTTGCGGAGCTCGCGCTGCGGAACGGGGGGAGAGGAGGAAGGAGGAGAATTCTAAGAAAACAACACTCACAACAGTGCGAGAAGCATGCAGGGCTTTCAAGACGCCTCGACAAGAACCATCATGGGAAGAATCCGTCAAATGGGTCGGCTAATGCTTACCACGGCACTGCTAGGAAGCATGCTGGAAACCGGTGAATTCGAGGTCGCTCGGGATTCGAGTTTCTGATGCTGACCGAGTCTTGATCTCGTCTCAGATAATGTTCCAATCTGTGATGCTGACCGAATCTTGCTCTCAATTACTAAGGCTTAAAATATTATTCCGGTTAAGACGCTGAACAAGATTTCTGATTGCTTCTGATGGATGGAAGTGAAATCCACGAATTCGGGAAAACACGCAGGAGCACAGATAACCTGAACACGACCCGAAACTACGCCCTAAACAGCAGAAGACGGGCTAAAGCCGGTAGATTTCTCGAAATATAACGGTTTGAGAGCAATTTTCTAGAAACTACCTACCGGAAACGTAAGCAGAAATCCCTAAGGCAACTCGAAGGCTTAAATTTGCACGAATTTGAAAAATACTCGTCGTCGGCAGTAAGCGGAGGTAAAACTACAGAACTGGAAGCTCGACGAACGAACTTGCTGAACCTAGAAATTGCCGACGCGACCGTCCAACAGAGCCTGCCAGCACTTCAAGCCTCAGAATCGTATCGACGTACGCGACGCGCCACCTACTCGAGTGGAGCTGCGAGAACCAGGACGCATCGCGACGAAATGAGGGACGCGTCACAGACCCTACTAGTCCATGAGTCTGCTACTCATCTAGCCGTCAGGATATTCGAAAACTAAGGGGCGCTTGGCGAAAGAGGACCCCAAAAATCGAGCTAATGAGGGGCGGGGTAAAAGGATCCCTGCGTGGTTTACGTAAAGCGGCTTTGTGGAAGAGGAACCGCCATTGCGCTTGTTCGGAGACCCCGAGGCCAGAAGAAATATATAATCCGATATCTGGTACAAAGGGTGCCTTGGAGCTGAAGGAAAGGCGGGAGCGAAATTTGTGATAACGTGTTATAACGTGTAGCGAAATTTGCACGTTAGTGTAGCTTCACCTCTTACAACCCACGTTAGTGTAGCTTCACCTTTTCTGGTGCACTTTGGGTTGTGTGTATTATAACATTTCACATCTTGTGCAGCAACCCACATCCCACCTACGGTATATCTATTCACAGGTCTAGGTTAAGATCTATATGTTGACTTGCCCTACTTGGCTCGTGCTGATCGCTAGTCTGAGAAAGCACGCAACCGAACAATCTGTTACCCGCACCCAACACATTACCACCTTCAAGACCCTTATTTCCAGCAGATGCTTCAGTCTCCCTCCCACTGCACCCAACATCCTCAAAACACGCAGCTCGCTTCACCGCCCAATCTTCCCGGCTTTCCACATCACGACTGACAGACGAAAGAACCCGGCCAAACAACAAAGGCTGTTGCTGAGCTGGTTCGGTTGCAAACGACTGGCTTTGCCGTGACTCTGTGCGAAAAGGAATATCTTGCCCCACCTCAGAAGCATTCCTTGGGGTTTCCCTATCCTTGCACACACTGCCTCTCGTGTCCATTGAACTAGGGCTCTGGATCTGGATAGGGTGCTGACCTGTCTCTCCAACAGCTGCATCACGATCCTCGATATAAGCTGACTCGGTCATAGGCACGGCACGTGAACTGTTCGGGCGAGTACACTCTGGTTCTGAGACATCATGAGGGGGGAATAGCTGGAGGCGATGTGAGAGTGCTTGATGTTCTTGTGGTCCCAGCTCAAGACATGGCGGCAGTGGCAGAGCCACCAACTGCTGCTGCTGCTGCTGCAGCTGTTGCTGTTGCTGTTGTTGCTGCTGTTGCGGCTGCTGTTGTTGCTGCTGCTGCCACTGCTGCTGTTGCGGCTGCTGCTGCTGCTGCTGTTGCGGCTGCTGCTGCTGTGCAAGCCGCTTTGGCATCGCCTGGCCTTGTTCCTGTCCGAGCCACCACATTTGTGGCTGTGCCTGCTGCTGCTGTTGTGCCTGCGGCTGCTGTTGTGCCTGCGGCTGTGTCTGCTGCTGCTGCGGCTGCGCCTGTTGCTGTTGTTGGGACTGCTGTTGCACCTGCTGCTGCTGTTGCACCTGCTGCTGAGCCTGCTGCTGCTGCGGTGGCTGCGGCTGTGCCTGCTGTTCTGAATGTTGCGGTTCCCGCTGCTTTACCTGCTGCACAGCCATGCCGCTATTCTCATGCACCCCAGCTCCCCCACTCCTAGAAGTTCCCGCCAAAACGCCACCATACCACCCGCTTTTCATCCTGCAGGGCACCGAGAAGTAGGAACACATAGACGAGCAGCAAGGCGGAGGCAGATCCAAGCTCATGGATCGAGCCGTTTCCTGAATCTCACGCGCAAACCCCTCTGCTGTAGGCAGCTTAGCAGGCAGGCTCGCCGTGCTTGCCGCTGCTGCTGCTCCTCCGACCCTTCTCCGCCTGTGTGCGGGTGCTGATGCCGCATCAGACGGGCGATTCGTGGGGCTTGCCAGAGCTGCTGATGTGGCTCTCCATTGCTCTGATTGCCACGTGCTGCCACGGCTTGTGCTGCTGCTGCGAGGAAAAGGCTGGCTCTGACAGCGTTTCCTGGAGCCAGAAGCGGTGGAGTCCGGTTCTGATCCTACCCTCTTTCCTGAGAAGACCGGCTTTGGAGCAATCGGTTCAGAAAGACGAAATCCTGAATTGTCGCGGTTCAGAGGGGCCTGGGTTGCTGGCGAGTGGCCGGGTTGAGCTGGTGACGGAAAGAGCGGCAGAAGAGAGTCGGTGTAAGGGGATTCCTCACTCGGGGGAGCACTGCGAGGCGATGAAGAAGGGTACGGGAATGGAGGTGGATCCATGGCTGCTGGTGTTGCCATGCCTTGCTACAAGCAGGCGGTTTGAGACAGGTTTCTCTGACTATGAGACCTCCAGGCGTCTGTTGACACTCGGATCACACTTCTGGTATCGCTGTTGACAATGGTGTATTGTTACTTAGCCTAAGGTGCGCTGCGCTCTCGGAGCAACTGTGGGTCTCCCACATCAGGGCACCGAAGGCTCGTAGTATGAATAGTGTAGTAGTAGCTTCACGCGATCTTCGTCCAGCTCCCCAATTGGATTCAGAAGCTGAATGAACCTATTCCTGAAAACACATAATGATAGGCATCGCTCTTGAGGAAGGAGATTTGTGCCCTCCAGAACTCGAGGTTGAGTGAAAGTTTGGGTTTGGTTCGGGCCCACGCCAGCTGGCAAGGCCTGGCGGGGCGAACCACAGGTGAAGGAAGGGTTTCGCAATCTCGGAGGACTTGCTCGTCCCACCGGGAGGAGTAATTTCGGGACGGCCAGATTGTGATCGTCCCTATGAGGGCAAACTGAATTGACGCAACAGATTTTCAATCCGGCGATTCTATGTCAGTTGATACAGTTCTTAGACGGCGATTTCATGCACTTAGCCGACCGTTCCCTTCCTCCCAGCCAGGCTGGACGACCTTTCCCTTCCCAGCCAAGCTGGACGATCGGACGGATCAATGCTGTATCCGATCTTGTAACGGATCGTGAAACGAGGACGATTGTGATGACAGTACGATTCTGTATTCAACCAAGGATTGTTGAGGAGGAAGATGAAAGCAGGCTGCTTGGTGTGTGCATCGAGTAGATTTGGGCAGATATGCTAGGAAGAGTGGAGACGGGTACGTCTGTATGTAACCCAGGTCCGGTGGAAAAACACAGATATGGCATCGCAGACGTTATGTATCTGCTGCGGCGGACGCAAATCTCATCAAAATGAACAGACACACTGGCGAACAATGGGGCACACTGGGGCTGGCACAGGCAAAACAGCCTGCGAGTCATGCTGAAAATGCATTTGTGGGTGGTGGTGAGGTGAGTGAGGTGATTGGGAGAAGAGAAAACTGTTCGTTGGCTTTGGTTCGGTCACTTTGCTCTGATTGAAGGAAGACGAGACAAACGGTTTGCTGTTGTGGCTGCCACCGTTCAAATCGTATCGGATAGGCCATCCAAGATTTGGCTGCTCTATAGTCCGGGACATATCCGCAGAGCAAAAATTTGGTTCTCTCGAGCTTGCATTTCTCGGCAGATGAGTGAATGTAAGAGAGGGAGGGAGCGGATGGTCCCTCGCCTCACCGGAAAATCTAGGATCTCAAAGAAGGGGTCCAAGTAACCTATGCGGTTTGCCTAGGTTTAGTACGTTTCAACGGGTTGGACATGGTGGGGTGCAACCATTGTCAATGAGTAAGGTAAGGCCAACGGCGACGAAATCCAGCACGCCTGAGGACGGAGGATTCGGTGCGGGAAGGCTCAAGTCGGGACGAAATCAATTCCAGATATTCAACGATGTCTGGGCAGAGAAACCAATTTCTTGTGGGTTTCCAGCACCATTTCAGAAGCTCAAGTAGCATTTATGTGAGAGCGGGTGGAATGGTCCAACACTAAACTTACAACAAGTGTACGGGCAGAAACCGTAATCCTTGCGAACTGAACGATTAGATTTGCTCACGTGGACCGAACATGGGGAACATGACCGATGATTCTCATGAAAATTAGTGAATTTTTGATAACTGCAACTTCAGATACCTCACACGGAGCAATAGCTCAGTGGTAGAGCAATCGACTGCAGATCGATAGGTCCCCGGTTCAAACCCGGGTTGCTCCTGATATTTGCAGGTTTTATGATGTGGCAATATTTCGGGTTTACTGGTGTCACCACTCTGTACAGAAGCTTTTGGCAGATAACTTGTTTTTATTTCTGAAACATGTCTGCCACAAGCTAGCAATAGGTGACCCTAAACGGGTCGAGCTCATGCTCCATCGAGCCCGATAATCAGCCCACAAGATTGATAGAAACACTCATGTATGGTGGCTCCAAATCCTCAGTTAGGGACGGGTATTACTCTTGAATATTACTGTAATGGCAACAACATGGAGATATAGTATCCCTTTGGGCAGCCTTCAAGTGCTGTGTCAGAATCCCAGTCACTAGACCACTGGGATAAAAGGGCTTGTTAAGTAGCGGGTCAGTGCGCCCATAACCCCCCAGGCCAACATGCCTGTAACCCTTCCCTAGGATCAATCAGGGATCACCAGTGGTCCTCAGACACCCCCCCGTACTGGGATGCCCGAAGTGCACACACAGGGATTCGAACCCGAGACCTTCGCTCTGATACCATGTCAAGTTTAGGAGATTATGCAGTACGTAAGTTTAGGAGAGGTTTAGTAAGGAGAATCATGGAGGGAGAAGTTTGGCCAAAAGAGGGGATTCACTAAGGAATGTTTACAAGATATAGGATAGGGGAGAGGATAGGGTACACCACCAGCAGTTGAACCTAATAACTAACTAATACACTAGCAAGCTGTAGGCAGTTGGGATATGCAATATAATTCAACACACCCCCGTAACTGCCTACGGCTATAGCTAGTGGTGTCTGGCACCAGGTCGCCTGGAGAGCGGTTGCTGTAGCTGGGATAGGCACAGAAACAGCGGTGGCTGGGCGGCAGCACCTGTGAACGCCAGAACGGAGGAGGGCGCGGAGAGCGCGGAGGAGGGCTGGGATAGCCGGAGGGCGAAGGATGCTGGTCGCTCGCCATCTACGAGCAAACACAACTGTTGGTGAGGAGGAGGAAGCTGGTGGTGGTGCACAGGAGGAGAGCAGAGGAGATGCGGCTGGAGAGGAGAGAGGAGGAGGAGATGCGGCTATAGGAGAGGAGACTGGAGGAGGAGATGCGGCAGAAGGAGAGGAGAGGAGAGAGGAGGAGATGCGGCTGGAGGAGAAGAGGAGAGGAGAGGAGAGGAGAGGAGAAGAGGAGGAGGAGAGGAGAGGAGAGGAGAGGAGAGGAGAGGAGAGGAGGTGGCTGGCGCGGCAGAAGCTTTCCCGCCACCCCCTCATCCCCCTCCCCCCCATGCGCTGGCGCTGGCGGAAGTGCTGGCGCTGGGCGCTGGCGTCGCGCTGGCGCTGGCGCCCGCCGTTGGCGCTGGCGGTGGCGCCCGCCGTCGGCGCTGGCGTCCGCGCTGGCGCTTGCGACCGCCGTTGGCGCTGGCGGTGGCGCCCGCCGTCGGCGCTGGCGCTGGCGCCCGCCGTTGGCGCTTGCGCTGGCGCCCGCCGTCGCCTCGCTGGCACGCTCGCCACTGGCAGAGCGCGACGGGGCAGGCGAAAGGGGGCAGCGCGACGGGAGCTGCAAAAGCAGCGGAGTTCGAGCCAGCAGCGGATTTCGCGCTACTAGCAGTAGCAGCCATGCCAGCAGCACAATAAGTCGCCATGGCAGATCGCGGGTTTGGTGGGCCCATGAAAACAAGGTCCTAGGAGGGACCACGCTCTGATACCATGTCAGAATCTCAGTCACTAGACCACTGAGACAAAAGGGCTTGTTAAGTAGCGGGTCAGTGCGCCCATAACCCCCCAGGCCAACATGCCTGTAACCCTTCCCTAGGATCAATCGGGGATCACCAGTGGACCTCAGACATGCTGCTCCTCGTTCACTGCTCCATCCGTTCTCACTGCTTCATCCGTTCTCACTGCTCCTTCCTTATTCATTGGTTCCTCCATGCATCCCTCTGCACTGAACAGCTCCAGAGCTGATGGCAGGCCCACCCAGGCCCACCCAAGCCCACCCAAGCCCACCCAAGCCCACCCAAGCCCACCCAAGCCCACCCAAGCCCACCCAAGCCCACCCAGGCCCACCCAAGCCCACCCAAGCCCACCCAAGCCCACCCAGGCCCACCCAGGCCCACCCAGGCCCACCCAGGCCTCGCAGAGGCGAGCACTGCTAACCAATCAAGCATCCCTCTGGACAGCCTTCAAGTGCCGCTCTGTGTTCACTGTGTTCACTGCTCTCTCCATGCCTCCCTTTGCTTTAAACAGCTCCAGGGCTGAGGGCAGGCCCAGCCCCAGCATCTGAGCCACCTCCGAGGCCTGAAAAGGGGTGGGGGGGGGAGGGAAGGAGAGAAAGAGGGATAAAGAGGGGGAAAGAGTGCGCACTCCAATATTTCTCCCTATGCACTGGACAACAAAGGTCCCCTTCCCTGTCTTCCACACACCCCTCCCAGCCTCACCTGCTCCTCCAGGGTTGTGAGGCGGACAGCTGTGGTGCGCATGTGATTGGACCGTCGCCCGCGTCCTCTCCACTCTCACCTAGTCTAACCTTGCCGATTGGCCTCTCTACTCGTATATAGGCCTATTTTCGAGTCGACTAAAAAATGTGCACATACGATTCGACCATCGCCTCGCCCCCGTACCCTCCACTCTCACCTAGCCAAACCTTGCCTCTGCCACGAAGCACCAGACTCCCCATGCCCTGTCTTCTACACCCTCACCCGTGCCTCCCCCCAGCCTCACCCGTTCCTCCCTCCGAGCCTCACCCGTGCCTCTCCCCAGCCTCACCAG
Organism: Closterium sp. Naga37s-1; assembly: GCA_947471745.1. NCBI lineage: Eukaryota > Viridiplantae > Streptophyta > Zygnematophyceae > Desmidiales > Closteriaceae > Closterium > Closterium sp. Naga37s-1. The sequence goes on from CANJKZ010000067.1 coordinate 22,954, forward strand.
TTCCTCCCTCCGAGCCTCACCCGTGCCTCTCCCCAGCCTCACCCGTTCCTCCAGGGTCGTGAGGCGGGCAGCAGTGGTGCGCATGCGACCATCTGCCCCGTCCATGTGCTTGCTCACGCTGATGTGCGCGTCGGCATGCACTGCCACCTGCGGCAGGTGGGTGATGCAGATCACCTGGCGGCAGGAGGGTGTGGTGTGGTAGGCAGAAAATGAAGGGGGGGAATGGAACAGCAGTGGTGCACATGCGCATGCGGCCATCGGCCCCGCCAATCTGCTTGCTCACGCTGATGTGCGCGTCGGCGTGCACTGCCACCTGCGGCAGGTGGGTGATGCAGATCACCTGCGGGAAAGGGGGTGTGGGGCAGGGAGAATGGAGGGGGAGGAGTGGTGCAGCAGTGGTGCGCATGCGCCCATCAACCCCATCCATGTGCTTGCTCACAACGATGTGTGCGTCTGCATACACTGCCACCTGCGGCAGGTGGGTGATGCAAATGACCTGGGGGCAGGGGGGTGTGGCAGGGGGGTGTGGCAGGGGGGTGTGGCAGGGGGGTGTGGCAGGGGGGGCAGGGGGGTGTGGCAGGGGGGTGTGGCAGGGGGGTGTGGCAGGGGGGTGTGGCAGGGGGGTGTGGCAGGGGGGTGTGGCAGGGGGGTGTGGCAGGGGGGTGGGGAGGCAGGAGGGAAGAAGGGAAGGGACAAGGTGCATGCGCCCATCAACCCCGTTAATCTGCTTGCACCTTGTCCTTTCCCTTCTTCCCCCCTGCGCTCACACTCATGTGCGTGTCTGCGTGGGGCAGATGGGTGATGCACATGACCTGGAGGGAAGGGGGTGTGGGGGCAGGGAGAATGAAGGGGGGTGAATGGTACAGCAGTGGTGCGCATGCGACCATCGGCCCTGTCCACGTGCTTGCTCACACTCATGTGCGACTTTTGAGGCGCCTCAAAAGTCCACGTGCTTGCTCACACTGATGTGCGCGTCTGCGTGTACTGCCATGCCACCTGGGGCAGGTGGGTGATACATATGACCTGGAGGAAAGGGGGATGCATCGTGATGTGGCGTGTGGGGTGTGTCAAGTGGGGCATGGGATCAGCTGGAAGCACCCGAGCGTTCACACACTGATGTGTGTGTCTGCACGCACGGCCACCTGCAGCAGGTGGGTGATACATATCACCTGGGGGCAGGGAGTGTATTAGCAGGAAATTTCTTGCAGGGAAGGCTACACCTGGTAAACTCTTAGGTAAATGTCTTGCAGGGAAGGCTACACCTGGTAAACTCTTAGGTAAACCCACGTAGTTTCACCTGTATTGAAATACACCCTCTCGGTCAGCCACAATTCAAAAGCTTACTACCTGGTTACCCACGGTTATAAGGAACCTCACCTAGTTACCTATGAGTTAGTGTGTACTAACCTGGTTATCCTGTCTGCGCAGGTGTACTAACCTGGTTACCCTGTCTGCACAGGTGTCGCAGGGCGAGGGCGAATCGGGAAGCGATCCTGCCGCCCACACCGCTGTCCAGCTCATCAAACACCGACACGCTGACACCTGGCACGCTCCCATTGGCTGCTGGGAGTTCATTGCTGCTGCTTGTGCTTGTTTCCAAAGATGATGGGGAGGTGGGACTGGTGGAGGCGGTATCTGTGGTGGTGCTGCTGGTGGAGGCGGTATCTGCAGTGGTGCTGGTGCTAGTGGTAGCTGCAATGATCTTGAGCGCTGGAGAAATGGGGAAGGGAGAAACGGAGGGAAGCGAACAAGGAAGAATGGAAGAGTCGGGAGGGGCATTCACCAATGTCCTCTCAACTGCAAGCATTACTGCGGCACAGTTTTGAGACGTCTCAAAGCTCGACTACTTTCACGCAGACTTTATGTCGAGAGGGGCATTCACCAATCTGCAAGCATAACTGCGGAACGAATCTAGCCCTATTAACTCAACATGACCAGGCACAGCACCTCAGCCCAACCTCACTTCAGGCCAGTCCAATCCAATCCACCCAGCACGATCCCTCAGCTAGCCCATCCCATCCCACCCCACCCTCCCCACCCCACCCCACCCCACCCCACCCCACACTACCCCACCCCACCCCACCAAGCATGATTCGGGAGCACTCGCCACCCGACGCCACTTGGGAGAGCGGCAGCAGAGGCTCTCCCGGATTGGCTGACAGTTGAAACACCACCTGCATTGGAGCAGATGGGACTGGATTGATTTGGTGGTTCGGATGGCACTGGGATTATTTGGAAGGGTGAGCCAGTTGAAACACCACCTGCATTGGAGCGGATGGGACTGGATTGATTTGGTGGTTCGGATGGCACTGGGATTATTTGGAAGGGTGAGCCAGTTGAAACACCACCTGCATTGGAGCGTGAGCACTGGCATTGATTTATAAACGTTCCAGTATGTGAAGTATCGAACAAATGGCTCACGCTCATGCCACCCACCCTCGTGCTCATGCCACCCACCCTATCCATGCCAGTGCTGCTGTATCGATAGAGCACGTCGCTCCTCTCGCCCACACTCTCAGCCCCCTCCACTCGTATCAATCCCTCCTCCACCAAAATCTCTGTCCCATGCTGCTTCTGCTGCCCGCTTTCCTCCTCCTCTTCCCCCTCCTCCTCCTCATCGTCTTCCTCCTCTTCTTCCTCCCTTTCCTCTTCCTCATCGCCTTCCCCTTCCTCTTCCCACTCTGATTCTACCTCCCTTCCCCAGCCGCCACTCCCCCCTACCCTCCTCGCCCTCACTCCCTCTCCTCCACCACCCCTTCTTCTCTCTTGCATGCTGAGCTGTGATTGGCTGAGAGGAGCTGACGTGGCACTGTAGAAGTGGGGGGCTGCTGGCTCCTGCAAACGAGGGGGGAGGAGCGGGGGACAGGGAGGGGAGGGGAGCGGAGGGGCACGGATGGGATGGGATGGGAAGGGAGGGGAGGAGAGGGGAGGGAGGAGTCGAGACGGAATGGGGAGAGAGGAGTCTGAAAGAACGAAGGGGTGGAGGAGATGGGGAGCCAGGGAGAAAGGATGAAAGAGCAGAGGGGGAAGAGAAGGAGAGCAGCGGAGAAGCGGGCGGGGCAGAAAGGGGAGACGAACGGAGGGGGTAATTTAGGAAGGTCAGATACCCAATGCAGAATCTACTCATGAGCAGCTTACCCACATGGCCAATGCTCTGAACCATGCGGCACCCACCTATTATTGACTTTGGAACTATACCGGCATTCGCTCACCCTTTTTCCAATCATCTGCCATCAACCCCTTGCCATCATCCCCCCCAACCCAACCCATCCCCTTCTTACCCACGACACGACCGCTCTGAACCGCGCGGCACCCATCTCCAGCCCTCTCAGCACGCCCTCCACTCTCTCCCCCAGGTCCTCTGCTGCCACCCGCCTCCTCCTGCTAGCTGCCAAAAAGAGCCGCCCGATCTCCGCAGCGAGGTGGCTCATTTCGTCTTGTAGCTCCCTTCGCCTCTTCTCCACACTCCCTGTTGTGATTTTGCAAGGGCAGGAGGTAGGAAAATTGGGGGGGAGAGGCAGGGGGGATGAGGCCGAGGGCAGGGGGGATGAGGACGAGGGCACACGGGGAAGGGGGTTCAGGAAAAGGGGATGAAGGGGGCGGTTTAGTTTGGAGTGAGTGGGCGAAGGTGTGTTTTCAAGCGATGAGGAAGAAAGGAGAAATGGGGCATGGAACATGGGGCATGGAACATGGGGCATGGAACATGGGGCATGGAACATGGGGCATGGAACATGGGGCATGGAACATGGGGCATGGAACATGGGGCATGGAACATGGGGCATGGAACATGGGGCATGGAACATGGGGCATGGAACATGGGGCATGGAACATGGGGCATGGAACATGGGGCATGGAACATGGGGCATGGAACATGGGTCATGGAACATGGGTCATGGAACATGGGTCATGGAACATGGGTCATGGACCATGGGTCATGGAACATGGGTCATGAGTCATCAAATGGGGATTGACGCATGGGACATGGGAATGGGGCATGTTACGGGGAATGGGGCATGTTACGGGGAATGGGGCATGTTACGGGGAATGGGGCATGTTACGGGGAATGGGGCATGTTACAGACAGGGAATGGGGTATGAGGTATCGAGCATGAGGCACAAACGAAACCTAATCAGCACACAGAGAACAGCCACTGCCATCACCATCACACAGCAAAACCAACATCAACACCATCAGCATCACCAGCATCAGCATCACCAGCATCAGCATCACCAGCATCAGCATCACCACCATCAGCTTCACCACCATCAGCATCACCACCATCAGCTTCACCACCATCCGCATCACCACCATCCGCATCACCACCATCAGCTTTACCACCATCAGCATTACCACCATCAGCATCACCACCATCAGCAATACCACCATCAGCATCACCACCATCAGCATCACCACCATCAGCATCACCACCATCAGCATCACCACCATCAGCATTACCACCATCAGCATCACCACCATCAGCATCACCACCATCAGCATCACCACCATCAGCATCACCACCATCAGCATCACCACCATCAGCATCACCACCATCACCACCACCACCATCTGATCTTCCGCTGTCTGGGCGGTTGGCCACCAGCAGCATCGCACCTGACTAAACCATTTCCAGCATCAGCATCAGCATCAGCATCATAAACATCAGCATCAGCATCAGCATCAGCATCATAAGCATCAGCATCAGCATCAGCATCAGCATCAGCATCAGGATCAGCATGAGCATGAGCATGAGCATGAGCATGAGCATGAGCATGAGCATGAGCATGAGCATGAGCATCAGGATCAGCATCAGCATCAGCATCAGCATCAGCATCAGCATCAGCATCACCATCAGCATAAGCATCAGCATCACCATCAGCATCAGCATAAGCATAAGCAACAGCATGAGCATGAGCATGAGCATGAGCATGAGCATGAGCATGAGCATCAGGATCAGCATCAGCATCAGCATCAGCATCAGCATCAGCATCAGGATCACCATCAGCATAAGCATCAGCATCAGCATCAGCATCAGCATAAGCATAAGCAACAGCATGAGCATGAGCATGAGCATGAGCATGAGCATGAGCATGAGCATGAGCATCAGCATGACCATCGTCATCGTCGCACCTGAGGTGGCGATCTGATCTGCCGCCGTCTGGGCCGCCGACCAGAGCTCTGCTGCTGATCGAATGGCGTGGCGCTTGCGAACAATTTCTATCTGCCAGCCACGATGCAGCATTGGTGCGGTGCAGTGCGGTGCGGTGCAGTTTTGGTGGAAGCAGCACAGAGCAGGGAGAAGAGAGCAACGGGCACACCAGAGGGTAGGGAGCAGAGAGGAGAGAGCAGAGAGCAGAGAGGAGAGAGGAGTCGGACAAGTGTGTCAGAACAAAGGGCAGTGCCAGCAAGAACAAAGAGCAGTGCCAGCAAGAACAAAGGGCAGTGCCAGCAAGAACAAAGGGCAGTGCCAGCGAGAACAAAGGGCAGTGCCAGCAAGAACAAAGGGCAGTGCCAGCGAGAGACAATTAGAAGATTGTTACACGTCAAGAAGAAGCGCAGATTGCACGAGACACCTGTTATGCCACACACCCTCCTCTACCAAGAGGATATTGGATCGAAGTCTCATCCAATTGTGCTCATACCCTCTGATCTTTCCCATTCCCAGAATTGGCACTACCATACCGCTCTGCACCGCTCTGCACCGCTCATCACCTCTCTCAACCGCTTTTTGAGCCGGTCCATGCGTTCCCGTGAGAACCGCAGGTCGTCCAAGTAGCACTCCACGTGGTCCTTCTGGTGTGGTGCAGTGCGGTGTGGAATGGTGTGGTGAGGTGTGATGCGGTGCCATGGGGTGGGGTGCAATGCAGTGGAGTGCAAGGGGATGCACGTCACAGCACAGATAGAAAAAAAGCCGTCCAAGTGGAATGAAATAAATCATGGTAAGAAATCTGCGGCAAGAAGATTGAAGGGAAGAAACTGGTAAGAACGGACGGACTACCGCTCTGTCTTCAGCTCTCACCGCTCTGTCCTCATGACTCACCGCTCTGTTCTCGCCACTCCGCTCTGTTCTCAACACTCACCGCTCTGTTCTCAGCACTCACCGCTCTGTTCTCAACACTCACCGCTCTGTTACCACCACTCACCGCTCTGTTACCACCACTCACCGCTCTGTTCACACCACTCACCGCTCTGTTACCACCACTCACCGCTCTGTTCACCAGCATCTTAGCTTCCCCCAGGAGCTCCAAAGCAGCTGAAACATCCTCCAACCTCCCCCTCTGCACATACCCCCCTGCACCACCCCTCCCTCCCCTCTTCCCTTTCCTCCCAATCCCCTCATCCTCCTCCCCCTCCTGCTCTTCCTGCTCCTGCTCCTCCTCCTCCACCTCTCTCAACTCCTCCACAGCCTTACTCAACCCATGCAGCACGCCTAACGCTCCAGTCCCCTCCAGCATCCCGTGGGCGCGACTACAGCTCTCAGCTGCCCTGCCTGCCCGCTCGTGCTCCTTGATCTCCTCCCTAATCGCCTCCACCTCGCCTTCTTTCAGGCCTAACCTTTCCACATCGTCCACCTGAAGGGCAATGAAGGAGAAAATATGGGCCAGGGAAAGGGCATACTTTCAATGAGCAATAATTCGAGACGAAGTGAGGCAGCGTGCAACGGGCATACGGAGCACCAACGCGCCATTTTCCCTCATCTGCTAAGCTGTCTTCCCTGATCTTCTGTGCCTTCTCCTCCTCTCACCACTTCCCACCTCCTCGCACCATTTCCTATCTCCTCTCACCAGTTCCCACCTGCTCTCACCACTTCCTACCCCGTCTCACAACTTCCTACCTCGTCTCACCACTTCCTACCCCGTCTCACAACTTCCTACCTCGTCTCACCACTTCCTACCTCGTCTCACCACTTCCTACCCCGTCTCACCAGTTCCTGCAGCACCATCAGCGCCTGCTCCCCCCCTGCCTCCTGAAGCTTCTTCTGTTCCTCCCACACCTGTTGCGCCCTCGCCAACAACACTCCCACCTCCACCCTCTCCTCCTCACCCTCCTCATCTCCCTCCTCTTCCTCCTCTCCCTCCCTTCTCCCCTCCTCTTCCTCCTCCCTCGTCCTTCCCTCCCCCTCTCTCTCCTTCCCCACACCCTTCCCTCCACCCTTCTCCATCCCTTCCCCATCCCCCCACCGCGCTGCAAATCTATCCAGCAGCATCAGCTGAGCGCCTTCGCTTCTAAGAGCCCCCTGCGCGTTTTGCCCGTTCAGGTCCACCAGGGCTGCACCCACGGCACGCAGAACCTTCAGAGGCACCACCACTCCATTCACCCGGCACACACTCCGCGCCTTGCTGCTCCTGCCCTTGCTTCCGCTCGAGCTCCTGCCCTTGCTCCCGCTCTTGCCTCCGCTCTTGCTGCTGCTTCCTCCTCTGTTGCTGCTGCCATCAGCCTCAGACTCGCTATAAGCATCACCATCAGCAGCAACAGAGCGGAAAATCTCCCTTTCTAGAATCACCTTCATTCTCACACGACCAGCACTGCTCATTCCTGAACCACGCTCCTCCTGCTTTCCGTTTTTATCACCTGCACCATCAGCTAAACCACCTCCCCCAGTAACGGCCTTCACCACATCTAGCCTACCTTCCTGCCTGAGGAATTGCAGGAGGGAGTGAGAGGCGGAGGGGGAGAGGGAGAGATGTGCGGAGAGAGAGGAGGAGAGGGCCGGTGGTCGTACAGAGTCCTCAGATGCTGCTGCTCCCAATACCTTGATTTGAGAAAGGAGGGCAGGAAAAGAGGGGAAAAGAATGGAAAGGGAAAGTTTGAGTGGAAAGGATGAGGGGGGGAGGAGAGGGCTGGGGGTAGCACAGAGCCTTCTGATGCTGCTGACCCTATGGAAAAGCCCTTTAAAAATTCTCCAACACGGCTAGATTCTCCCTATAGCCTCACCTGCCCTATTGCCTGCACGATGATTGACTTGCCGGACCCGCTGTCGCCTGTGATGACGTTGAAAGCAGGCGAGAAATGCAGCACCTGGCGCTCCACCAGCGCGAAGTCCCTGGGGCAAGGAGAGAGTGATTGAGTGAGTGAGTGAGTGGCGACAGGGAGAAGAGAGTGCAAGGAAGGAAGGGAAAGCTATGACCATCCCACGACCATCCCAACCACCATCCCAACCACCATCCTAACCGGCTATCAGGTGGCTAACTAGCAAATGTTGATTTAACGCCAACTCAAAGTAGCGAATAAGACCAACACTCACCCTGCCACTCACTCACACCCAATCACACCCAACTCACTCACACTCTACTCAGCCACTCACTACCGCACCACACACCTAATATGTAGCTCCTCCAACACTGCCTCCGGCTGCACTCTCCCCCCCACCTTCCCCTCCCACCATTTCACCCCATCCTCCCTCTTTCCCCTCGAATCTTTCCCCCGCCTCTCCCACTCCGCCTCGCCTGTCCCCTCCCTTTCCCCCTCCACCACCGCCTCCGCCTCCGCCTCCCCTTCCCCCGTTCCCCCTAGCTGCGCCACAATCTCCGCCCACACCTCCCCGGAATCCCTCTCCCGCCCCACTGCCTCTATTTCCTCCCAGAAATTATCCTCCCATTGCGTCCCGCCCCTTCCGCCCCTCCCGCTGCTCCTGCTGCTCCTGCTGCTACTGCTGCTCCCGCCGCTCCTGTTATAGCCGCTTCTTCTGTTACCAAAACCACTCCTGCTGCTACTATACTCGCTACTGTTTTCATGTCCGTTTCCGTTTCTGCTCAAAATCCCGTTGCTGCTGATGCTACTGTTGCTGCTGCCACTGCTGTTGCTGCTGTTGCTGCTGTTAATGCTGCTCCCGACGTAATTACGGCTGTGAATGCTGATGCTGTTAGTGCCAATACTCCTACACGAGCTACTGCCACCGAATCCGTTTCTTCCTGTAGAGATTCTTCCAGCCAATCTTATAGCGGGAGCTCCAAATCCTCTGCTCCTCCTCCTATCGATACTATTACAACCGGCAGCAGCACCTCTCGTGACAGTAGCAAAACCTGACCGCGGAAAAGCCTGGTTGGATAAATAACAGCCGCCAAAAGCGGCGGATCTGACACGTGGCCGCGAAACGGAGAGGCTCTGCGAGCGAGGCCAGGGACTAACGGTCCTGGTTCCGCCGGGTCTGCTACAAACGCAACCTGTTATAGCGCGTCCTGAGACGCGTCTTAAAGAAACGCATTCCATGGCGGAATCGCTAGTAACGCGTATTCTCGTTCCGCATTTGGTACTAGAAGGTAACACTACGACGGGCTCGGAAAAGCGCGCATTGGCGATTGGAGAGGCGAACGGTAACATGCGTCCGCGAGGAAATGCTAGCGACACGGAAACGAGCACCGCGAAGTAGACCAGCTCGGCAATACCGAGGAGAGCAGTAGGTTTCGAGCGTCGCCGACGAGCTTTCGCACCCACGAGAGTGCAATGTGGAAAGAATCTAGAGGCAGCACCTGGAAATCAACTTTGCTCGAATCTCGCGGAGTCTTCCTCGAGCCGTAATGCAAATTTGTACCCGACAAAGGAGACAGGCGGGCTACAAGTATTATGGCCAAGGATGAGACAACTTGATTGTCAATCTAGCATGTTAATTACGCAACATGTACCTATCACTAGCTAAGAGAGAAAAAAAACCTACCAGACAACAATGAAAAGAGGAAATCAGATACTCCCTTTCCTACGCAACGTGGTAATTATGCACCAGTCTAGAGAAGCCAAGCGCCTGTAACTCCTGATTCACCCAATATAATATAATGTTAGGGAGGAAGTTCCTTGCAATCACTTGGGAGTGTGTAATGGGGGGAAATCCTCGTCCTTGAGTTCATATAGAGCGTCTTCCCCTCTGCAGCATGCAAGACGTGAACGCGCAGCAGAACGATGCAGACAAAAAATGGTGCTCAAGATCGGTGTTGGTGTGGGTTTGGAGAGAATTTGCACAATACTTGGGACGCATGGACAAGGTATGTATTGCAGACCATAGCTTTGAAATGACATGCTGTGGACTTGAGTAAAGTATGGAGAGGAGTGGAGAGGGGTGGAGTGGAGTGGAGTGGAGTGGGGTGGAGTGAAGTGGAATGGAGTGGAGAGGAGTGGAGAGAATCGGGTGCGTTGGAGTGGAGAGGCATGGAGTGGAGTGGAATGCTGAAGGGATCACCTTATTCTTTTCCCTGCTTTGGGAGAGTTCAACACCGGGGAGCCACTTCCGCTCCCACTCTGCCCACTCCGACCCGCCCCTACGCCCGCACTCCCCTTCCCACCCGCCCGAGGCGACATCGACCGCAGAGACGGTGGCACCGCCGACGCTGCAGGCGACAAAGCTGAGCCTGCAGCACCCTTGCCAGCGCTGCTCCTGCTCTCCGCCTTCCCCCCAGTACTGCTGAACCCTCCTCTCTCCCTGGCACTCACCACTGAGCTACCTCCACTGGAACTACTCTTAGGCCCTGAGACACCAGAGGCACCTGAGCTACCTGAAGAAACTCCTGGCCCTGCTGTTGGTGCGCCAGGTGCCATGGACCCTCCAGAACTCCCCAGCCCATCTGAGCCCCCATCACTGCCACCACTAGAACCACCAGAAGCAGAACCAGCAGCAGCAGAACCAGCAGCAGTACCACCAGCAGCACCAGCAGCTGCAGTTCCTGTCAAGCCCAGGCCCTTGCGGTTACCAAGTCCTCCTCGGTGAGCGCTGTAGAACCTGTCTTCTGACCGGGACGCCCCTCCCAGGCTGCGCACTCGCTGTGGACCCTCACGAGCTGTGCCTTCCCTAGATGCCACCTCCCCTCCTGCTGCTGCTGACACTCCTGAAGCTGATGCTGTGGTAGCTGATGCTGCAGCAGCTGTAGTTGTAGCTGCAGCTGCGGGGCTGTTGCTGCGAGGAGTTCTGGGTTGTTGCTGCTGCGACAGCATAGGCTGCTGAGGTTGCTGCTGCTGTAAGGAGTACGGGCTGTTGCTGCGTCCTGCCTCAGGGAACCCTCCTTCCTCCCTCTGTGCCGCACTGCTCACAAGCGCACTACCCCCACCCTCACCAGCCGCCTCCAGTTCTCCCCACCCCGTGGCCTGTATCTGCTGCTGGGAAGCTCTTGGTGCCCTTTTCCCTGCCGCCTGCCTTTCTTCCCCCGGCCGTAAGGACGACCTCCAACTGATGGTCACCGTTTCCGCCGAAGCTAGAGGCTCGTCATCTGGTTCGGGCACTCGCCGGTCCAGCTCTACAGGCTCGGCGCCCTGCTGTGCCATGGGAGGTGCGCTAAATGGAGTGACAGGAGAGATGCTGTTGGAAAATGCGTTCTGGATGGAAGTAACTGCATTCGGAGCACCACCATCAAAACCACCACCACCAGAAGCAACAGGAACAGGAGCAGAAGCAGCAGCAGTGGGAGTGGCAGGAGCAGGAGCCGCACTGGCTGCAGTGGCTGCACCAGCCTTTCTACTAGTTGTGGAACCAGAGGGCTTCAACCCAAGACTCTGCTTCGGCTTTGCCAAAACCTGACCCTGCTGCTGTTGGGGCACCCCTAGTGCTCCCTTGAGTGCTGCTGGCTGCTGCTGTTGTTGGAGTTTTGAGGAAGGCTGTTCTGCCTGTTCTCCCATATCCTGAGCCTCTCCCCTACGATGCCCGACTCTCTCCCCTCCTCTTCCACTGCCTTCCCTTCCACCCCCTTCTCTCCCACTCCCTTCCCCTCTTCCGCTGACCTCTCCCCTTCCACTCCCCTCACCTCGGCCATCCTCCCCTCTTGTGCCCCCTCGCTGCTGCTTCCCTCCACCTGAATGCCGCGCCTCCCCTCTCACTGCACCGGCAGTGGTGCCATGGCCCCATTGAGAACCTTCCCCACTGCCCCAAGACGCAGACTCCCCAGCAGCATCAGCCCGTGGCTCTGCTACCCCACCTTCGCCCCCCACTCCACTGGCCCCCCTGCGAGGCTCTGCTAACACGCCCTCACTCCCCCCGCCGCTGCCGCCCCTGCCTCGCACCACGCGTGGAGCACTGGCAGAGGAAGACGATGGGTCTCTTGTGGCCACGGAATTGGACCGTGCACGCACTGAGGAAGAGGACAAGGAAGGCAACGAGGAGGAGGAGGAAGGGGACGAGGAGAGAGGACTGGGAGCAGCTGTATCACAGGCACCAGCTGCTGATGCTGATGTTTCAACGACAGAAGGAGAAACAGCAGAGGCCGATACACTGGAAGACGGGGGCACAGCAGGTGCAAGCCTCACTGCTTCTTGGGCTGATTCTGACCGCACGATCCCTGTGGGTTCGGGAGGAAAAGTCAGGTTTGGGCCAACGGAGGCGCCCTGCGAGCCTGCCAGTTTGCTTCTAGGAAGCCCCGCAAAGCCCGTCGCGGCTGTCCCAAAACTGCTGCTGGTGGCAATGCCGCTGGTGCCGGTGCTGCTGGTAGCAATGCTGCTGGTACCAGTGGTGCCACTGCCAGTGGTGCTGGTGCCGGTGGTGCTGGTGCTGCTGCCTGGTGCTCGCTTGGAGGTATCGATGCTGCCAGCACTGGCCACCCGGAGCATGCGGAACTCCCCACCACCGCTGCCATCCGCCAGAGCCTGCAGGATCTTGCTCTTGTCCAACCCACCTGCCTTCACACCACCACCAGCACCAGCGGCAGCCACAGCGGCAGCAGCTGTTGCAGTGGCGGGAGTAACAGCAGCAGGGACAGTAGCAGCAGCAGCAGCAGCAGCAGCAGCAGCAGCAGCAGCAGCAGCAGCAGCAACGGCAGGACCACCTGCCTCGCACCCCTCTCTGCTCTCCACACTCACTTCACCCGTGCTCAGCATCCCCTCCTCCTTCCCTCCTAGCCCTCCTCCCTCACCACCAGCTACTCTTCCCGTCCCTCCCTCTCCTCCTTCAGCCCCTCCTCCCACCCCCGCTACTCCCAACCCTCCTCCTCCACTGCCTGCCCCTGCCGCCCCTACACCTGGCACACTGCCGCCCGGGAGCATGCCAGCTTGGGGGGCATACATGAGCATGAAGGAGTATGGCCCACCTGAGAGCCCACCTGAGATTCCACCTGGTATCACACCAGGAGGGAACGTGCTTGGCTGCAGCAGCTGCGGGTTGGGCAGCACCTGCACCGCCTTGCTTCCCTCACTGCCTCCTGCAGCCTGCCCTGGCACAGGATTAGCCAGCACGGAGAGCGAGGGAGCAGTGACAGCAGGAGCAGCAGCAGCAGCCGCAGCAGCACTAGGCATCCCAGTGGCAGGAGCAGCAGCAGCGCCACTTGCTGTGGTTGGAACGCTTGGGGTTGCACCAGGGACACCTACGCCCTGTGCGCCAGGTGCACCTGCTTGCGTGACGGGAGTATTAGCAAGGACGTACGAGGGAAAGACACCAGGCGGACCGCCTAGATGAGACAGCAGGACAGCTTGGGGGCCTAACGGGCGGGAGAAGGGGTGGAGGGGGAATACGCCCCCTGGGTTAGCACCAGGACCTCCCCCTTGAACCCCTGGAACCCCTGAGGACCCTGGAACCCCAGTGGGGAAAGTGGATGGGACATATGGCTGCTGCTTTGTGGGATCGGTGCTTGGTTTGGATGGGCCAAACGTGGGTGACGGGATGGCAGACGTCGGGTGGAGCAGAGGGGTGGGTGCACCTGGGGAGGGTCTACTTGGGGCAGGTACGCCTGGGGAGGGTCTATTCAGGGCAGGTGACTGCCCTGGAGATTCCCTGCCCAATGGCATGGCTAACGAACCCACCAAAGGCGAACCAGTGGAGGTCAACGGGGTCAACGGGGTCAACGGGGTCAGCTGTGGCCCGGCAATCCCACCACCACTCCACCCACTAGCATCGCCACCACTGCTGCTGCTAGTGCCAACACCTGCCTTCCCCTCTCCCACAAACACCACGGGCGCCCCTGCTGCTGCCCTAGGACCTGTCCCAGGACCTGCCCCAAGTCCTGCCCCCAGTCCTGCCACGAGCCCTGGTCCTGTTTTCTCCACCTCCTCCCTCCCATCCCCTTCCGCATTCTTCCCCACCGCTGCAGACCCAGACAGACCCAGAGCGTTACCAGCCATAGGCGAACCCGCCCTGGCCAGTCCATCCGACCAATCACCTGCTGCCACGCCAGCGCCCTGGGCTTGCATGGGCGCATGGGCATGCGGGGGGAACATCCACGGGGGAGCGAGGTGGAGCGCCCTGATGGGGATTTGCGGGAGAAACGGCGCCATGCCTGGAATCTGGGCGAAGGGAGGGGCGCCAGAGGCAGGGCGGATGAGGGGAATGAAGGGGACGTGTCCTGGAGGCGGTGTGACTGACTTGACGCCCTCGGGTAAGGGGACCTGAACTCCCTCTGCTGCTCCTGCTGCTGATCCAATCAGCTCTCCCAACGCTTGCCTTGACTCCTGCAGCTTCGAGCCTGGCGCCTGCTGCAGCTGGTCCATCCTTTGCCACAACATAGGAGGTGGCACAGCAGCAACCGCAGCACCTGAGTCTCCCCTACCACCATCACCACCACTAGCGCTGCTACCAACAGCAACAGCAGCAGCGGGGGCACCTGCTGCTGCGTCTGAAACCCCAAGGCCATCCGCGTTAGCAGCACTGTCACCCACACCAAATGCTCCCCTGTACGACCCTTCCCCTTCGGCCCCTCCCGGTCGCACAGGCACGAGCCCAGGCGCTTGCGAAAAGCCTGCTGCTGCCGGCAGGGGCATGGGAAGCGCCATGTATGGAAAGAGCTGTGGGACTGGAGGAAGAGCCGCGGAACCTTCCGAGTTTGAAACAGGGAGCCTGGTTTGGGATCCTGGCATGATGTGTGGCAGGTTGCTGCCTGAACCTGGACCAGATGCCTTGGCCTCCCCATCTCGTCTCGGCTGTAGCTGCTGCTGTATCTGCAGCTGCATCTGCATCTGCTGCTGCAGCTGCTGCTGTAGCTGCTGGGAGAAGCTTTCATCCGACGGCTGAGATCCAAACGCCTGCAGCTGCTGCACAGGCATCTGTAGCAGCCGCGGGTGCAACGCCCCTGGGAAGGCGGAGAGCGGAACAAGGCAGGGGCCGTTAGGGGTAGAAGCCATGATGAGGAGCCCTGGGGGGAAGGGGAACGGGCTGACATGCGGGAGAGGTGAAGGGCCAGAGGAGGAGTTAGCTGGAGGGCCTAGAGGAGGGCCGAGCGGAGCAGGGGCGGCAGTGGGTTGAACGGGTTGGGAACGGGCGTCTAGGGTGGTGAGAATGGTGTCGGGCGTGGGGGAACTGGTGCTGGACATGACTGGGGAGGAGGAGGCTGTGCGAGGGACGAGAACAGGAACAGGGATAGGAAGAGGAACCGGAACGTGGGGCACAGCAATGGTCTCTGGTCTGACTGCAGGGGAAACAGAGGGGCTGTCAGCCCGCGTTTCACGCTGCGTTCCATGTCGAGGTCCGTGTCTTGTTTCATGTTGTGTGTCATGCCAGCTCTTGTTTCTGTCCGGAACCCTATCAGAAAAACTCCGAGAAGGGACACCTGTGTGCCCTGCAGCACCCGCTGCCCCTGCCCCTGCCACTGCAGCTCCTCCTACAGCTGTTACAGGTGATTGGCTGATAGAAGCGTGGGGACTCGCAGTGCCTCTGCTGTCCAATGTGCTTGCATCCTGGTTCAGGGGTGGTTCCACTGAGCTGGATGATCCAGTGCTGTGAATGCTGTTGCTGCGGCTGTGGTACCCCCCACTCTGATTCCCCACACTTTGATTCCCCACACTGCTTTGATCTGAGATCTGTCTCCGAAGGGCACCAGCAACCAAGGAAGCATCAATCCCGCCTGAAACCTGCTGTGCCGGCTCTGCTTCTGCAGCTGCATTCAAACCACTGTTGCTAACCGCGCTGCTGTTGCTAATGACAGGGGTGCTAGCAACGATGGTGCCGACACTAGAGCTGTTACCAGCAACAGCCCCTCGTGAGCCCGTCTGCGTCCTTCTCCATTGTACGTTGGATGATGCGTTGCTGCTGCTGCTGCTAGTGCTGCTGCTGCTGTTCCTTGCACCTCTCGATGCTCCCTTGGCAGCGCGTGAACCGGAACCAGCTTCTTCTTGTTCACCTCGTGATGCTGTGTCTGATTGCCTTGCTGCCGCCTTCCCCTCGCCTTTCCCTGAGCTGACAGCAGGTCCTGCACTCCCTCCGTCCAACCCTCCCTGTGCGCCCTGCTGTGCGCCCTGGCTTTCACTCCCTTCATTTCTTTCATTCCTTTCACTCCCTTGGTTCCCCTCACTTCCTCCACTCCGTTCACTCTCGCTTCGCTGCTCCTCCCTCACACGTGCAACTGCGCTTCCCGCCTTCTTCCTCTCCACAAGCTCGCTCACCAACGTGTCTTGCGCCACAGAAGCTCTAATGCCAGTAGCACCAACGGCCTGCTCCAAGGGACGGACACTATTCTCAGTCGGCCTCACAGCCACTGTGGCTTCGTGTGTGCCTGCCTGCACTGCATGATCATCCGCCTGTGCTGTTCTGTGAGGGGTTGCTGCTAGGTCCGGAGTGGGCCGCACTGGTGGGACAGGATATACCCCGTTGACTGCTTCTGCTCTCTTTGTATGTCCCTGTGGCTGCTGTTGTTGCGCCTGCTGCTGTGCCTGCTGCTGCAACTGCTGCTGCTGCTGCTGCTGCTGCTGCTGTTGCGATTGCTGTTGCTGCTGATGGTGTGCCTGTAGGTATTGTCGTTGCTGCTGTTGCTGCTGCGACTGTTGGTGGTGGTGCTGTTGCTGCTGCTGCTGCTGCAGCTGCTGCTGCTGAGCCTGATGGTGTTGCTGTTGCTGCTGCTGAGCCAGCTGCACGTGTCTCGGGCCACCAGCCATGGGAGGGGAAGCTCTTGCACTGGGAACATGCGCCACATTAGCAGGCACAGGGAACAGAGGAGCAGGGATCCAGGTATGACCTCCCCCATATGGCACCCGGTGGGGCCCATCCGACGCCTGCACCTGCTGCCGCCTCCCCATGTTCCCACCCATGTTCCCAGCCACGTTCCCAGGAACATGCCCGGCAATGTTTCCGTTCATCACCACGCCATGCTGCCCCCCATGGGAGTACGGCGCCCGCATAACATCCCCCTCCCCCGGAGGCTTGTTCTCATGAGCCGCTGCTGCGTTCACTTGCCCCCGGTACCCCCCACCAACACCCACGACCGGCCTAACAGCATAAACACCAGTCCCCGCCCCTGCTCCTGCTCCTGCCCCTACTCCTGCACCTGCTGCCGCGCTTGCAACTGCGGGTGCCACGCCTCCGGGTTGCACCGGGGGCGGCATGGGCTGGGCGAAGAGCGGCAAGCGGCGGGGCATGTGCTGGAGGACGAACTCGTGGTTGGAGCCGTCTGGGCGGGAACCAGAGGCGTTGCGGACCCACGTGTTGCGGAAGAACCGGTCCACCTCCAGAGCCACCAGCTCCTCCGGGCCGTTCAGCGCCGCGTTCAGCTTGCGCGAGCCGTACGCCAGTGCGCTCCTGATGCGGAAGAAGTTGGCTGGAGGGACGAGGCGAGGGGGGCCGCGAGGAGGAGACATGGACGGATTGAGGAGGTTGTGAATGCCCGCACGGCATTGTGTTGCAAGCATTGTGCACGCAAACTGATCCTAGAGAAGCATAGAAAAAGGACGCGAGTAGCGTGTGCGACAAACTCAAACGTAAGGGAGGCGAACTGGAGAAGTATGCATGAGCAAGGCATACCTTTGCTGACGCTGCGGCCGAGGTTATTATTGTCCAGGAGAGGGTCAATGATGTTCAGGAACTTGACCATGAACGGCCGCTTCTGGACCATGGGAGCCAGTGAGTACTTGGCATAGCATTCTGCCAGAAACTCGTCTGTGAGGAGCAGGTCCTCTACTCCACCAGGCCTCTCAGCTGCACACAAGAATCGAAATATTGAAATCAGTGTAAGGCTCCACTGGAGAAATTTCAGCACGTGTGTAGATTTCAGTGAATTAGGGTTTCCATGACAAGTATGCAGGATTTCTTGTTTAGAGAACGGAGCGGGATGAGGAGGACGGGGCAGTGCACAGGGACGTACCGAGCATGGTGGGTAGAGACGAGAGAGGAACGGGGCCTTTGAGGCTGAGGCAAAACTGCTCCCAGTCAAACTTGCTGAATACCTCCAGAAACTTGACAAGCACCTGCAACAATATCAAACACAAATGTTTTCAAATGTCACTGAACAAAGAAAAACTACCATTTGCAGGAAAGGGTCAAATGAACACGAAAGGAAGTGACGGAAAAAGAGCAGGAAAACACTTCAAACTCAAAAGACTTACGTGCAACGGACTGTGCAGCTCCTTATGGAACACGTGGAAAATGTACAGAACGAGGGTCTCCAGGCCGTATGTGGAGATGAGCCCGTGGTGGGCCCCTAAAATTCGACTCTCGTAGTAACACCAGGCCTTCACCAGGATAATGCTCCGCTTGAAAATGTGGTTCCGGCCAATCAGAGCGTCCACCTGAACCGACATCACGCAACGAGGAATGCTGCTAAGTACCGGCCCATTCTGTCAACAAAGAATCGTTGTGAAAATCGCATGTGCGTGCGAGGGGAACGGCTTAGGTATACACCTCTTCTAGAAACCCGAGCGTGCATAGGCCCCCTAGCTGGTTGAAGGAGATATCAACCACAATGTTCTGCACGAGACACTTGATCAGCTTGACCTGCGAAATAGCACGAGGGGAAAAAATCACCCAAATTGAATCATACATATTTCGTAGACACGAAAGGAATTCATCGTATCTAAAACCTTTCAACAGTGTGCTGGTAAACAGTAATATCATCTAGAGGTCGTGGGAATAAGTACCTCCGCGTGGATGTATTGAACTTCTTTCACTTGGAAAAGAGCATCTGCGTTCCGCTCTTCGCGTTCCAGGATCGCTTGAACGTCGTGGACCCACGCGTCCTTCACGGTTGGACCCCGGGAAAATGCGGTTAAGTCAATATCGCCGTCAGGAAGATAAGTCTTCAGAGGCACTGACCCGAACATAAACACCTACGCGGAGGAAGAAAGGCCGAATTAGATAACCCTAACACTGATCTGCAGCGTTTGGTGACAGTAAAGAATATCACAATGACTGAAGAGCTACCTGGCACTCGAAGCAACGTGAGATAAGCCTCGTGACGTATTCGGAAACGGCCAGCCGTCTTTCCTCTGCTCTTGTTGTGGGTTGAATCTGGGAGATCAGATCAGCCACGCGGGCTTCTGCTATTGGCCATCTGACGACGGAATCCGACGAACCTCCGCGATCTGAGCTTGGAGATCCTTCTGCGGATGAGATTCCGTTTGACATCGTTCCCGCTACGTACGAGGGAACTTGACTGTCGTCAACCATGGTGTCAATCGACTTCGCGAATGTCGCACAAAATCGCCGAGTTCAGGAATAAAAAAGAAGTCGGCTAATTAGGGAAGAACTTGCATAAGCTCCGTATTCGGTAGCTTCGAGATGAGGCGGAGAGCGGCGACGTGTTATCTATAAGACCTACTTATCCCTCGTATGACAAACGGGCTTTCGAACCACCTCTGCAACCACACCAGCACCCGTAACGCATGTGCTACCCGTGAGAAGGCGGCCTCGTGCTGCCCGCACCACGGACCGCCCCGGGGGCCTCGGC
>CANJKZ010000067.1:47500-55000 GCA_947471745.1 Closterium sp. Naga37s-1
ATCAACCGGGTGGGGAACCGGGTCAACCGGACGGGGAACCGGATGGACCGGACCAGCCGGATCATCCGGGTTGGAACCGGGCGGGGAACCGGATCAACCGGTTGAGCCGGGTCGGTGGATCCGGATCCCACCACCCTAGGCGGGATGGATCCGGGTCGCACCCCCCCGGTTGGGATGGATCCCGATCACCCCTCTCGGGATGGGATGGATCCGGATCACCCCACCCGGGATGGGATGGATCCGGATCTCACCACCCTGGACGGGATGGATCCGGATAACCCCGCCGGGGGTTGGGATGGATCCCGATCACACCACCCTGGATGGGATGGATACGGATCGCACCTCCCTGGTGGGGATTGATCCGGTTCGAAACACCGCGGGTGGGATGGGTCCGGTCCGAACCACCCTGGAAGGGATGGATCCGGACCGGGCCACCGTGGATGAGACGGGTCCGGTTCTTTGCCGGCTCCCGGGTGGGTGTGGGTCCTTGGACGGGCCCGCACCCTCCCTAGAGCCCTTTATTCTTTGGGTCACACCTTCGTTCTCGACCGGGGTTCTTTGCGGGCTCTAGGGTGGGTGTGGGTCCTTGCACGGACCCCTACCTTCCCTAGAGCCCTTTTTTCATTTGGGCCACGCCTCCGGCTTCGACCGGGGTTCTTTGCGGGCTCTAGGGTGGGTGTGGGTCCTTGCACGGGACCACACCCTCCCTAGAGCCCTTTCTCCTTTGGGTCACACCTTCGATTTCGACCGGGGTTCTTTGTGGGCTCTAGGGTGGGTGTGGGTCCTTGGACGGGCCCACACCCTCCCTAGAGCCCTTTGCTCTTTGGGTCACATCCTTCGTTCTCGACCGGGGTTCTTTGCGGGCTCTAGGGTGGGTGTGGGTCCTTGCACGGACCCCTACCTTCCCTACCGGGTCGGGAACCGGATCGACCGGACCATCCGGACGGGGAACCGGATCATCCGGGTCATCCCGGAAGGGAACCGGATCGACCGGGTCTAGGTTAGGGAACCGGACCATCCGGGTGGGGAACCGGGTCCGATACCGGGTCGGGAACCGGATCGACCGGGTCTAGGGTAGGAAGCCGGACCATCCGGGTGGGGAACCGGGTCCGGTACCGGGTCGGGAACCGGATCGACCGGATCTAGGGTAGGAAGCCGGACCATCCGGGTGGGGAACCGGGTCCGGTACCGGGTCGGGTTTACCGGATCGACCGGATCTAGGGTAGGAAGCCGGACCATCCGGGTGGGGAACCGGGTCGGGTACCGGGTCTAGGGTAGGAAGCGGGACCATCCGGGTGGGGAACCGGGTCGAGTACTGGGTCGGGAACCGGATCGACCGGACCAACCGGATGGGGAACCGGATCATCCGGATCATCCGCATGGGGTGCCGAACCGTCCGTGTGGGGAGTCGGACCAACCGGGCCAACCGGGTGGGGTACCGGGTCGGGAACCGGATCAACCGGACCATCCGGACGGGGAACCGGATCATCCGGGTCATCCGGGAAGGGAACCGGATCTAGGCTAGGGAACCGGACCATCCGGGTGGGGAACCGGGTCTGGTACCGGGTCGGGAACCGGATCGACCGGGTCTAGGGTAGGAAGCCGGACCATCCGGGTGGGGAACCGGGTCCGGTACCGGGTCGGGTACCGGATCGACCGGGTCTAGGGTAGGAAGCCGGACCATCCGGGTGGGGAACCGGGTCGGGTACCGGGTCGGGTACCGGATCGACCGGATCTAGGGTAGGAAGCCGGACCATCCGCGTGGGGAACCGGGTCGGGTACCGGGTCGGGAACCGGATCGACCGGGTCTAGGGTAGGAAGCGGGACCATCCGGGTGGGGAACCGGGTCGGGTACCGGCGGATCGACCGGACCATCCGGATGGGGAACCGGGGTGCCGAACCGACCGTGTGGGGAGTCGGACCAAACGGGCCAACCAGGTGGGGTACCGGGTCGGGAACCGGATCAACCGGACCATCCGACCGGGGAACCGGATCATCCAGGTCATCCGCACGGGGCGCCGAACCGACCGTGTGGGGAGTCGGACCAACCGGGCCAACCGGGTGGGGTACCGGGTCGGGTACCGGGTCGGGAACCGGACCGACCGGGTCTAGGGTAAGAAGCCGGAACATCCGGGTGGGGAACCGGGTCGGGTACCGGGTCGGGAACCGGATCGACCGGACCATCCGGATGGGGAACCGGATCATCCGGGTCATCCGGGAAGGGAACCGGACCGACCGGGTCTAGGGTAGGAAGCCGGACCATCCGGGTGGGGAACCGGGTCGGGTCCCGGCGGATCGACCGGACCATCCGGATGGGGAACCGGGGTGCCGAACCGACCGTGTGGGGAGTCGGACCAACCGGGCCAACCGGGTGGGGTACCGGGTCAGGAACCGGATCGACCGGACCATCCGGATGGGGAACCGGATCATCCAGGTCATCCGCATGGGGCGCCGAACCGACCGTGTGGGGAGTCGGACCAACCGGGCCAACCGGGTGGGGTACCGGGTCGGGAACCGGATCAACCGGACCATCCGACCGGGGAACCGGATCATCCGGGTCATCCGGGAAGGGAACCGGACCGACCGGGTCTAGGGTAGGAAGCCGGACCATCCGGGTGGGGAACCGGGTCGGGTCCTGGCGGATCGACCGGACCATCCGGATGGGGAACCGGGGTGCCGAACCGACCGTGTGGGGAGTCGGACCAACCGGGCCAACCGGGTGGGGTACCGGGTCAGGAACCGGATCGATCGGACCATCCGGATGGGGAACCGGATCATCCGGCTCATCCGCACGGGGCGCCGAACCGACCGTGTGGGGAGTCGGACCAACCGGGCCAACCGGGTGGGGTACCGGGTCGGGAACCGGTTCAACCGGACCATCCGACCGGGGAACCGGATCATCCGGGTCATCCGGGAAGGGAACCGGACCGATCGGGTCTAGGGTAGGAAGCCGGACCATCCGGGTGGGGAACCGGGTGGGGTACCGGGTCGGGAACCGGATCGACCGGACCATCCGGATGGGGAACCGGATCATCCGGCTCATCCGCACGGGGCGCCGAACCGACCGTGTGGGGAGTCGGACCAACCGGGCCAACCGGGTGGGGTACCGGGTCGGGAACCAGATCGACCGGACCATCCGGCCGGGGGAACGGATCATCTGGGCCATCCGGGAAGGGAACCGGATCGACCGGGTCTGGGGTAGGAAGCGGGACCATCCGGGTGGGGAACCGGGTCGGGTACCGGGTCGGGAACCGGATCGACCGGACCATCCGGATGGGGAACCGGGTCATCCGGCTCATCCGCATGGGGTGCCGAACCGATCGTGTGGGGAGTCGGACCAACCGGGCCAACCGGGTGGGAACTGGGCAGGGAACCGGATGGGGAACCGGATCTAGAGGACCGGCCGTATCGACCGGATCAACCGGGTGAGGAACCGGGTCAACCGGGCGGGGAACCGGATCAACCGCCCCAGCCGGGTGAGGGACCGGTTCGACCCGGTAGGGAGCCGGATCAACCGGGTCGGAACCGGGTAGGGAACCGGATGGGGAACCGGATCTACCGGACCGGCCGGTTCGACCGGGTGGGGATCCGGGTCAACCGGACTTGGAACCGGATGGACCGGACCGGACGGGGAACCTGATCTACCGGACCGGCCGGATCGACCGGGTGGGGAACCGGGTCAACCGGACGTGGAACCGGATGGACCGGACCGGCCGGATCATCCGGGTTGGAACCGGGCGGGGAACCGGATCGACCGGGTCGATGGATCCGGATCCCACCACCCTAGGCGTGATGGATCCGGGTCACACCACCCCGGTTGGGATGGATCCGGATCACCCCAATCGGGATGGGATGGATCCGGATCACCCCACCCGGGATGGGATGGATCCGGATCTCACCACCCTGGACTGGATGGATCCAAATAACCCCACCCGGGATGGGATGGATCCGGATCACACCACCCTAGATGGGATGGATCCGGACCGCACCTCCCGTGTGGGGATTGGTCCGGTTCGAAACACCGCGGGTGGGATGGGTCCGGTCCGAACCGCCCTGGATGGGATGAGAGGGGTCCGGCTCATTGTGGGCTCTAGGGTGGGTGTGGTTCATTGGACGGGGCCACACCCTCCCTAGAGCCCTCTATTTTTTTGGGTCACACTTCCATTCTCGACCGGGGTTCTTCGTGGGCCCAAGGGTGGGTGTGGGTCCTTGCACGGGCCCACACCCTCCCTAGAGCCCTTTACTCTATGGGTCGCACCTTCCTTCACGGCCGGTTGTGGTTCGAGGGCTCTAGGGTGACCGGTGGGGAACGTAGACCAGGGCGGGGGCAGGCTTTCTACGAGGTTCCTATCAACCCAGAGGGTCCTTTTGACCGGCTGGAATGAGGCAAGCGCTCAAATCAACCGGCCAAGGTTGAATTCCACCCTTGCACGGGCTCGGATGGGCTCCGGGACCTCTTTTTCCCGGTGCAAAGGCCCGGATGACCGGGGGGAAGTGTAAAGCAGGGTGGGAGCTTCCTTTGCTCGGGTTCCTATCCATCCCAAGGGTCCTTTTGACCGGCTGGAATGAGGCAAGCGCTCAAATCAACCGGCCAAGGTTGAATTCCACCCTTGCACGGGCTCGGATGGGCTCCGGGACCTCCTTTTCCCGGTGCCAAGGCCCGGATGACCGGGGGGGAGTGTAAACCAGGGTGGGAGCTTCCTTTCCACGGGTTCATATCCATCCCAAGGGTCCTTTTGACCGGCTGGAACGAGACAAACGCTCCAATGGACCGGCCAAGGTTGAATTCCACCCTTGCACGGGCTCGGGTGGGCTCCGGGACCTCTTTTTCCCGGTGCAAAGGCCCGGATGATCTGCGGGAAGTGTAAACCAGGGTGGGAGCTTCCTTTCTACGGGTTCATATCCATCCCAAGGGTCTTCTTGACCGGCTGGAATGAAACAATTGCTCCAATGGACCGTCCAAGGTTGAAATCCACCCTTGCACGGGCTCGGATGGGCTCCGGGACCTCTTTTTCCCGGTGCAAAGACCTGGGTGACCGGGGGGAAGTGTAAACCAAGGTGGGAGCTTCCTCTCTACGGGCTCATATCCATCCCAAGGGTCGTTTCGACCGGCTGGAATGAGTCAAACGATCCAAAGGACCAGCCAAGGTTGAATTCCACCCTTGCACGGGCTCGGATGGGCTCCGGGGCCTTCTTTTCCCGGTGCAAAGGCCCGGATGATCTGGGGGAAGTGTAAACCAGGGTGGGAGCTTCCTTTCTACGGGTTCATATCCATCCCAAGGGTCTTCTTGACCGGCTGGAATGAAACAATTCCTCCAATGGACCGTCCAAGGTTGAATTCCACCCTTGCACGGGCTCGGATGGGCTCCGGGGCCTTCTCTTCCCGGTGCAAAGGCCCGGATGATCTGGGGGAAGTGTAAACCAGGGTGGGAGCTTCCTTTCTACGGGTTCATATCCATCCCAAGGGTCGTTTTGACCGGCTGGAATGAAACAATTCCTCCAATGGACCGTCCAAGGTTGAAATCCACCCTTGCACGGGCTCGGATGGGCTCCAGGACCTCTTTTTCCCGGTGCAAAGACCTGGGTGACCGGGGGGAAGTGTAAGCCAGGGTGGGAGCTTCCTCTCTACGGGCTCATATCCATCCCAAGGGTCGTTTTGACCGGCTGGAATGGGCAAACGATCCAAAGGACCGGCCAAGGTTGAATTCCACCCTTGCACGGGCTCGGATGGGCTCCGGGGCCTCCTCTTCCCGGTGTAAAGGCCCGGATGACCGGGGGGAAGTGTAAACCAGGGCGCGAGCTACCTTTCTACGGGCTCATATCCGTCCCAAGGGTCCATTTGACCGGCTGGAACGAGACAAACGATCCCAAGGACCGGCCAAGGTTGAATTCCACCCTTGCACGGGCTCGGAGGGGCTCCGGGGCCTCCTCTTCCCGGTGTAAAGGCCCGGATGACCGGGGGGAAGTGTAAACCAGGGCGCGAGCTACCTTTCTACGGGCTCATATCCGTCCCAAGGGTCCATTTGACCGGCTGGAATGAGACAAACGATCCAAAGGACCGGCCAAGGTTGAATTCCACCCTTGCACAGGCTCGGACGGGCTCCGGGACCTCTTTTTCCCGGTGCAAAGGCCTGGATGACCGGGGGGAAGTGTAGTCCAGGGTGGGAGCTACCTTTCTACGGGCTCATATCCATCCCAAGGGTCCTTTTGACCGGCTGGAATGAGGCAAATGATCCAATGGACCGGCCAAGGTTCAATCCCACCCTCGCACGGGCTCGGATGGGCTCCGGGACCTCTTTTTCCCGGTGCAAAGGCCTGGATGACCGGTGGGAAGTGTAAAACAGGGTGGGAGCTACCTTCCTACGGGCTCATATCCATCCCAAGGGTCCTTTTGACCGGCTGGAATGAGACAAACGCTCCATTGTACCGGGGGATTTAGGGGCCAAGGCTCAATATCACCCTTGCACGGGCTCATATCCATCCCAAGATGGCCCCAAATGATGGTAACCCAACGTTATCCGAGTGATTGGCCCTGGAATAGGGTAGGGAATCGGGTATGTTGCCCCTCCCCAGCGCCATGGTGGTGGATTTCCGTTTGCCCCAAATGATGGTAACCCAACGTTATCCAAGTGATTGGCCCTGGAATAGGGTAGGGAGTTGTTATCTTCTCTCCATTGGGCCCTGGTGGGGCATTTCCAAACGCCCCAAATGATGGTAACCCAACGTTATCCGAGTGATTGGCCCTGGAATAGGGTAGGGAGTTGTTATCTTCTCTCCCTTGGGCTCTGGTGGGGCATTTCCGAACGCCCCAAATGAAGGTAACCCAACGTTATCCAAGTGATTGGCCCTGGAATAGGGTAGGGAGTTGTTATCTTCTCTCCCTTGGGCCCTGGTGGGGCATTTCCGAACGCCCCAAATGAAGGTAACCCAACGTTATCCGAGTGATTGGCCCTGGAATAGGGTAGGGAGTTGTTATCTTCTCTCCCTTGGGCCCTGGTGGGGCATTTCCGAACGCCCCAAATGAAGGTAACCCAACGTTATCCGAGTGATTGGCCCTGGAATAGGGTAGGGAGTTGTTATCTTCTCTCCATTGGGCCCTGGTGGGGCATTTCCAAACGCCCCAAATGATGTTAACCCAACGTTATCCGAGTGATTGGCCCTGGAATGAGGAAGGGGTATCTTGTCTCTCCCTAGGACCCGGGCTCTGGTGGGTCCGGTTCCCTCCCGGGCTGGGTCCATCCGGTCCCCAACCGGGATGGTCCGGACCCCCACCCGGCCTGGGTCCATCCGGTCCCCACCCGGGTTTAGGGTCCGGACCCCCACCCCTATCCTGGGTGGATCCGGATCCCACCCGAAATGGTCCGGACCCCCACCCGGCCTGGGTGGATCCGGATCCCACCCGGGATGGTCCGGACCCCCACCCGGCCTCGGTGGATCCGGTTCCCACCCGGGATGGTCCGGACCCCCACCTAGCCTGGGTGGATCCGGTTCCCACCCAGG
>CANJKZ010000067.1:60000-62500 GCA_947471745.1 Closterium sp. Naga37s-1
TCGGCTTTCTCCGTGTGTTGCTCGCAGCACCGGAGGGACCGGGCGAGCTCCTCTTGCAGGAGATCAGGTCGCAGTCCCCTCCCACGAAACTAGCTCAGTAGGCCCGCCATCCCAAAGGCTAGTAGTGATCGGGAGCGAGGCAAGTCGCGAGTACGGTCGGTTTGGGCGGCGGGGTGGCACCCGACGTCCTCTCCATCCCGGATCTCGACGAACCTCGACACCAGGGAGCCTGCTTCCCGGCGGCACCGGGCGTCCATGCGGAACAAAAAACAAATCCCTTTCCCCCGATGGTAACAGATCGGACTCCTCCCAAAAGCGGAAGCACCGGGAAGTTCGATGCCTGACCTAGGACGTATCCTCATAAAATTGGCTTGTTGGAATCCTCCTCCTACCTAGCGTCCCCCGCCACCGGTGCTCCGTCTCTCTTGGCACCGGCTGGTGTGACTGCGGGGTCTTGCTCGCCCGGCCTTCCGAAATCCTCTTCGGTTGGCTGGGAAGGGGCGCCCGTGGCAATGGCAAGGGACCGTTTCTCAGCCGGGTCCGGTCGCAGTGCATCAAGGAGCCGCGAACGGGCACGGGATATAGACCTCTCCGCGATCGGGACTGGCCGTCCGATCGCAAAACCCTCCCCTTGAGCGGGGCCCCCATGAGCCCCGGCACCTAATAAAAACTGGGACCCCACTCCTGACGATGGATATCTTGGAACCTGGCTCGATGAAGAACGCAGCGAAATGCGATACGTAATGCGAATTGCAAAACTCCGTGAATCATCGAAACTTTGAACGCATGTTGCGCCCGAGGCCTCGGCCGAGGGCACGTCTGCTTGAACGCCACACACATCCAGGTGGAGCCACGCATCCGCACCCACACCCTCCGCACGCGGCTACGTGCGGCGGGGTGAACGGGACGGAACTGCCAAAATGCGTGGCATACGAGGGGCGCTCGGGTTTACCCGAGACAATCGCCCGTACCTGGGAAAACGAGATGGCCGTCGCAACCCGTGCACAACGGGGGGCAGTCGGCTGAAATCGCAGGGCCGCCACAAGCCCGTCTCCTCTCCGTCTCGACCCCAGTGCAGATCCCCGGATGCCAACCGGGAGGACGCGAGCGGGACGAGCGCGACGAGGCGGGTGGCGACCCCGCTGGGCTCGGTGAACCCAGCCGGCCAACGGACCCCGTCCGGACCTCCCAGCAGGTGGGGGGGTATCGGATGCCAAACCGGTCCTCTTTTCCTCTCCCGAGAAGGCCGCGAAACGGAAAAATGGAGCCGAGGGTGTGGCAACCCTCGGTCTCCGCCCTCCAAAGTAGCGCGCACAGACCGGGCGAGGGGCGGACGGGGCTCGTACTAAAAATGGTCGGACCGGGGAAGAACCGGGCAAACCCCCAAACGATGGCTTCAAGTCAGGCGAGACTACCCGCTGAATTTAAGCATATTACTAAGCGGAGGAAAAGAAAACAACCGTGATTCCTTTGGTAGCGGCGAGCGACCAAGGAAAAGCCCAGGCTTGAAATCCGAGGGCCTCCGGCCCTCCGAATTGTAGTCTGAAAAGGAAGCGTTCTCTGTGACGGGCGCCGCCTTAAGTCCACTGGAAAGTGGCGGCAGAGAGGGTGACACCCCCGTCGGGCGACGACCCGTCACTTCACGAGGCGCATCCGAAGAGTCGGGTTGCTTGGGAGTGCAGCCCCAACATGGGTGGTAAGCTCCATCCAAGGCTAAATACGGCCAGGTTTCCGATAGCGAACAAGTACCGCGAGGGAAAGATGAAAAGAACTTTGGAAAGAGAGTAAAAAGTGCTTGAAATCGTCAGGAGGATAAGCGCATGAGCCCAAGCAAACCTGCGGGACCCGTTCACGCGGGGCCCGGAGGTACGCAGCGCCGGTCGATGCCGCGGGAAAAGGAGCTCGCTCCCACCGCGGCGGAGACCGAGGATGGCCCTCACGGGTCGGCGCTGGCGAAACGGGCTGATGCGACCCGTCTTGAAACACGGACCAAGGAGGCCAACGCGGCTGCGAGCCAATGGGTTGAAAACCACAATGGCGACAGTGAAAGCGACCCGTGAGAAGGCGGCCTCGTGCTGCCCGCACCACGGACCGCCCCGGGGGCCTCGGCGCCCGGGGTGCGTTGAGTAGTCGCGTTGGGACCCGAAAGATGGTGAACTATGCCTGAGCAGGGCGAAGCCAGAGGAAACTCTGGTGGAGGCCCGCAGCGCTACTGACGTGCAAATCGTTCGTCAGACTTGGGTATAGGGGCGAAAGACTAATCGAACCATCTGGTAGCTGGTTCCCTCCGAAGTTTCCCTCAGGATAGCTGGTGCTCGATACGTGGTTACGTCTGGTAAAGCGAATGATTGGCGGGCTCGGGGGAGAAGCTCCCTCGACCGACTCTCAAACTTTAAACGGGCGAGGAGGGCCGCCATCTTAATTGTGGCTGGCTTTCAGGGGTGCTGGCTGACCCCACCAACATGAGTGCCAAGTGGGCCATTTTTGGTAAGCAGAACTG
>CANJKZ010000067.1:65000-75000 GCA_947471745.1 Closterium sp. Naga37s-1
GGGTCGCTCCCTCTCTCTTCTTCTGGTGGGCCGCGGGGCTCGCACACTGGACGGGCTAAGGATCGAAGGAGATTCTCCCTTCCGATGGGCGTGCCCCGGGCCCCCCGATGGATGTATATAGAAGGGGACACCTTCTTTATAAATCCATCAAAACGGTCTAGACGGACGACGACTGACTCGACGAAGACGGAACTAAGGACATAAGGACATAAGGCAGGGGAACCCATGCGTTTTTTTCGGCAAAATTCTAGGGATTCTAGGGGTCGCGGAGCCGAAATGCGAGGCCAAATCGGATCATCCGGGTCATCCGGGTGGAGAACCGGATCGTCCGGGTCATCCGGGTGGGGAACCGGATCGTCCGGGTCATCCGGGTGGGGAACCGGATCGACCGGACCATCCGGATGGGAAACCGGGTCATCCGGGTCGGGAACCGGACCAACCGGATCATCCGGGTGGGGAACCGGGTCGACCGGACCATCCGGATGGGGAACCGGATCATCCGGGTCATCCGGGTCGGGAACCGGATCGACCGGACCATCCGGATGGGGAACCGGATCATCCGGGTCATCCGGGTCGGGAACCGGATCGACCGGACCATCCGGGTGGGGAACCGGACTCAACCGTACCATCCCCGTGGGGGACCGGACCCAACCGGACCATCCGGGTGGGGTGCCGGGTCGGGAACCGGACCGACCGGACCATCCGGGTGGGGAGCCGGATCAACCGGGTCATCCGGGTGGGGAACCGGATCGACCGGGTCATCCGGGTGGGGAACCGGATCGACCGGGTGGGGAACCGGACCAACCGGACCGACCGGACCATCCGGGTGGGGTACCGGGTCAGGAACCGGACTGGGAACCGGATCATCCGGGTCATCCGGATGGGGAACCGGATCATCCGGGTCATCCGGGTGGAGAACCGGATCAACCGGACCATCCGGACGGGGTACCGGGTGGGGAACCGGACCAACCGGACAGGGAACCGGACGGGAAGCCGGATCATCCGGGTCATCCGCATGGGGAATTGGATCGACCGGGTGATCCGGGTGGGGAACCGGATCAGCCGGGCAAGCCCGATGGGGAACCGGGTGGGGAAACGGACCAGCCGGGTAGGGTACCGGGCGGGGAACCGGACCATCCGGGTCATCCGGGTGGGGATCCGGATCGACCGGGTCATCCGGGTGGGGAACCGGACCAACCGGACCATCCGGGTGGGGAACCGGGTCGGGAACCGGATCAACCCGACCATCCGGTTGGGGAACCGGACCAATCGGACCGTGCGGGTGGGGAGCCGAATCGACCGGATGGGAAATCGGACCAACCGGGTGGGGAACCCGGTGCGGTTCCGGGTCGGGAGCCGGGTCAACCATCCGGACGGGGAACCGGATCATCCGGGTGGTCCGGGTGGGGAAGCGGACCAACCGGACCAACCGGGTGCGGTACCGGGTGGGAAACCGGACCAAACGGGTAGTGATCCGGACGGGGAACCGGATCATCCGGGTCGGGAACCGGATCAACCGGGTCTAGGGTGGGGAACCGGACCATCCGGGTGGGGAACCGGGTGGGGTACCGGGTCGGGGAACCGGATCAACCGGACCATCCGGACGGGGAACCGGATCATCCGGGTGGTCCGGGTGGGGTGCCAAATCGACCGTGCGGGGAGTCGGACCAACCGGACCATCCGGGTGGGGAACCGGGTGGGGTACCGGGTCGGGAACCGGATCAACCGGACCATCCGGACGGGGAACCGGATCATCCGGGAAGGGAACCGGATCGACCGGGTCTAGGGTGGGGAACCGGACCATCCGGGTCGGTCGGGTCGGAACCCGGATCCGGAACCGGGTGTTGAACCGTATCAACCGGATGGGAGCCGGATGGACCCAATCGGACGGACAAGCCGGACCAAAAACGGGTGGGGAACCGGATCGGAACCGGGTGGAGAGCCGAATGGGCCGGTTCGGTCGGATCAACCGGGCCGGAAACGGGTGGGTAACCGGATCAGCCGCCCCAGCCGGGTGAGGGATCCGGGTCGACCCGGTAGGGAGCTGGATCGACCGGGTCGGAACCGGTTGGGAAACCGGATTCACCGGACCGACCGGATCGACCGGATCAACCGGGTGGGGAACCGGGTCAACCGGACGGGGAACCGGATGGACCGGACCAGCCGGATCATCCGGGTTGGAACCGGGCGGGGAACCGGATCAACCGGTTGAGCCGGGTCGGTGGATCCGGATCCCACCACCCTAGGCGGGATGGATCCGGGTCGCACCCCCCCGGTTGGGATGGATCCCGATCACCCCTCTCGGGATGGGATGGATCCGGATCACCCCACCCGGGATGGGATGGATCCGGATCTCACCACCCTGGACGGGATGGATCCGGATAACCCCGCCGGGGGTTGGGATGGATCCCGATCACACCACCCTGGATGGGATGGATACGGATCGCACCTCCCTGGTGGGGATTGATCCGGTTCGAAACACCGCGGGTGGGATGGGTCCGGTCCGAACCACCCTGGAAGGGATGGATCCGGACCGGGCCACCGTGGATGAGACGGGTCCGGTTCTTTGCCGGCTCCCGGGTGGGTGTGGGTCCTTGGACGGGCCCGCACCCTCCCTAGAGCCCTTTATTCTTTGGGTCACACCTTCGTTCTCGACCGGGGTTCTTTGCGGGCTCTAGGGTGGGTGTGGGTCCTTGCACGGACCCCTACCTTCCCTAGAGCCCTTTTTTCATTTGGGCCACGCCTCCGGCTTCGACCGGGGTTCTTTGCGGGCTCTAGGGTGGGTGTGGGTCCTTGCACGGGACCACACCCTCCCTAGAGCCCTTTCTCCTTTGGGTCACACCTTCGATTTCGACCGGGGTTCTTTGTGGGCTCTAGGGTGGGTGTGGGTCCTTGGACGGGCCCACACCCTCCCTAGAGCCCTTTGCTCTTTGGGTCACATCCTTCGTTCTCGACCGGGGTTCTTTGCGGGCTCTAGGGTGGGTGTGGGTCCTTGCACGGACCCCTACCTTCCCTACCGGGTCGGGAACCGGATCGACCGGACCATCCGGACGGGGAACCGGATCATCCGGGTCATCCCGGAAGGGAACCGGATCGACCGGGTCTAGGTTAGGGAACCGGACCATCCGGGTGGGGAACCGGGTC
This sequence comes from Closterium sp. Naga37s-1, assembly GCA_947471745.1. Taxonomy (NCBI): domain Eukaryota; kingdom Viridiplantae; phylum Streptophyta; class Zygnematophyceae; order Desmidiales; family Closteriaceae; genus Closterium; species Closterium sp. Naga37s-1. The sequence continues at coordinate 68,145 of CANJKZ010000067.1, forward strand.
CGATACCGGGTCGGGAACCGGATCGACCGGGTCTAGGGTAGGAAGCCGGACCATCCGGGTGGGGAACCGGGTCCGGTACCGGGTCGGGAACCGGATCGACCGGATCTAGGGTAGGAAGCCGGACCATCCGGGTGGGGAACCGGGTCCGGTACCGGGTCGGGTTTACCGGATCGACCGGATCTAGGGTAGGAAGCCGGACCATCCGGGTGGGGAACCGGGTCGGGTACCGGGTCTAGGGTAGGAAGCGGGACCATCCGGGTGGGGAACCGGGTCGAGTACTGGGTCGGGAACCGGATCGACCGGACCAACCGGATGGGGAACCGGATCATCCGGATCATCCGCATGGGGTGCCGAACCGTCCGTGTGGGGAGTCGGACCAACCGGGCCAACCGGGTGGGGTACCGGGTCGGGAACCGGATCAACCGGACCATCCGGACGGGGAACCGGATCATCCGGGTCATCCGGGAAGGGAACCGGATCTAGGCTAGGGAACCGGACCATCCGGGTGGGGAACCGGGTCTGGTACCGGGTCGGGAACCGGATCGACCGGGTCTAGGGTAGGAAGCCGGACCATCCGGGTGGGGAACCGGGTCCGGTACCGGGTCGGGTACCGGATCGACCGGGTCTAGGGTAGGAAGCCGGACCATCCGGGTGGGGAACCGGGTCGGGTACCGGGTCGGGTACCGGATCGACCGGATCTAGGGTAGGAAGCCGGACCATCCGCGTGGGGAACCGGGTCGGGTACCGGGTCGGGAACCGGATCGACCGGGTCTAGGGTAGGAAGCGGGACCATCCGGGTGGGGAACCGGGTCGGGTACCGGCGGATCGACCGGACCATCCGGATGGGGAACCGGGGTGCCGAACCGACCGTGTGGGGAGTCGGACCAAACGGGCCAACCAGGTGGGGTACCGGGTCGGGAACCGGATCAACCGGACCATCCGACCGGGGAACCGGATCATCCAGGTCATCCGCACGGGGCGCCGAACCGACCGTGTGGGGAGTCGGACCAACCGGGCCAACCGGGTGGGGTACCGGGTCGGGTACCGGGTCGGGAACCGGACCGACCGGGTCTAGGGTAAGAAGCCGGAACATCCGGGTGGGGAACCGGGTCGGGTACCGGGTCGGGAACCGGATCGACCGGACCATCCGGATGGGGAACCGGATCATCCGGGTCATCCGGGAAGGGAACCGGACCGACCGGGTCTAGGGTAGGAAGCCGGACCATCCGGGTGGGGAACCGGGTCGGGTCCCGGCGGATCGACCGGACCATCCGGATGGGGAACCGGGGTGCCGAACCGACCGTGTGGGGAGTCGGACCAACCGGGCCAACCGGGTGGGGTACCGGGTCAGGAACCGGATCGACCGGACCATCCGGATGGGGAACCGGATCATCCAGGTCATCCGCATGGGGCGCCGAACCGACCGTGTGGGGAGTCGGACCAACCGGGCCAACCGGGTGGGGTACCGGGTCGGGAACCGGATCAACCGGACCATCCGACCGGGGAACCGGATCATCCGGGTCATCCGGGAAGGGAACCGGACCGACCGGGTCTAGGGTAGGAAGCCGGACCATCCGGGTGGGGAACCGGGTCGGGTCCTGGCGGGTCGACCGGACCATCCGGATGGGGAACCGGGGTGCCGAACCGACCGTGTGGGGAGTCGGACCAACCGGGCCAACCGGGTGGGGTACCGGGTCAGGAACCGGATCGATCGGACCATCCGGATGGGGAACCGGATCATCCGGCTCATCCGCACGGGGCGCCGAACCGACCGTGTGGGGAGTCGGACCAACCGGGCCAACCGGGTGGGGTACCGGGTCGGGAACCGGTTCAACCGGACCATCCGACCGGGGAACCGGATCATCCGGGTCATCCGGGAAGGGAACCGGACCGATCGGGTCTAGGGTAGGAAGCCGGACCATCCGGGTGGGGAACCGGGTGGGGTACCGGGTCGGGAACCGGATCGACCGGACCATCCGGATGGGGAACCGGATCATCCGGCTCATCCGCACGGGGCGCCGAACCGACCGTGTGGGGAGTCGGACCAACCGGGCCAACCGGGTGGGGTACCGGGTCGGGAACCAGATCGACCGGACCATCCGGCCGGGGGAACGGATCATCTGGGCCATCCGGGAAGGGAACCGGATCGACCGGGTCTGGGGTAGGAAGCGGGACCATCCGGGTGGGGAACCGGGTCGGGTACCGGGTCGGGAACCGGATCGACCGGACCATCCGGATGGGGAACCGGGTCATCCGGCTCATCCGCATGGGGTGCCGAACCGATCGTGTGGGGAGTCGGACCAACCGGGCCAACCGGGTGGGAACTGGGCAGGGAACCGGATGGGGAACCGGATCTAGAGGACCGGCCGTATCGACCGGATCAACCGGGTGAGGAACCGGGTCAACCGGGCGGGGAACCGGATCAACCGCCCCAGCCGGGTGAGGGACCGGTTCGACCCGGTAGGGAGCCGGATCAACCGGGTCGGAACCGGGTAGGGAACCGGATGGGGAACCGGATCTACCGGACCGGCCGGTTCGACCGGGTGGGGATCCGGGTCAACCGGACTTGGAACCGGATGGACCGGACCGGACGGGGAACCTGATCTACCGGACCGGCCGGATCGACCGGGTGGGGAACCGGGTCAACCGGACGTGGAACCGGATGGACCGGACCGGCCGGATCATCCGGGTTGGAACCGGGCGGGGAACCGGATCGACCGGGTCGATGGATCCGGATCCCACCACCCTAGGCGTGATGGATCCGGGTCACACCACCCCGGTTGGGATGGATCCGGATCACCCCAATCGGGATGGGATGGATCCGGATCACCCCACCCGGGATGGGATGGATCCGGATCTCACCACCCTGGACTGGATGGATCCAAATAACCCCACCCGGGATGGGATGGATCCGGATCACACCACCCTAGATGGGATGGATCCGGACCGCACCTCCCGTGTGGGGATTGGTCCGGTTCGAAACACCGCGGGTGGGATGGGTCCGGTCCGAACCGCCCTGGATGGGATGAGAGGGGTCCGGCTCATTGTGGGCTCTAGGGTGGGTGTGGTTCATTGGACGGGGCCACACCCTCCCTAGAGCCCTCTATTTTTTTGGGTCACACTTCCATTCTCGACCGGGGTTCTTCGTGGGCCCAAGGGTGGGTGTGGGTCCTTGCACGGGCCCACACCCTCCCTAGAGCCCTTTACTCTATGGGTCGCACCTTCCTTCACGGCCGGTTGTGGTTCGAGGGCTCTAGGGTGACCGGTGGGGAACGTAGACCAGGGCGGGGGCAGGCTTTCTACGAGGTTCCTATCAACCCAGAGGGTCCTTTTGACCGGCTGGAATGAGGCAAGCGCTCAAATCAACCGGCCAAGGTTGAATTCCACCCTTGCACGGGCTCGGATGGGCTCCGGGACCTCTTTTTCCCGGTGCAAAGGCCCGGATGACCGGGGGGAAGTGTAAAGCAGGGTGGGAGCTTCCTTTGCTCGGGTTCCTATCCATCCCAAGGGTCCTTTTGACCGGCTAGAATGAGGCAAACGCTCCAATGGACCGGCCAAGGTTGAATTCCACCCTTGCACGGGCTCGGATGGGCTCCGGGACCTCCTTTTCCCGGTGCCAAGGCCCGGATGACCGGGGGGGAGTGTAAACCAGGGTGGGAGCTTCCTTTCCACGGGTTCATATCCATCCCAAGGGTCCTTTTGACCGGCTGGAACGAGACAAACGCTCCAATGGACCGGCCAAGGTTGAATTCCACCCTTGCACGGGCTCGGGTGGGCTCCGGGACCTCTTTTTCCCGGTGCAAAGGCCCGGATGATCTGGGGGAAGTGTAAACCAGGGTGGGAGCTTCCTTTCTACGGGTTCATATCCATCCCAAGTGTCTTCTTGACCGGCTGGAATGAAACAATTGCTCCAATGGACCGTCCAAGGTTGAAATCCACCCTTGCACGGGCTCGGATGGGCTCCGGGACCTCTTTTTCCCGGTGCAAAGACCTGGGTGACCGGGGGGAAGTGTAAACCAGGGTGGGAGCTTCCTCTCTACGGGCTCATATCCATCCCAAGGGTCGTTTTGACCGGCTGGAATGAGTCAAACGATCCAAAGGACCGGCCAAGGTTGAATTCCACCCTTGCACGGGCTCAGATGGGCTCCGGGGCCTTCTTTTCCCGGTGCAAAGGCCCGGATGATCTGGGGGAAGTGTAAACCAGGGTGGGAGCTTCCTTTCTACGGATTCATATCCATCCCAAGGGTCTTCTTGACCGGCTGGAATGAAACAATTCCTCCAATGGACCGTCCAAGGTTGAATTCCACCCTTGCACGGGCTCGGATGGGCTCCGGGGCCTTCTCTTCCCGGTGCAAAGGCCCGGATGATCTGGGGGAAGTGTAAACCAGGGTGGGAGCTTCCTTTCTACGGGTTCATATCCATCCCAAGGGTCGTTTTGACCGGCTGGAATGAAACAATTCCTCCAATGGACCGTCCAAGGTTGAAATCCACCCTTGCACGGGCTCGGATGGGCTCCAGGACCTCTTTTTCCCGGTGCAAAGACCTGGGTGACCGGGGGGAAGTGTAAGCCAGGGTGGGAGCTTCCTCTCTACGGGCTCATATCCATCCCAAGGGTCGTTTTGACCGGCTGGAATGGGCAAACGATCCAAAGGACCGGCCAAGGTTGAATTCCACCCTTGCACGGGCTCGGATGGGCTCCGGGGCCTCCTCTTCCCGGTGTAAAGGCCCGGATGACCGGGGGGAAGTGTAAACCAGGGCGCGAGCTACCTTTCTACGGGCTCATATCCGTCCCAAGGGTCCATTTGACCGGCTGGAACGAGACAAACGATCCCAAGGACCGGCCAAGGTTGAATTCCACCCTTGCACGGGCTCGGAGGGGCTCCGGGGCCTCCTCTTCCCGGTGTAAAGGCCCGGATGACCGGGGGGAAGTGTAAACCAGGGCGCGAGCTACCTTTCTACGGGCTCATATCCGTCCCAAGGGTCCATTTGACCGGCTGGAATGAGACAAACGATCCAAAGGACCGGCCAAGGTTGAATTCCACCCTTGCACAGGCTCGGACGGGCTCCGGGACCTCTTTTTCCCGGTGCAAAGGCCTGGATGACCGGGGGGAAGTGTAGTCCAGGGTGGGAGCTACCTTTCTACGGGCTCATATCCATCCCAAGGGTCCTTTTGACCGGCTGGAATGAGGCAAATGATCCAATGGACCGGCCAAGGTTCAATCCCACCCTCGCACGGGCTCGGATGGGCTCCGGGACCTCTTTTTCCCGGTGCAAAGGCCTGGATGACCGGTGGGAAGTGTAAAACAGGGTGGGAGCTACCTTCCTACGGGCTCATATCCATCCCAAGGGTCCTTTTGACCGGCTGGAATGAGACAAACGCTCCATTGTACCGGGGGATTTAGGGGCCAAGGCTCAATATCACCCTTGCACGGGCTCATATCCATCCCAAGATGGCCCCAAATGATGGTAACCCAACGTTATCCGAGTGATTGGCCCTGGAATAGGGTAGGGAATCGGGTATGTTGCCCCTCCCCAGCGCCATGGTGGTGGATTTCCGTTTGCCCCAAATGATGGTAACCCAACGTTATCCAAGTGATTGGCCCTGGAATAGGGTAGGGAGTTGTTATCTTCTCTCCATTGGGCCCTGGTGGGGCATTTCCAAACGCCCCAAATGATGGTAACCCAACGTTATCCGAGTGATTGGCCCTGGAATAGGGTAGGGAGTTGTTATCTTCTCTCCCTTGGGCTCTGGTGGGGCATTTCCGAACGCCCCAAATGAAGGTAACCCAACGTTATCCAAGTGATTGGCCCTGGAATAGGGTAGGGAGTTGTTATCTTCTCTCCCTTGGGCCCTGGTGGGGCATTTCCGAACGCCCCAAATGAAGGTAACCCAACGTTATCCGAGTGATTGGCCCTGGAATAGGGTAGGGAGTTGTTATCTTCTCTCCCTTGGGCCCTGGTGGGGCATTTCCGAACGCCCCAAATGAAGGTAACCCAACGTTATCCGAGTGATTGGCCCTGGAATAGGGTAGGGAGTTGTTATCTTCTCTCCATTGGGCCCTGGTGGGGCATTTCCAAACGCCCCAAATGATGTTAACCCAACGTTATCCGAGTGATTGGCCCTGGAATGAGGAAGGGGTATCTTGTCTCTCCCTAGGACCCGGGCTCTGGTGGGTCCGGTTCCCTCCCGGGCTGGGTCCATCCGGTCCCCAACCGGGATGGTCCGGACCCCCACCCGGCCTGGGTCCATCCGGTCCCCACCCGGGTTTAGGGTCCGGACCCCCACCCCTATCCTGGGTGGATCCGGATCCCACCCGAAATGGTCCGGACCCCCACCCGGCCTGGGTGGATCCGGATCCCACCCGGGATGGTCCGGACCCCCACCCGGCCTCGGTGGATCCGGTTCCCACCCGGGATGGTCCGGACCCCCACCTAGCCTGGGTGGATCCGGTTCCCACCCAGGGTGGGATCCGGACCCCCACCTGGCCTGGGTGGATCCGGTTCCCACCCAGGTTTAGGGTCCGGACCCCCATCCGGATCCCACCCGGGATGGTCCGGACCCCCACCCGGCCTGGGTGGATTCCCCTCGGTGGGGAATTCATAAATGACTAGAATGATGGTAACCCAACATGATCCGAGTGATTGGCCTAGGAATAAATTAGTGTCAGCTCTTCTTTGTCCCTCTCTAGGACTTAGGCTCTGGTGGGTTCGGTTCCCACCCAGGATGGGTCCATCCGGTCCCCACCCGGGCTGGTCCGGACCCCCGCCCGGCCTGGGTCCATCCGGTTCCCACCCGCTCAGGATGGATTCGGTTCCCAACCGGGATGGTCCGGACCCCCACCCGGCCTGGGTGGAT
>CANJKZ010000067.1:80000-85000 GCA_947471745.1 Closterium sp. Naga37s-1
TAGCGTCCCCCGCCACCGGTGCTCCGTCTCTCTTGGCACCGGCTGGTGTGACTGCGGGGTCTTGCTCGCCCGGCCTTCCGAAATCCTCTTCGGTTGGCTGGGAAGGGGCGCCCGTGGCAATGGCAAGGGACCGTTTCTCAGCCGGGTCCGGTCGCAGTGCATCAAGGAGCCGCGAACGGGCACGGGATATAGACCTCTCCGCGATCGGGACTGGCCGTCCGATCGCAAAACCCTCCCCTTGAGCGGGGCCCCCATGAGCCCCGGCACCTAATAAAAACTGGGACCCCACTCCTGACGATGGATATCTTGGAACCTGGCTCGATGAAGAACGCAGCGAAATGCGATACGTAATGCGAATTGCAAAACTCCGTGAATCATCGAAACTTTGAACGCATGTTGCGCCCGAGGCCTCGGCCGAGGGCACGTCTGCTTGAACGCCACACACATCCAGGTGGAGCCACGCATCCGCACCCACACCCTCCGCACGCGGCTACGTGCGGCGGGGTGAACGGGACGGAACTGCCAAAATGCGTGGCATACGAGGGGCGCTCGGGTTTACCCGAGACAATCGCCCGTACCTGGGAAAACGAGATGGCCGTCGCAACCCGTGCACAACGGGGGGCAGTCGGCTGAAATCGCAGGGCCGCCACAAGCCCGTCTCCTCTCCGTCTCGACCCCAGTGCAGATCCCCGGATGCCAACCGGGAGGACGCGAGCGGGACGAGCGCGACGAGGCGGGTGGCGACCCCGCTGGGCTCGGTGAACCCAGCCGGCCAACGGACCCCGTCCGGACCTCCCAGCAGGTGGGGGGGTATCGGATGCCAAACCGGTCCTCTTTTCCTCTCCCGAGAAGGCCGCGAAACGGAAAAATGGAGCCGAGGGTGTGGCAACCCTCGGTCTCCGCCCTCCAAAGTAGCGCGCACAGACCGGGCGAGGGGCGGACGGGGCTCGTACTAAAAATGGTCGGACCGGGGAAGAACCGGGCAAACCCCCAAACGATGGCTTCAAGTCAGGCGAGACTACCCGCTGAATTTAAGCATATTACTAAGCGGAGGAAAAGAAAACAACCGTGATTCCTTTGGTAGCGGCGAGCGACCAAGGAAAAGCCCAGGCTTGAAATCCGAGGGCCTCCGGCCCTCCGAATTGTAGTCTGAAAAGGAAGCGTTCTCTGTGACGGGCGCCGCCTTAAGTCCACTGGAAAGTGGCGGCAGAGAGGGTGACACCCCCGTCGGGCGACGACCCGTCACTTCACGAGGCGCATCCGAAGAGTCGGGTTGCTTGGGAGTGCAGCCCCAACATGGGTGGTAAGCTCCATCCAAGGCTAAATACGGCCAGGTTTCCGATAGCGAACAAGTACCGCGAGGGAAAGATGAAAAGAACTTTGGAAAGAGAGTAAAAAGTGCTTGAAATCGTCAGGAGGATAAGCGCATGAGCCCAAGCAAACCTGCGGGACCCGTTCACGCGGGGCCCGGAGGTACGCAGCGCCGGTCGATGCCGCGGGAAAAGGAGCTCGCTCCCACCGCGGCGGAGACCGAGGATGGCCCTCACGGGTCGGCGCTGGCGAAACGGGCTGATGCGACCCGTCTTGAAACACGGACCAAGGAGGCCAACGCGGCTGCGAGCCAATGGGTTGAAAACCACAATGGCGACAGTGAAAGCGACCCGTGAGAAGGCGGCCTCGTGCTGCCCGCACCACGGACCGCCCCGGGGGCCTCGGCGCCCGGGGTGCGTTGAGTAGTCGCGTTGGGACCCGAAAGATGGTGAACTATGCCTGAGCAGGGCGAAGCCAGAGGAAACTCTGGTGGAGGCCCGCAGCGCTACTGACGTGCAAATCGTTCGTCAGACTTGGGTATAGGGGCGAAAGACTAATCGAACCATCTGGTAGCTGGTTCCCTCCGAAGTTTCCCTCAGGATAGCTGGTGCTCGATACGTGGTTACGTCTGGTAAAGCGAATGATTGGCGGGCTCGGGGGAGAAGCTCCCTCGACCGACTCTCAAACTTTAAACGGGCGAGGAGGGCCGCCATCTTAATTGTGGCTGGCTTTCAGGGGTGCTGGCTGACCCCACCAACATGAGTGCCAAGTGGGCCATTTTTGGTAAGCAGAACTGGCGAGGCGGGATGAACCGAAAGCCGGGTTACGGTGCCTAACTACGCGCTAACCTAGATCCCACAAAGGGTGTTGATTGATTAAGACAGCAGGACGGTGGTCATGGAAGTCGAAATCCGCTAAGGAGTGTGTAACAACTCACCTGCCGAATCAATTAGCCCCGAAAATGGATGGCGCTCAAGCGCGTGACCTATACCCGGCCGCACCCGGCTGCTGGTGAGCCGGTGCGAGTAGGAGGGCGCGGTGGGACGCATCGAAGCGTGCGCGTGAGCGCGCGTGGAGCTCCCGATCGCTGCAGATCTTGGTGGTAGTAGCAAATATTCAAATGAGAACTTTGAAGACTGAGGTGGAGAAAGGTTCCATGTGAACAGCAGTTGCACATGGGTTAGTCGATCCTAAGAGATGGGGTAACTCCTTGAGAACGGCGCGGTTCTCCCCGCGCCGCCCATCGAAAGGGAATCGGGTCAAAATTCCCGAACCGGGGACGTGGCAGCTGGCGGCAACGCGAGCGAATCCGGTTCGTCGGCGGGGGCTCCGGAAGAGATGTCTTTTCTTTTTCACAGCTCGATGGCCCTGAAATCGGCTTGCACGGAGATAGGGCCTGCGCAGCTGGTAAGCACCGCACGTCTCGCGGTGTCCGGACCGCCCCCAACGGCCCTTGAAAACCGGAAGGACGAATACTTACTCACGCACGGTCGTACTCATAACCGCATCAGGTCTCCACTGAACAGCCTCTGGGCATGGATTATGTTGGTAAGGGAAGTCGGGCAATCGATCCGTAACCTCGGGAAAGGATTGGCCTCCGAGCCTGACCGCCCCTCTCTCCGCCGCAGGGGAGGGTCCCCCCGTGAAGGGACCGCTCTGCCCCGTCGGCCAGCAGGCACGCGGGGGCCCCCTTACCGGGGTGAACCGGCGTCGGGTAGACTCCGACAGCCTGCGGCGTCGAGGGCGCAGCCCCCCGGCCCGGCCTCGGAGCCAATCCTTTTCCCGAGGTTACGGATCCGTTTTGCCGACTTCCCTTACCCACATTAATCCATTGACCAGAGGCTGTTCACCTTGGAGACCTGATGCGGTTATGAGTACGACCGTGCGTGAGCAGTATTCGCTCCTCCGGCTTTTCAAGGGCCGTTGGGGGCGGTCCGGACACCGCGAGACGTGCGGTGCTTTACCAGCTGCGCAGGCCCTATCTCCGTGCAAGCCGATTTCAGGGCCATCGAGCTGTGAAAAAGAAAAGACATCTCTTCCCCGGAGCCCCCGCCGACGTAACCGGATTCGCTCGCGTTGCCGCCAGCTGCCACGTCCCCGGTTCGGGAATTTTGACCCGATTCCCTTTCGATGGGCGGCGCGGGGAGAACCGCGCCGTTCTCAAGGAGTTACCCCATCTCTTAGGATCGACTAACCCATGTGCAACTGCTGTTCACATGGAACCTTTCTCCACCTCAGTCTTCAAAGTTCTCATTTGAATATTTGCTACTACCACCAAGATCTGCAGCGATCGGGAGCTCCACGCGCGCTCACGCGCACGCTTCGATGCGTCCCACCGCGCCCTCCTACTCGCACCGGCTCACCAGCAGCCGGGTGCGGCCGGGTATAGGTCACGCGCTTGAGCGCCATCCATTTTCGGGGCTAATTGATTCGGCAGGTGAGTTGTTACACACTCCTTAGCGGATTTCGACTTCCATGACCACCGTCCTGCTGTCTTAATCAATCAACACCCTTTGTGGGATCTAGGTTAGCGCGTAGTTAGGCACCGTAACCCGGCTTTCGGTTCATCCCGCCTCGCCAGTTCTGCTTACCAAAAATGGCCCACTTGGCACTCATGTTGGTGGGGTCAGCCAGCACCCCTGAAAGCCAGCCACAATTAAGATGGCGGCCCTCCTCGCCCGTTTAAAGTTTGAGAGTCGGTCGAGGGAGCTTCTCCCCCGAGCCCGCCAATCATTCGCTTTACCAGACGTAACCACGTATCGAGCACCAGCTATCCTGAGGGAAACTTCGGAGGGAACCAGCTACCAGATGGTTCGATTAGTCTTTCGCCCCTATACCCAAGTCTGACGAACGATTTGCACGTCAGTAGCGCTGCGGGCCTCCACCAGAGTTTCCTCTGGCTTCGCCCTGCTCAGGCATAGTTCACCATCTTTCGGGTCCCAACGCGACTACTCAACGCACCCCGGGCGCCGAGGCCCCCGGGGCGGTCCGTGGTGCGGGCAGCACGAGGCCGCCTTCTCACGGGTCGCTTTCACTGTCGCCATTGTGGTTTTCAACCCATTGGCTCGCAGCCGCGTTGGCCTCCTTGGTCCGTGTTTCAAGACGGGTCGCATCAGCCCGTTTCGCCAGCGCCGACCCGTGAGGGCCATCCTCGGTCTCCGCCGCGGTGGGAGCGAGCTCCTTTTCCCGCGGCATCGACCGGCGCTGCGTACCTCCGGGCCCCGCGTGAACGGGTCCCGCAGGTTTGCTTGGGCTCATGCGCTTATCCTCCTGACGATTTCAAGCACTTTTTACTCTCTTTCCAAAGTTCTTTTCATCTTTCCCTCGCGGTACTTGTTCGCTATCGGAAACCTGGCCGTATTTAGCCTTGGATGGAGCTTACCACCCATGTTGGGGCTGCACTCCCAAGCAACCCGACTCTTCGGATGCGCCTCGTGAAGTGACGGGTCGTCGCCCGACGGGGGTGTCACCCTCTCTGCCGCCACTTTCCAGTGGACTTAAGGCGGCGCCCGTCACAGAGAACGCTTCCTTTTCAGACTACAATTCGGAGGGCCGGAGGCCCTCGGATTTCAAGCCTGGGCTTTTCCTTGGTCGCTCGCCGCTACCAAAGGAATCACGGTTGTTTTCTTTTCCTCCGCTTAGTAATATGCTTAAATTCAGCGGGTAGTCTCGCCTGACTTGAAGCCATC
>CANJKZ010000067.1:90000-110000 GCA_947471745.1 Closterium sp. Naga37s-1
CTGGTTTGCCTCCGGCCCGAGAGGCACACCATCTTCCCCGGTCTCTCCTAGGTGGACTCCGGTTGCCCCCGTAAACGAGGGTTCCCGTCGACCTCCACGGAGGGTCCGGGGTAGCAGCGCTTGCCAACCTGCAACGGTTTCCCGTTGCCCTTTCTTCCACGGGCCCTCCCGGCCCCCCCTCCCCAACACATTTGGGGCTCTGCATTTAATTTTAGCCAGAGCCCCCGCCTCCCAGATGGCCCTCCGCACCACAAGTACGTCCCGCCCCCTACCTCTGGGGGTCAAAGTGCACGCCAACCCTCCGAAGAGTGTCGACGCACACAAAAACATTCGGGCGTCCCGGTCCACGTCTCACGTGTCCCCATGTGGTGAATCATAGAGGCCTCGAAGGCTCGACGGATTGCCTGGGCAATCCGCCGGACCTTTGTGGAGAGGGTCCTTTACCTCCTCTTCCACGTATTATTACTACAGAAAGTAGCTCGATCACCGTGGATTACCTGCAATTATAGGCTTTTGAAACATAGAAGGGCGGGTGTGATAACAAAAATAAAAGCAACGCCCTCCTCCTAGTCCAATCACATGGATTACGTTGGCTTACCAACATTTGCGGCCAATACATAAAGTAAGCCCGAAAGAGGGACACCACAACGCTACCATACCGTGCTCGTGGACCAATCACTGGGATCACGTTGGGTTACCTTGATACGGGGCTCAAAACTAGTCTTACCGGGGCATTAGGGAGACAAAGACTGTTGGAAGAAGTACTCATGGATTATTCCTAGGCCAATCACTCGGATAACGTTGGGTTACCATCATTTGGGGGAATTGAAAAACCCCCACCGAGGGGAATCCACCCAGCCCGGATGGTGGTCCGGACCCCAACCCTGGTGGAACCGGATCCACCCGGGTCGGGTGGGGGTCCGGACCATCCCGGGTGGGAACCGGATCCACCCAAGCCGGGTGGTGGGGGTCCGGATCATCCCGGGTGGGAACCGGATCCACCCAGGCCGGGTGGGGGTCCGGACCATCCCGGTTGGGAACCGAATCCATCCTGAGCGGGTGGGAACCGGATGGACCCAGGCCGGGCGGGGGTCCGGACCAGCCCGGGTGGGGACCGGATGGACCCATCCTGGGTGGGAACCGAACCCACCAGAGCCTAAGTCCTAGAGAGGGACAAAGAAGAGCTGACACTAATTTATTCCTAGGCCAATCACTCGGATCATGTTGGGTTACCATCATTCTAGTCATTTATGAATTCCCCACCGAGGGGAATCCACCCAGGCCGGGTGGGGGTCCGGACCATCCCGGGTGGGATCCGGATGGGGGTCCGGACCCTAAACCTGGGTGGGAACCGGATCCACCCAGGCCAGGTGGGGGTCCGGATCCCACCCTGGGTGGGAACCGGATCCACCCAGGCTAGGTGGGGGTCCGGACCATCCCGGGTGGGAACCGGATCCACCGAGGCCGGGTGGGGGTCCGGACCATCCCGGGTGGGATCCGGATCCACCCAGGCCGGGTGGGGGTCCGGACCATTTCGGGTGGGATCCGGATCCACCCAGGATAGGGGTGGGGGTCCGGACCCTAAACCCGGGTGGGGACCGGATGGACCCAGGCCGGGTGGGGGTCCGGACCATCCCGGTTGGGGACCGGATGGACCCAGCCCGGGAGGGAACCGGACCCACCAGAGCCCGGGTCCTAGGGAGAGACAAGATACCCCTTCCTCATTCCAGGGCCAATCACTCGGATAACGTTGGGTTAACATCATTTGGGGCGTTTGGAAATGCCCCACCAGGGCCCAATGGAGAGAAGATAACAACTCCCTACCCTATTCCAGGGCCAATCACTCGGATAACGTTGGGTTACCTTCATTTGGGGCGTTCGGAAATGCCCCACCAGGGCCCAAGGGAGAGAAGATAACAACTCCCTACCCTATTCCAGGGCCAATCACTCGGATAACGTTGGGTTACCTTCATTTGGGGCGTTCGGAAATGCCCCACCAGGGCCCAAGGGAGAGAAGATAACAACTCCCTACCCTATTCCAGGGCCAATCACTTGGATAACGTTGGGTTACCTTCATTTGGGGCGTTCGGAAATGCCCCACCAGAGCCCAAGGGAGAGAAGATAACAACTCCCTACCCTATTCCAGGGCCAATCACTCGGATAACGTTGGGTTACCATCATTTGGGGCGTTTGGAAATGCCCCACCAGGGCCCAATGGAGAGAAGATAACAACTCCCTACCCTATTCCAGGGCCAATCACTTGGATAACGTTGGGTTACCATCATTTGGGGCAAACGGAAATCCACCACCATGGCGCTGGGGAGGGGCAACATACCCGATTCCCTACCCTATTCCAGGGCCAATCACTCGGATAACGTTGGGTTACCATCATTTGGGGCCATCTTGGGATGGATATGAGCCCGTGCAAGGGTGATATTGAGCCTTGGCCCCTAAATCCCCCGGTACAATGGAGCGTTTGTCTCATTCCAGCCGGTCAAAAGGACCCTTGGGATGGATATGAGCCCGTAGGAAGGTAGCTCCCACCCTGTTTTACACTTCCCACCGGTCATCCAGGCCTTTGCACCGGGAAAAAGAGGTCCCGGAGCCCATCCGAGCCCGTGCGAGGGTGGGATTGAACCTTGGCCGGTCCATTGGATCATTTGCCTCATTCCAGCCGGTCAAAAGGACCCTTGGGATGGATATGAGCCCGTAGAAAGGTAGCTCCCACCCTGGACTACACTTCCCCCCGGTCATCCAGGCCTTTGCACCGGGAAAAAGAGGTCCCGGAGCCCGTCCGAGCCTGTGCAAGGGTGGAATTCAACCTTGGCCGGTCCTTTGGATCGTTTGTCTCATTCCAGCCGGTCAAATGGACCCTTGGGACGGATATGAGCCCGTAGAAAGGTAGCTCGCGCCCTGGTTTACACTTCCCCCCGGTCATCCGGGCCTTTACACCGGGAAGAGGAGGCCCCGGAGCCCCTCCGAGCCCGTGCAAGGGTGGAATTCAACCTTGGCCGGTCCTTGGGATCGTTTGTCTCGTTCCAGCCGGTCAAATGGACCCTTGGGACGGATATGAGCCCGTAGAAAGGTAGCTCGCGCCCTGGTTTACACTTCCCCCCGGTCATCCGGGCCTTTACACCGGGAAGAGGAGGCCCCGGAGCCCATCCGAGCCCGTGCAAGGGTGGAATTCAACCTTGGCCGGTCCTTTGGATCGTTTGCCCATTCCAGCCGGTCAAAACGACCCTTGGGATGGATATGAGCCCGTAGAGAGGAAGCTCCCACCCTGGCTTACACTTCCCCCCGGTCACCCAGGTCTTTGCACCGGGAAAAAGAGGTCCTGGAGCCCATCCGAGCCCGTGCAAGGGTGGATTTCAACCTTGGACGGTCCATTGGAGGAATTGTTTCATTCCAGCCGGTCAAAACGACCCTTGGGATGGATATGAACCCGTAGAAAGGAAGCTCCCACCCTGGTTTACACTTCCCCCAGATCATCCGGGCCTTTGCACCGGGAAGAGAAGGCCCCGGAGCCCATCCGAGCCCGTGCAAGGGTGGAATTCAACCTTGGACGGTCCATTGGAGGAATTGTTTCATTCCAGCCGGTCAAGAAGACCCTTGGGATGGATATGAACCCGTAGAAAGGAAGCTCCCACCCTGGTTTACACTTCCCCCAGATCATCCGGGCCTTTGCACCGGGAAAAGAAGGCCCCGGAGCCCATCCGAGCCCGTGCAAGGGTGGAATTCAACCTTGGCCTGGTCCTTTGGATCGTTTGACTCATTCCAGCCGGTCGAAACGACCCTTGGGATGGATATGAGCCCGTAGAGAGGAAGCTCCCACCCTTGGTTTACACTTCCCCCCGGTCACCCAGGTCTTTGCACCGGGAAAAAGAGGTCCCGGAGCCCATCCGAGCCCGTGCAAGGGTGGATTTCAACCTTGGACGGTCCATTGGAGCAATTGTTTCATTCCAGCCGGTCAAGAAGACCCTTGGGATGGATATGAACCCGTAGAAAGGAAGCTCCCACCCTGGTTTACACTTCCCGCAGATCATCCGGGCCTTTGCACCGGGAAAAAGAGGTCCCGGAGCCCACCCGAGCCCGTGCAAGGGTGGAATTCAACCTTGGCCGGTCCATTGGAGCGTTTGTCTCGTTCCAGCCGGTCAAAAGGACCCTTGGGATGGATATGAACCCGTGGAAAGGAAGCTCCCACCCTGGTTTACACTCCCCCCCGGTCATCCGGGCCTTGGCACCGGGAAAAGGAGGTCCCGGAGCCCATCCGAGCCCGTGCAAGGGTGGAATTCAACCTTGGCCGGTTGATTTGAGCGCTTGCCTCATTCCAGCCGGTCAAAAGGACCCTTGGGATGGATAGGAACCCGAGCAAAGGAAGCTCCCACCCTGCTTTACACTTCCCCCCGGTCATCCGGGCCTTTGCACCGGGAAAAAGAGGTCCCGGAGCCCATCCGAGCCCGTGCAAGGGTGGAATTCAACCTTGGCCGGTTGATTTGAGCGCTTGCCTCATTCCAGCCGGTCAAAAGGACCCTCTGGGTTGATAGGAACCTCGTAGAAAGCCTGCCCCCGCCCTGGTCTACGTTCCCCACCGGTCACCCTAGAGCCCTCGAACCACAACCGGCCGTGAAGGAAGGTGCGACCCATAGAGTAAAGGGCTCTAGGGAGGGTGTGGGCCCGTGCAAGGACCCACACCCACCCTTGGGCCCACGAAGAACCCCGGTCGAGAATGGAAGTGTGACCCAAAAAAATAGAGGGCTCTAGGGAGGGTGTGGCCCCGTCCAATGAACCACACCCACCCTAGAGCCCACAATGAGCCGGACCCCTCTCATCCCATCCAGGGCGGTTCGGACCGGACCCATCCCACCCGCGGTGTTTCGAACCGGACCAATCCCCACACGGGAGGTGCGGTCCGGATCCATCCCATCTAGGGTGGTGTGATCCGGATCCATCCCATCCCGGGTGGGGTTATTTGGATCCATCCAGTCCAGGGTGGTGAGATCCGGATCCATCCCATCCCGGGTGGGGTGATCCGGATCCATCCCATCCCGATTGGGGTGATCCGGATCCATCCCAACCGGGGTGGTGTGACCCGGATCCATCACGCCTAGGGTGGTGGGATCCGGATCCATCGACCCGGTCGATCCGGTTCCCCGCCCGGTTCCAACCCGGATGATCCGGCCGGTCCGGTCCATCCGGTTCCACGTCCGGTTGACCCGGTTCCCCACCCGGTCGATCCGGCCGGTCCGGTAGATCAGGTTCCCCGTCCGGTCCGGTCCATCCGGTTCCAAGTCCGGTTGACCCGGATCCCCACCCGGTCGAACCGGCCGGTCCGGTAGATCCGGTTCCCCATCCGGTTCCCTACCCGGTTCCGACCCGGTTGATCCGGCTCCCTACCGGGTCGAACCGGTCCCTCACCCGGCTGGGGCGGTTGATCCGGTTCCCCGCCCGGTTGACCCGGTTCCTCACCCGGTTGATCCGGTCGATACGGCCGGTCCTCTAGATCCGGTTCCCCATCCGGTTCCCTGCCCAGTTCCCACCCGGTTGGCCCGGTTGGTCCGACTCCCCACACGATCGGTTCGGCACCCCATGCGGATGAGCCGGATGACCCGGTTCCCCATCCGGATGGTCCGGTCGATCCGGTTCCCGACCCGGTACCCGACCCGGTTCCCCACCCGGATGGTCCCGCTTCCTACCCCAGACCCGGTCGATCCGGTTCCCTTCCCGGATGGCCCAGATGATCCGTTCCCCCGGCCGGATGGTCCGGTCGATCTGGTTCCCGACCCGGTACCCCACCCGGTTGGCCCGGTTGGTCCGACTCCCCACACGGTCGGTTCGGCGCCCCGTGCGGATGAGCCGGATGATCCGGTTCCCCATCCGGATGGTCCGGTCGATCCGGTTCCCGACCCGGTACCCCACCCGGTTCCCCACCCGGATGGTCCGGCTTCCTACCCTAGACCCGATCGGTCCGGTTCCCTTCCCGGATGACCCGGATGATCCGGTTCCCCGGTCGGATGGTCCGGTTGAACCGGTTCCCGACCCGGTACCCCACCCGGTTGGCCCGGTTGGTCCGACTCCCCACACGGTCGGTTCGGCGCCCCGTGCGGATGAGCCGGATGATCCGGTTCCCCATCCGGATGGTCCGATCGATCCGGTTCCTGACCCGGTACCCCACCCGGTTGGCCCGGTTGGTCCGACTCCCCACACGGTCGGTTCGGCACCCCGGTTCCCCATCCGGATGGTCCGGTCGACCCGCCAGGACCCGACCCGGTTCCCCACCCGGATGGTCCGGCTTCCTACCCTAGACCCGGTCGGTCCGGTTCCCTTCCCGGATGACCCGGATGATCCGGTTCCCCGGTCGGATGGTCCGGTTGATCCGGTTCCCGACCCGGTACCCCACCCGGTTGGCCCGGTTGGTCCGACTCCCCACACGGTCGGTTCGGCGCCCCATGCGGATGACCTGGATGATCCGGTTCCCCATCCGGATGGTCCGGTCGATCCGGTTCCTGACCCGGTACCCCACCCGGTTGGCCCGGTTGGTCCGACTCCCCACACGGTCGGTTCGGCACCCCGGTTCCCCATCCGGATGGTCCGGTCGATCCGCCGGGACCCGACCCGGTTCCCCACCCGGATGGTCCGGCTTCCTACCCTAGACCCGGTCGGTCCGGTTCCCTTCCCGGATGACCCGGATGATCCGGTTCCCCATCCGGATGGTCCGGTCGATTCCGGTTCCCGACCCGGTACCCGACCCGGTTCCCCACCCGGATGTTCCGGCTTCTTACCCTAGACCCGGTCGGTCCGGTTCCCGACCCGGTACCCGACCCGGTACCCCACCCGGTTGGCCCGGTTGGTCCGACTCCCCACACGGTCGGTTCGGCGCCCCGTGCGGATGACCTGGATGATCCGGTTCCCCGGTCGGATGGTCCGGTTGATCCGGTTCCCGACCCGGTACCCCACCTGGTTGGCCCGTTTGGTCCGACTCCCCACACGGTCGGTTCGGCACCCCGGTTCCCCATCCGGATGGTCCGGTCGATCCGCCGGTACCCGACCCGGTTCCCCACCCGGATGGTCCCGCTTCCTACCCTAGACCCGGTCGATCCGGTTCCCGACCCGGTACCCGACCCGGTTCCCCACGCGGATGGTCCGGCTTCCTACCCTAGATCCGGTCGATCCGGTACCCGACCCGGTACCCGACCCGGTTCCCCACCCGGATGGTCCGGCTTCCTACCCTAGACCCGGTCGATCCGGTACCCGACCCGGTACCGGACCCGGTTCCCCACCCGGATGGTCCGGCTTCCTACCCTAGACCCGGTCGATCCGGTTCCCGACCCGGTACCAGACCCGGTTCCCCACCCGGATGGTCCGGTTCCCTAGCCTAGATCCGGTTCCCTTCCCGGATGACCCGGATGATCCGGTTCCCCGTCCGGATGGTCCGGTTGATCCGGTTCCCGACCCGGTACCCCACCCGGTTGGCCCGGTTGGTCCGACTCCCCACACGGACGGTTCGGCACCCCATGCGGATGATCCGGATGATCCGGTTCCCCATCCGGTTGGTCCGGTCGATCCGGTTCCCGACCCAGTACTCGACCCGGTTCCCCACCCGGATGGTCCCGCTTCCTACCCTAGACCCGGGTACCCGACCCGGTTCCCCACCCGGATGGTCCGGCTTCCTACCCTAGATCCGGTCGATCCGGTAAACCCGACCCGGTACCGGACCCGGTTCCCCACCCGGATGGTCCGGCTTCCTACCCTAGATCCGGTCGATCCGGTTCCCGACCCGGTACCGGACCCGGTTCCCCACCCGGATGGTCCGGCTTCCTACCCTAGACCCGGTCGATCCGGTTCCCGACCCGGTATCGGACCCGGTTCCCCACCCGGATGGTCCGGTTCCCTAACCTAGACCCGGTCGATCCGGTTCCCTTCCGGGATGACCCGGATGATCCGGTTCCCCGTCCGGATGGTCCGGTCGATCCGGTTCCCGACCCGGTAGGGAAGGTAGGGGTCCGTGCAAGGACCCACACCCACCCTAGAGCCCGCAAAGAACCCCGGTCGAGAACGAAGGATGTGACCCAAAGAGCAAAGGGCTCTAGGGAGGGTGTGGGCCCGTCCAAGGACCCACACCCACCCTAGAGCCCACAAAGAACCCCGGTCGAAATCGAAGGTGTGACCCAAAGGAGAAAGGGCTCTAGGGAGGGTGTGGTCCCGTGCAAGGACCCACACCCACCCTAGAGCCCGCAAAGAACCCCGGTCGAAGCCGGAGGCGTGGCCCAAATGAAAAAAGGGCTCTAGGGAAGGTAGGGGTCCGTGCAAGGACCCACACCCACCCTAGAGCCCGCAAAGAACCCCGGTCGAGAACGAAGGTGTGACCCAAAGAATAAAGGGCTCTAGGGAGGGTGCGGGCCCGTCCAAGGACCCACACCCACCCGGGAGCCGGCAAAGAACCGGACCCGTCTCATCCACGGTGGCCCGGTCCGGATCCATCCCTTCCAGGGTGGTTCGGACCGGACCCATCCCACCCGCGGTGTTTCGAACCGGATCAATCCCCACCAGGGAGGTGCGATCCGTATCCATCCCATCCAGGGTGGTGTGATCGGGATCCATCCCAACCCCCGGCGGGGTTATCCGGATCCATCCCGTCCAGGGTGGTGAGATCCGGATCCATCCCATCCCGGGTGGGGTGATCCGGATCCATCCCATCCCGAGAGGGGTGATCGGGATCCATCCCAACCGGGGGGGGTGCGACCCGGATCCATCCCGCCTAGGGTGGTGGGATCCGGATCCACCGACCCGGCTCAACCGGTTGATCCGGTTCCCCGCCCGGTTCCAACCCGGATGATCCGGCTGGTCCGGTCCATCCGGTTCCCCGTCCGGTTGACCCGGTTCCCCACCCGGTTGATCCGGTCGATCCGGTCGGTCCGGTGAATCCGGTTTCCCAACCGGTTCCGACCCGGTCGATCCAGCTCCCTACCGGGTCGACCCGGATCCCTCACCCGGCTGGGGCGGCTGATCCGGTTACCCACCCGTTTCCGGCCCGGTTGATCCGACCGAACCGGCCCATTCGGCTCTCCACCCGGTTCCGATCCGGTTCCCCACCCGTTTTTGGTCCGGCTTGTCCGTCCGATTGGGTCCATCCGGCTCCCATCCGGTTGATACGGTTCAACACCCGGTTCCGGATCCGGGTTCCGACCCGACCGACCCGGATGGTCCGGTTCCCCACCCTAGACCCGGTCGATCCGGTTCCCTTCCCGGATGATCCGGTTCCCCCGTCCGGATGGTCCGGTTGATCCGGTTCCCGACCCGGTACCCCACCCGGTTCCCCACCCGGATGGTCCGGTTGGTCCGACTCCCCGCACGGTCGATTTGGCACCCCCACCCGGACCACCCGGATGATCCGGTTCCCCGTCCGGATGGTCCGGTTGATCCGGTTCCCCGACCCGGTACCCCGACCCGGTTCCCCACCCGGATGGTCCGGTTCCCCACCCTAGACCCGGTTGATCCGGTTCCCGACCCGGATGATCCGGTTCCCCGTCCGGATCACTACCCGTTTGGTCCGGTTTCCCACCCGGTACCGCACCCGGTTGGTCCGGTTGGTCCGCTTCCCCACCCGACCACCCGGATGATCCGGTTCCCCGTCCGGATGGTTGACCCGGCTCCCGACCCGGAACCGCACCGGGTTCCCCACCCGGTTGGTCCGATTTCCCATCCGGTCGATTCGGCTCCCCACCCGCACGGTCCGATTGGTCCGGTTCCCCAACCGGATGGTCGGGTTGATCCGGTTCCCGACCCGGTTCCCCACCCGGATGGTCCGGTTGGTCCGGTTCCCCACCCGGATGACCCGGTCGATCCGGATCCCCACCCGGATGACCCGGATGGTCCGGTTCCCCGCCCGGTACCCTACCCGGCTGGTCCGTTTCCCCACCCGGTTCCCCATCGGGCTTGCCCGGCTGATCCGGTTCCCCACCCGGATCACCCGGTCGATCCAATTCCCCATGCGGATGACCCGGATGATCCGGCTTCCCGTCCGGTTCCCTGTCCGGTTGGTCCGGTTCCCCACCCGGTACCCCGTCCGGATGGTCCGGTTGATCCGGTTCTCCACCCGGATGACCCGGATGATCCGGTTCCCCATCCGGATGACCCGGATGATCCGGTTCCCAGTCCGGTTCCTGACCCGGTACCCCACCCGGATGGTCCGGTCGGTCCGGTTGGTCCGGTTCCCCACCCGGTCGATCCGGTTCCCCACCCGGATGACCCGGTCGATCCGGTTCCCCACCCGGATGACCCGGTTGATCGGCTCCCCACCCGGATGGTCCGGTCGGTCCGGTTCCCGACCCGGCACCCCACCCGGATGGTCCGGTTGGGTCCGGTCCCCCACGGGGATGGTACGGTTGAGTCGGTTCCCCACCCGGATGGTCCGGTCGATCCGGTTCCCGACCCGGATGACCCGGATGATCCGGTTCCCCATCCGGATGGTCCGGTCGATCCGGTTCCCGACCCGGATGACCCGGATGATCCGGTTCCCCATCCGGATGGTCCGGTCGACCCGGTTCCCCACCCGGATGATCCGGTTGGTCCGGTTCCCGACCCGGATGACCCGGTTTCCCATCCGGATGGTCCGGGTCGATCCGGTTCCCCACCCGGATGACCCGGACGATCCGGTTCCCCACCCGGATGACCCGGACGATCCGGTTCTCCACCCGGATGACCCGGATGATCCGATTTGGCCTCGCATTTCGGCTCCGCGACCCCTAGAATCCCTAGAATTTTGCCGAAAAAAACGCATGGGTTCCCCTGCTTATGTCCTTATGTCCTTAGTTCCGTCTTCGTCGAGTCAGTCGTCGTCCGTCTAGACCGTTTTGATGGATTTATAAAGAAGGTGTCCCCTTCTATATACATCCATCGGGGGGCCCGGGGCACGCCCATCGGAAGGGAGAATCTCCTTCGATCCTTAGGCCCGTCCAGTGTGCGAGCCCCGCGGCCCACCAGAAGAAGAGAGAGGGAGCGACCCTCACCCTTCCAACAGGCCGACCAACAACAATCCAGCCAAACGCACCAACCAACCCCGAGAGGGCTCTGCCTACCCTCGATTTCCCATCCCCTCTCACCCTCTCTCTCACGTATCCCTCCTTCCATTGCCAACGCAGGATGCGGACCCTTGTTGTCCTCTAAAAGGGGAAAGGGAAGACAACAAGGGCCCGCCCGATGCCCTTCTCCGCGGGCATCGGACGCCCCCCCATGTGCCACCCCGGCGTTTGGGTGGGAGGGGGGAAAAGCAGGGGGGGGGGGTGGGTCAAGAACAAGGCTGAATCTCAGCTCGGATCGTAGCAGCAAGGCTACTCTGCCCGTCAATACCCCGTTCGGTTCCCTCCTCTGCAAATGATCTCCGGTTCCCTGAAACGGTTGCCGTCGACCTCCACGGAGGGTCCGGGGTAGCAGCGCTTGCCAACCTGCAACGGTTTCCCGTTGCCCTTTCTTCCACGGGCCCTCCCGGCCCCCCCTCCCCAACACATTTGGGGCTCTGCATTTAATTTTAGCCAGAGCCCCGCCTCCCAGATGGCCCTCCGCACCACAAGTACGTCCCGCCCCCTACCTCTGGGGGTCAAAGTGCACGCCAACCCTCCGAAGAGTGTCGACGCACACAAAAACATTCGGGCGTCCGGTCCCGTCTCACGTGTCCCCATGTGGTGAATCTAGAGGCCTCGAAGGCTCGACGGATTGCCTGGGCAATCCGCCGGACCTTTGTGGAGAGGGTCCTTTACCTCCTCTTCCACGTATTATTACTACAGAAAGTAGCTCGATCACCGTGGATTACCTGCAATTATAGGCTTTTGAAACATAGAAGGGCGGGTGTGATAACAAAAAAAAAGCAACGTCCTATCCTTGGCTGCCACATGCCATTACGTTGGTAACTTTTCTGACACCACATACCTTAAGCCCGAAGAGCAAAGGATCGATAGGCCCCCTTTCACGGCTTCATTCGTACCGAAAATCAAAGTCAAAACTAGTCTTGCCCTTTTGCTCCACACGAGATTTCTGTTACTCATTGAGATTGCCTAGGCCACCCGCGGATATCGTTTAACGGATGTGCCGGACCCCAGCCAAACCCCCACCGACAATGTCCATCCGCCTGGATGGCCGAAGCCGGAGGCCAGAATCAGGGGAACCCCGCCTCCACCTCACGGTTGGGTAACCGAACATCCCGAGTGTGGTACGGATCCACCGGCGGGGGTCCCTCCCACTTATCACACCGGTGGAGTCATTTCACAACCCAGACTAGAGTCGGACCATCAGGGAGCTTTCCCCTGATTTATTCCTAGGCCAATCCCTCGGCATGTTGGGTTACAATCATAGTGGGTATGGACCAGTGGGAATCCAATCCATCCTGGGCGTCCTAACCCATGAGAGGCAAAGGAGACCCTAAGACCAGTCATTTATTCCCAGGCCAATGGACCCGGCTGGGTGGGAATCGGATCACCCAGAATTCCCCACCGGGTGGAAACCACATTGAGGCCGGACATCCGTCGGGACCATCATGTGGGTCCGGATTAAACAGGCGGAACCGGATGTCCGGCCAGTTCCGGGATCCGGATCCACCCAGGGGAGGGGTGGGGGTCCGGATCTAAACCCGGTGGGGACCGGAGGCCGGGTGGGGGTCCGGACCATCCCGGGGGGACCGGATCCCAGGCCGGGTGGGGGTCCCACCACCCGGGTGGGGGGAGACACCCGGGCCCGGCCCAGGGCCAATCCTCGGATCCCGGGTTACGGACCGTTTGGCCCCACTCCCAATGGACCCAAGATAATCCCTTGACCAATCACTGGATAACCGGGTTACCTTCATTTGGGGTTCGGAGTGCGACCAGGGCCCAAGGGAGAGAAGATAACAACTCCCTACCCTATTCCAGGGCCAATCACTCGGATAACGTTGGGTTACCTTCATTTGGGGCGTTCGGAAATGCCCCACCAGGGCCAGGGCCAATCACCTCCCTACCCTATTCCAGGGCCAATCACTTGGATAAGTTGGGTTACCTCTTCCCGGAAATGCCCCCACCAATAACCGGATAACAACTCCCTACCCTACCAGGGCCAATCCCCGGATAACGGGAATCATTTGGGGCGTTTCCCTTTCCAGGGGGCCCTCGGATAACGTTGGGTTACCCATCAGGGCCCCATCACTTGGATCGATTACCCATTTGCAACGGAAATCCACATGGGGCCATACCCACCCTACCCTATTCCAGGGCCAATCACTCGGATATTTGGGTTACCACCATCATCTGGGAGGATATGAGCCCCAAGGGTGATATTGAGCCGGCTATCCGTACAATGGAGCGTTCATTCCAGCCGGTCACCAGGACCCTTGGGATGGATATGAGCCCGGGAAGGTAGCTCCCACCCTGTTTTACACTTCCACCGGTCATCCAGGCCTTTGCACCGGGAAAAGAGGTCCCGGAGCCCATCCGAGCCCGTGCGAGGGTGGGATTGAACCCCCGGTCCATGGATCATTTCCTCATCCAGCCGGTCAAAAGGACCCTTGGGATGGATATGAGCCCGTAGAAAGGTAGCTCCCACCCTGGACTACACTTCCCCCGGTCATCCAGGCCTTTGCACCGGGAAAAAGAGGTCCCGGAGCCCGTCCGAGCCTGTGCAAGGTGGAATTCAACCTTGGCCGGTCCTTTGGATCGTTTGTCTCATTCCAGCCGGCCTCATGGCCCTTGGGACGGATAGAGCCCGTAGAAAGGTAGCTCGCCCCCTGGTTTACACTTCCCCCCGGTCATCCGGGCCTTTACCGGGGAAAGGAGGTCCCGGAGCCCCTCCGAGCCCGTGCAAGGGTGGAATTCAACCTTGGCCGGTCCTTGGGATCGTTTGTCTCGTTCCAGCCGGTCAAATGGACCCTTGGGACGGATATGAGCCCGTAGAAAGGTAGCTCGCGCCCTGGTTTACACTTCCCCCCGGTCATCCGGGCCTTTACACCGGGAAGAGGAGGCCCCGGAGCCCATCCGAGCCCGTGCAAGGGTGGAATTCAACCTTGGCCGGTCCTTTGGATCGTTTGCCCATTCCAGCCGGTCAAAACGACCCTTGGGATGGATATGAGCCCGTAGAGAGGAAGCTCCCACCCTGGCTTACACTTCCCCCCGGTCACCCAGGTCTTTGCACCGGGAAAAAGAGGTCCTGGAGCCCATCCGAGCCCGTGCAAGGGTGGATTTCAACCTTGGACGGTCCATTGGAGAATTGTTTCATTCCAGCCGGTTCGACCAGGGATGGACCCGTAGAAAGGAAGCTCCCACCCTGGTTTACACTTCCCCCAGATCATCCGGGCCTTTGCACCGGGAAGAGAAGGCCCCGGAGCCCATCCGAGCCCGTGGAAGGGTGGGAGGTTTACCTTGGACGGTCCATTGGAGGAATTGTTTCATTCCAGCCGGTCAAGAAGACCCTTGGGATTATGACCCGTAGAAAGCTCATTTACACTTCCCCCATCCGGGCCTTTGCACCGGGAAAAGAAGCCCCGGCCCATCTGAGCCTTGCAAGGGTGGAATTTGGATCGTTTGACTCATTCCCCGGTCAAACGACCCTTGGGATGGATATGAGCCCGTAGAGAGGAAGCTCCCACCTTGGTTTACACTTCCCCCCGGTCACCCAGGTCTTTGCACCGGGAAAAAGAGGTCCCGGAGCCCATCCGAGCCCGTGCAAGGGTGGATTTCAACCTTGGACGGTCCATTGGAGCAATTGTTTCATTCCAGCCGGTCAAGAAGACCCTTGGGATGGATATGAACCCGTAGAAAGGAAGCTCCCACCCTGGTTTACACTTCCCCCAGATCATCCGCCTTTGCACCGGGAAAAAGAGGTCCCGGAGCCCACCCGTGAAGCCCGTTTGGCCGGTCCATTGGAGCGTTTGTTCGTTCCAGCCGGTCAAAAGGACCCTTGGGATGGATATGAACCCGTAAAGGAAGCTCCCACCCTGGTTTACCTCCCCCGGTCATCCGGGCCTTGGACCGGGAAACCGAGGGTCCCACCCTGGGTCCATTTTTGGCCGGTTCCGGCCTTGGCAGGGAAAAAGGACCCTTGGGATGGATAGGAACCCGAGCAAAGGAAGCTCCCACCCTGCTTTACACTTCCCCCATCCGGGCCTTTGCACCGGGAAAAAGAGGTCCCGGAGCCCATCCGAGCCCGTGCAAGGGTGGAATCAACCTCCCGGTTGACCGGGCGCTTGCCTCATTCCAGCCGGTCAAAAGGACCCTCTGGGTTGATAGGAACCTCGTTCCAGCCTGCCCCCCCCTGGGACGTTCCCCACCGGCCACCCGTAGAGCCCTCGAACCACAACCGGCCGTGAAGGAAGGTGCGACCCATAGAGTAAAGGGCTCTAGGGAGGGTGTGGGCCCGTGCAAGGACCCACACCCACCCTTGGGCCCACGAAGAACCCCGGTCGAGAATGGAAGTGTGACCCAAAAAAATAGAGGGCTCTAGGGAGGGTGTGGCCCCGTCCAATGAACCACACCCACCCTAGAGCCCACCCGGACCCCTCTCATCCCATCCAGGGCGGTTCGCGGACCCATCCCACCGCGGTGTTTCGAACCGGACCAATCCCCATCGGGAGGGTGGTCCGGATCCATCCCATCTAGGGTGGGTGATCCGGATCCATCCCATCCCGGGTGGGGTTATTTGGATCCATCCAGTCCAGGGTGGTGAGATCCGAATCCATCCCATCCCGGGTGGGGGTGATCCGGATCCATCCCATCCCGATTGGGGTGATCCGGATCCATCCCAACCGGGGTGGTGTGACCCGGATCCATCACGCCTAGGGTGGTGGGATCCGGATCCATCGACCCGGTCGATCCGGTTCCCCGCCCGGTTCCAACCCGGATGATCCGGCCGGTCCGGGTCCATCCGGTTCCACGTCCGGTTGACCCGGTTCCCCACCCGGTCGATCCGGCCGGTCCGGTAGATCAGGTTCACCCGTCCGGTCCGGTCCATCCGGTTCCAAGTCCGGTTGACCCGGATCCCCACCCGGTCGAACCGGCCGGTCCGGTAGATCCGGTTCCCCATCCGGTTCCCTACCCGGTTCCGACCCGGTTGATCCGGCTCCCTACCGGGTCGAACCGGTCCCTCACCCGGCTGGGGCGGTTGATCCGGTTCCCCGCCCGGTTGACCCGGTTCCTCACCCGGTTGATCCGGTCGATACGGCCGGTCCTCTAGATCCGGTTCCCCATCCGGTTCCCTGCCCAGTTCCCACCCGGTTGGCCCGGTTGGTCCGACTCCCCACACGATCGGTTCGGCACCCCATGCGGATGAGCCGGATGACCCGGTTCCCCATCCGGATGGTCCGGTCGATCCGGTTCCCGACCCGGTACCCGACCCGGTTCCCCACCCGGATGGTCCCGCTTCCTACCCCAGACCCGGTCGATCCGGTTCCCTTCCCGGATGGCCCAGATGATCCGTTCCCCCGGCCGGATGGTCCGGTCGATCTGGTTCCCGACCCGGTACCCCACCCGGTTGGCCCGGTTGGTCCGACTCCCCACACGGTCGGTTCGGCGCCCCGTGCGGATGAGCCGGATGATCCGGTTCCCCATCCGGATGGTCCGGTCGATCCGGTTCCCGACCCGGTACCCCACCCGGTTCCCCACCCGGATGGTCCGGCTTCCTACCCTAGACCCGATCGGTCCGGTTCCCTTCCCGGATGACCCGGATGATCCGGTTCCCCGGTCGGATGGTCCGGTTGAACCGGTTCCCGACCCGGTACCCCACCCGGTTGGCCCGGTTGGTCCGACTCCCCACACGGTCGGTTCGGCGCCCCGTGCGGATGAGCCGGATGATCCGGTTCCCCATCCGGATGGTCCGATCGATCCGGTTCCTGACCCGGTACCCCACCCGGTTGGCCCGGTTGGTCCGACTCCCCACACGGTCGGTTCGGCACCCCGGTTCCCCATCCGGATGGTCCGGTCGACCCGCCAGGACCCGACCCGGTTCCCCACCCGGATGGTCCGGCTTCCTACCCTAGACCCGGTCGGTCCGGTTCCCTTCCCGGATGACCCGGATGATCCGGTTCCCCGGTCGGATGGTCCGGTTGATCCGGTTCCCGACCCGGTACCCCACCCGGTTGGCCCGGTTGGTCCGACTCCCCACACGGTCGGTTCGGCGCCCCATGCGGATGACCTGGATGATCCGGTTCCCCATCCGGATGGTCCGGTCGATCCGGTTCCTGACCCGGTACCCCACCCGGTTGGCCCGGTTGGTCCGACTCCCCACACGGTCGGTTCGGCACCCCGGTTCCCCATCCGGATGGTCCGGTCGATCCGCCGGGACCCGACCCGGTTCCCCACCCGGATGGTCCGGCTTCCTACCCTAGACCCGGTCGGTCCGGTTCCCTTCCCGGATGACCCGGATGATCCGGTTCCCCATCCGGATGGTCCGGTCGATCCGGTTCCCGACCCGGTACCCGACCCGGTTCCCCACCCGGATGTTCCGGCTTCTTACCCTAGACCCGGTCGGTCCGGTTCCCGACCCGGTACCCGACCCGGTACCCCACCCGGTTGGCCCGGTTGGTCCGACTCCCCACACGGTCGGTTCGGCGCCCCGTGCGGATGACCTGGATGATCCGGTTCCCCGGTCGGATGGTCCGGTTGATCCGGTTCCCGACCCGGTACCCCACCTGGTTGGCCCGTTTGGTCCGACTCCCCACACGGTCGGTTCGGCACCCCGGTTCCCCATCCGGATGGTCCGGTCGATCCGCCGGTACCCGACCCGGTTCCCCACCCGGATGGTCCCGCTTCCTACCCTAGACCCGGTCGATCCGGTTCCCGACCCGGTACCCGACCCGGTTCCCCACGCGGATGGTCCGGCTTCCTACCCTAGATCCGGTCGATCCGGTACCCGACCCGGTACCCGACCCGGTTCCCCACCCGGATGGTCCGGCTTCCTACCCTAGACCCGGTCGATCCGGTACCCGACCCGGTACCGGACCCGGTTCCCCACCCGGATGGTCCGGCTTCCTACCCTAGACCCGGTCGATCCGGTTCCCGACCCGGTACCAGACCCGGTTCCCCACCCGGATGGTCCGGTTCCCTAGCCTAGATCCGGTTCCCTTCCCGGATGACCCGGATGATCCGGTTCCCCGTCCGGATGGTCCGGTTGATCCGGTTCCCGACCCGGTACCCCACCCGGTTGGCCCGGTTGGTCCGACTCCCCACACGGACGGTTCGGCACCCCATGCGGATGATCCGGATGATCCGGTTCCCCATCCGGTTGGTCCGGTCGATCCGGTTCCCGACCCAGTACTCGACCCGGTTCCCCACCCGGATGGTCCCGCTTCCTACCCTAGACCCGGTACCCGACCCGGTTCCCCACCCGGATGGTCCGGCTTCCTACCCTAGATCCGGTCGATCCGGTAAACCCGACCCGGTACCGGACCCGGTTCCCCACCCGGATGGTCCGGCTTCCTACCCTAGATCCGGTCGATCCGGTTCCCGACCCGGTACCGGACCCGGTTCCCCACCCGGATGGTCCGGCTTCCTACCCTAGACCCGGTCGATCCGGTTCCCGACCCGGTATCGGACCCGGTTCCCCACCCGGATGGTCCGGTTCCCTAACCTAGACCCGGTCGATCCGGTTCCCTTCCGGGATGACCCGGATGATCCGGTTCCCCGTCCGGATGGTCCGGTCGATCCGGTTCCCGACCCGGTAGGGAAGGTAGGGGTCCGTGCAAGGACCCACACCCACCCTAGAGCCCGCAAAGAACCCCGGTCGAGAACGAAGGATGTGACCCAAAGAGCAAAGGGCTCTAGGGAGGGTGTGGGCCCGTCCAAGGACCCACACCCACCCTAGAGCCCACAAAGAACCCCGGTCGAAATCGAAGGTGTGACCCAAAGGAGAAAGGGCTCTAGGGAGGGTGTGGTCCCGTGCAAGGACCCACACCCACCCTAGAGCCCGCAAAGAACCCCGGTCGAAGCCGGAGGCGTGGCCCAAATGAAAAAAGGGCTCTAGGGAAGGTAGGGGTCCGTGCAAGGACCCACACCCACCCTAGAGCCCGCAAAGAACCCCGGTCGAGAACGAAGGTGTGACCCAAAGAATAAAGGGCTCTAGGGAGGGTGCGGGCCCGTCCAAGGACCCACACCCACCCGGGAGCCGGCAAAGAACCGGACCCGTCTCATCCACGGTGGCCCGGTCCGGATCCATCCCTTCCAGGGTGGTTCGGACCGGACCCATCCCACCCGCGGTGTTTCGAACCGGATCAATCCCCACCAGGGAGGTGCGATCCGTATCCATCCCATCCAGGGTGGTGTGATCGGGATCCATCCCAACCCCCGGCGGGGTTATCCGGATCCATCCCGTCCAGGGTGGTGAGATCCGGATCCATCCCATCCCGGGTGGGGTGATCCGGATCCATCCCATCCCGAGAGGGGTGATCGGGATCCATCCCAACCGGGGGGGTGCGACCCGGATCCATCCCGCCTAGGGTGGTGGGATCCGGATCCACCGACCCGGCTCAACCGGTTGATCCGGTTCCCCGCCCGGTTCCAACCCGGATGATCCGGCTGGTCCGGTCCATCCGGTTCCCCGTCCGGTTGACCCGGTTCCCCACCCGGTTGATCCGGTCGATCCGGTCGGTCCGGTGAATCCGGTTTCCCAACCGGTTCCGACCCGGTCGATCCAGCTCCCTACCGGGTCGACCCGGATCCCTCACCCGGCTGGGGCGGCTGATCCGGTTACCCACCCGTTTCCGGCCCGGTTGATCCGACCGAACCGGCCCATTCGGCTCTCCACCCGGTTCCGATCCGGTTCCCCACCCGTTTTTGGTCCGGCTTGTCCGTCCGATTGGGTCCATCCGGCTCCCATCCGGTTGATACGGTTCAACACCCGGTTCCGGATCCGGGTTCCGACCCGACCGACCCGGATGGTCCGGTTCCCCACCCTAGACCCGGTCGATCCGGTTCCCTTCCCGGATGATCCGGTTCCCCGTCCGGATGGTCCGGTTGATCCGGTTCCCGACCCGGTACCCCACCCGGTTCCCCACC
>CANJKZ010000067.1:120000-130000 GCA_947471745.1 Closterium sp. Naga37s-1
CCGCGGTGCCACCCGCGTGCCCGTCCCTTGTTCGCCTGCCGTCATCTCTTCCCATTTTCGGCCCAGAGCCTCTGGCGGAAGGCTCCGGGCCTCGATCCCGGGTACCCAAAGCTGGGTGTGATGGATTGGCCCCAAGGTGGCAGCCATCCCTCGGTTTCCCCCATGTGCCGCGGCGGCCCGCCCGCGGCGAGACGGCAACGCCAACCGCACGAGGCGGCTGTGTTCCGTCCCTCCCTCCAGGCCGAGGTCCCCGCTCGGCCCCGTTAAAAACGAGGCTTCGCTGTCCCTCAATCGACCTGGTTTGCCTCCGGCCCGAGAGGCACACCATCTTCCCCGGTCTCTCCTAGGTGGACTCCGGTTGCCCCCGTAAACGAGGGTTCCCGTCGACCTCCACGGAGGGTCCGGGGTAGCAGCGCTTGCCAACCTGCAACGGTTTCCCGTTGCCCTTTCTTCCACGGGCCCTCCCGGCCCCCCCTCCCCAACACATTTGGGGCTCTGCATTTAATTTTAGCCAGAGCCCCCGCCTCCCAGATGGCCCTCCGCACCACAAGTACGTCCCGCCCCCTACCTCTGGGGGTCAAAGTGCACGCCAACCCTCCGAAGAGTGTCGACGCACACAAAAACATTCGGGCGTCCCGGTCCACGTCTCACGTGTCCCCATGTGGTGAATCATAGAGGCCTCGAAGGCTCGACGGATTGCCTGGGCAATCCGCCGGACCTTTGTGGAGAGGGTCCTTTACCTCCTCTTCCACGTATTATTACTACAGAAAGTAGCTCGATCACCGTGGATTACCTGCAATTATAGGCTTTTGAAACATAGAAGGGCGGGTGTGATAACAAAAATAAAAGCAACGCCCTCCTCCTAGTCCAATCACATGGATTACGTTGGCTTACCAACATTTGCGGCCAATACATAAAGTAAGCCCGAAAGAGGGACACCACAACGCTACCATACCGTGCTCGTGGACCAATCACTGGGATCACGTTGGGTTACCTTGATACGGGGCTCAAAACTAGTCTTACCGGGGCATTAGGGAGACAAAGACTGTTGGAAGAAGTACTCATGGATTATTCCTAGGCCAATCACTCGGATAACGTTGGGTTACCATCATTTGGGGGAATTGAAAAACCCCCACCGAGGGGAATCCACCCAGCCCGGATGGTGGTCCGGACCCCAACCCTGGTGGAACCGGATCCACCCGGGTCGGGTGGGGGTCCGGACCATCCCGGGTGGGAACCGGATCCACCCAAGCCGGGTGGTGGGGGTCCGGATCATCCCGGGTGGGAACCGGATCCACCCAGGCCGGGTGGGGGTCCGGACCATCCCGGTTGGGAACCGAATCCATCCTGAGCGGGTGGGAACCGGATGGACCCAGGCCGGGCGGGGGTCCGGACCAGCCCGGGTGGGGACCGGATGGACCCATCCTGGGTGGGAACCGAACCCACCAGAGCCTAAGTCCTAGAGAGGGACAAAGAAGAGCTGACACTAATTTATTCCTAGGCCAATCACTCGGATCATGTTGGGTTACCATCATTCTAGTCATTTATGAATTCCCCACCGAGGGGAATCCACCCAGGCCGGGTGGGGGTCCGGACCATCCCGGGTGGGATCCGGATGGGGGTCCGGACCCTAAACCTGGGTGGGAACCGGATCCACCCAGGCCAGGTGGGGGTCCGGATCCCACCCTGGGTGGGAACCGGATCCACCCAGGCTAGGTGGGGGTCCGGACCATCCCGGGTGGGAACCGGATCCACCGAGGCCGGGTGGGGGTCCGGACCATCCCGGGTGGGATCCGGATCCACCCAGGCCGGGTGGGGGTCCGGACCATTTCGGGTGGGATCCGGATCCACCCAGGATAGGGGTGGGGGTCCGGACCCTAAACCCGGGTGGGGACCGGATGGACCCAGGCCGGGTGGGGGTCCGGACCATCCCGGTTGGGGACCGGATGGACCCAGCCCGGGAGGGAACCGGACCCACCAGAGCCCGGGTCCTAGGGAGAGACAAGATACCCCTTCCTCATTCCAGGGCCAATCACTCGGATAACGTTGGGTTAACATCATTTGGGGCGTTTGGAAATGCCCCACCAGGGCCCAATGGAGAGAAGATAACAACTCCCTACCCTATTCCAGGGCCAATCACTCGGATAACGTTGGGTTACCTTCATTTGGGGCGTTCGGAAATGCCCCACCAGGGCCCAAGGGAGAGAAGATAACAACTCCCTACCCTATTCCAGGGCCAATCACTCGGATAACGTTGGGTTACCTTCATTTGGGGCGTTCGGAAATGCCCCACCAGGGCCCAAGGGAGAGAAGATAACAACTCCCTACCCTATTCCAGGGCCAATCACTTGGATAACGTTGGGTTACCTTCATTTGGGGCGTTCGGAAATGCCCCACCAGAGCCCAAGGGAGAGAAGATAACAACTCCCTACCCTATTCCAGGGCCAATCACTCGGATAACGTTGGGTTACCATCATTTGGGGCGTTTGGAAATGCCCCACCAGGGCCCAATGGAGAGAAGATAACAACTCCCTACCCTATTCCAGGGCCAATCACTTGGATAACGTTGGGTTACCATCATTTGGGGCAAACGGAAATCCACCACCATGGCGCTGGGGAGGGGCAACATACCCGATTCCCTACCCTATTCCAGGGCCAATCACTCGGATAACGTTGGGTTACCATCATTTGGGGCCATCTTGGGATGGATATGAGCCCGTGCAAGGGTGATATTGAGCCTTGGCCCCTAAATCCCCCGGTACAATGGAGCGTTTGTCTCATTCCAGCCGGTCAAAAGGACCCTTGGGATGGATATGAGCCCGTAGGAAGGTAGCTCCCACCCTGTTTTACACTTCCCACCGGTCATCCAGGCCTTTGCACCGGGAAAAAGAGGTCCCGGAGCCCATCCGAGCCCGTGCGAGGGTGGGATTGAACCTTGGCCGGTCCATTGGATCATTTGCCTCATTCCAGCCGGTCAAAAGGACCCTTGGGATGGATATGAGCCCGTAGAAAGGTAGCTCCCACCCTGGACTACACTTCCCCCCGGTCATCCAGGCCTTTGCACCGGGAAAAAGAGGTCCCGGAGCCCGTCCGAGCCTGTGCAAGGGTGGAATTCAACCTTGGCCGGTCCTTTGGATCGTTTGTCTCATTCCAGCCGGTCAAATGGACCCTTGGGACGGATATGAGCCCGTAGAAAGGTAGCTCGCGCCCTGGTTTACACTTCCCCCCGGTCATCCGGGCCTTTACACCGGGAAGAGGAGGCCCCGGAGCCCCTCCGAGCCCGTGCAAGGGTGGAATTCAACCTTGGCCGGTCCTTGGGATCGTTTGTCTCGTTCCAGCCGGTCAAATGGACCCTTGGGACGGATATGAGCCCGTAGAAAGGTAGCTCGCGCCCTGGTTTACACTTCCCCCCGGTCATCCGGGCCTTTACACCGGGAAGAGGAGGCCCCGGAGCCCATCCGAGCCCGTGCAAGGGTGGAATTCAACCTTGGCCGGTCCTTTGGATCGTTTGCCCATTCCAGCCGGTCAAAACGACCCTTGGGATGGATATGAGCCCGTAGAGAGGAAGCTCCCACCCTGGCTTACACTTCCCCCCGGTCACCCAGGTCTTTGCACCGGGAAAAAGAGGTCCTGGAGCCCATCCGAGCCCGTGCAAGGGTGGATTTCAACCTTGGACGGTCCATTGGAGGAATTGTTTCATTCCAGCCGGTCAAAACGACCCTTGGGATGGATATGAACCCGTAGAAAGGAAGCTCCCACCCTGGTTTACACTTCCCCCAGATCATCCGGGCCTTTGCACCGGGAAGAGAAGGCCCCGGAGCCCATCCGAGCCCGTGCAAGGGTGGAATTCAACCTTGGACGGTCCATTGGAGGAATTGTTTCATTCCAGCCGGTCAAGAAGACCCTTGGGATGGATATGAACCCGTAGAAAGGAAGCTCCCACCCTGGTTTACACTTCCCCCAGATCATCCGGGCCTTTGCACCGGGAAAAGAAGGCCCCGGAGCCCATCCTGAGCCCGTGCAAGGGTGGAATTCAACCTTGGCTGGTCCTTTGGATCGTTTGACTCATTCCAGCCGGTCGAAACGACCCTTGGGATGGATATGAGCCCGTAGAGAGGAAGCTCCCACCTTGGTTTACACTTCCCCCCGGTCACCCAGGTCTTTGCACCGGGAAAAAGAGGTCCCGGAGCCCATCCGAGCCCGTGCAAGGGTGGATTTCAACCTTGGACGGTCCATTGGAGCAATTGTTTCATTCCAGCCGGTCAAGAAGACCCTTGGGATGGATATGAACCCGTAGAAAGGAAGCTCCCACCCTGGTTTACACTTCCCGCAGATCATCCGGGCCTTTGCACCGGGAAAAAGAGGTCCCGGAGCCCACCCGAGCCCGTGCAAGGGTGGAATTCAACCTTGGCCGGTCCATTGGAGCGTTTGTCTCGTTCCAGCCGGTCAAAAGGACCCTTGGGATGGATATGAACCCGTGGAAAGGAAGCTCCCACCCTGGTTTACACTCCCCCCCGGTCATCCGGGCCTTGGCACCGGGAAAAGGAGGTCCCGGAGCCCATCCGAGCCCGTGCAAGGGTGGAATTCAACCTTGGCCGGTTGCATTTGAGCGCTTTGCCTCATTCCTAGCCGGTCAAAAGGACCCTTGGGATGGATAGGAACCCGAGCAAAGGAAGCTCCCACCCTGCTTTACACTTCCCCCCGGTCATCCGGGCCTTTGCACCGGGAAAAAGAGGTCCCGGAGCCCATCCGAGCCCGTGCAAGGGTGGAATTCAACCTTGGCCGGTTGATTTGAGCGCTTGCCTCATTCCAGCCGGTCAAAAGGACCCTCTGGGTTGATAGGAACCTCGTAGAAAGCCTGCCCCCGCCCTGGTCTACGTTCCCCACCGGTCACCCTAGAGCCCTCGAACCACAACCGGCCGTGAAGGAAGGTGCGACCCATAGAGTAAAGGGCTCTAGGGAGGGTGTGGGCCCGTGCAAGGACCCACACCCACCCTTGGGCCCACGAAGAACCCCGGTCGAGAATGGAAGTGTGACCCAAAAAAATAGAGGGCTCTAGGGAGGGTGTGGCCCCGTCCAATGAACCACACCCACCCTAGAGCCCACAATGAGCCGGACCCCTCTCATCCCATCCAGGGCGGTTCGGACCGGACCCATCCCACCCGCGGTGTTTCGAACCGGACCAATCCCCACACGGGAGGTGCGGTCCGGATCCATCCCATCTAGGGTGGTGTGATCCGGATCCATCCCATCCCGGGTGGGGTTATTTGGATCCATCCAGTCCAGGGTGGTGAGATCCGGATCCATCCCATCCCGGGTGGGGTGATCCGGATCCATCCCATCCCGATTGGGGTGATCCGGATCCATCCCAACCGGGGTGGTGTGACCCGGATCCATCACGCCTAGGGTGGTGGGATCCGGATCCATCGACCCGGTCGATCCGGTTCCCCGCCCGGTTCCAACCCGGATGATCCGGCCGGTCCGGTCCATCCGGTTCCACGTCCGGTTGACCCGGTTCCCCACCCGGTCGATCCGGCCGGTCCGGTAGATCAGGTTCCCCGTCCGGTCCGGTCCATCCGGTTCCAAGTCCGGTTGACCCGGATCCCCACCCGGTCGAACCGGCCGGTCCGGTAGATCCGGTTCCCCATCCGGTTCCCTACCCGGTTCCGACCCGGTTGATCCGGCTCCCTACCGGGTCGAACCGGTCCCTCACCCGGCTGGGGCGGTTGATCCGGTTCCCCGCCCGGTTGACCCGGTTCCTCACCCGGTTGATCCGGTCGATACGGCCGGTCCTCTAGATCCGGTTCCCCATCCGGTTCCCTGCCCAGTTCCCACCCGGTTGGCCCGGTTGGTCCGACTCCCCACACGATCGGTTCGGCACCCCATGCGGATGAGCCGGATGACCCGGTTCCCCATCCGGATGGTCCGGTCGATCCGGTTCCCGACCCGGTACCCGACCCGGTTCCCCACCCGGATGGTCCCGCTTCCTACCCCAGACCCGGTCGATCCGGTTCCCTTCCCGGATGGCCCAGATGATCCGTTCCCCCGGCCGGATGGTCCGGTCGATCTGGTTCCCGACCCGGTACCCCACCCGGTTGGCCCGGTTGGTCCGACTCCCCACACGGTCGGTTCGGCGCCCCGTGCGGATGAGCCGGATGATCCGGTTCCCCATCCGGATGGTCCGGTCGATCCGGTTCCCGACCCGGTACCCCACCCGGTTCCCCACCCGGATGGTCCGGCTTCCTACCCTAGACCCGATCGGTCCGGTTCCCTTCCCGGATGACCCGGATGATCCGGTTCCCCGGTCGGATGGTCCGGTTGAACCGGTTCCCGACCCGGTACCCCACCCGGTTGGCCCGGTTGGTCCGACTCCCCACACGGTCGGTTCGGCGCCCCGTGCGGATGAGCCGGATGATCCGGTTCCCCATCCGGATGGTCCGATCGATCCGGTTCCTGACCCGGTACCCCACCCGGTTGGCCCGGTTGGTCCGACTCCCCACACGGTCGGTTCGGCACCCCGGTTCCCCATCCGGATGGTCCGGTCGACCCGCCAGGACCCGACCCGGTTCCCCACCCGGATGGTCCGGCTTCCTACCCTAGACCCGGTCGGTCCGGTTCCCTTCCCGGATGACCCGGATGATCCGGTTCCCCGGTCGGATGGTCCGGTTGATCCGGTTCCCGACCCGGTACCCCACCCGGTTGGCCCGGTTGGTCCGACTCCCCACACGGTCGGTTCGGCGCCCCATGCGGATGACCTGGATGATCCGGTTCCCCATCCGGATGGTCCGGTCGATCCGGTTCCTGACCCGGTACCCCACCCGGTTGGCCCGGTTGGTCCGACTCCCCACACGGTCGGTTCGGCACCCCGGTTCCCCATCCGGATGGTCCGGTCGATCCGCCGGGACCCGACCCGGTTCCCCACCCGGATGGTCCGGCTTCCTACCCTAGACCCGGTCGGTCCGGTTCCCTTCCCGGATGACCCGGATGATCCGGTTCCCCATCCGGATGGTCCGGTCGATCCGGTTCCCGACCCGGTACCCGACCCGGTTCCCCACCCGGATGTTCCGGCTTCTTACCCTAGACCCGGTCGGTCCGGTTCCCGACCCGGTACCCGACCCGGTACCCCACCCGGTTGGCCCGGTTGGTCCGACTCCCCACACGGTCGGTTCGGCGCCCCGTGCGGATGACCTGGATGATCCGGTTCCCCGGTCGGATGGTCCGGTTGATCCGGTTCCCGACCCGGTACCCCACCTGGTTGGCCCGTTTGGTCCGACTCCCCACACGGTCGGTTCGGCACCCCGGTTCCCCATCCGGATGGTCCGGTCGATCCGCCGGTACCCGACCCGGTTCCCCACCCGGATGGTCCCGCTTCCTACCCTAGACCCGGTCGATCCGGTTCCCGACCCGGTACCCGACCCGGTTCCCCACGCGGATGGTCCGGCTTCCTACCCTAGATCCGGTCGATCCGGTACCCGACCCGGTACCCGACCCGGTTCCCCACCCGGATGGTCCGGCTTCCTACCCTAGACCCGGTCGATCCGGTACCCGACCCGGTACCGGACCCGGTTCCCCACCCGGATGGTCCGGCTTCCTACCCTAGACCCGGTCGATCCGGTTCCCGACCCGGTACCAGACCCGGTTCCCCACCCGGATGGTCCGGTTCCCTAGCCTAGATCCGGTTCCCTTCCCGGATGACCCGGATGATCCGGTTCCCCGTCCGGATGGTCCGGTTGATCCGGTTCCCGACCCGGTACCCCACCCGGTTGGCCCGGTTGGTCCGACTCCCCACACGGACGGTTCGGCACCCCATGCGGATGATCCGGATGATCCGGTTCCCCATCCGGTTGGTCCGGTCGATCCGGTTCCCGACCCAGTACTCGACCCGGTTCCCCACCCGGATGGTCCCGCTTCCTACCCTAGACCCGGTACCCGACCCGGTTCCCCACCCGGATGGTCCGGCTTCCTACCCTAGATCCGGTCGATCCGGTAAACCCGACCCGGTACCGGACCCGGTTCCCCACCCGGATGGTCCGGCTTCCTACCCTAGATCCGGTCGATCCGGTTCCCGACCCGGTACCGGACCCGGTTCCCCACCCGGATGGTCCGGCTTCCTACCCTAGACCCGGTCGATCCGGTTCCCGACCCGGTATCGGACCCGGTTCCCCACCCGGATGGTCCGGTTCCCTAACCTAGACCCGGTCGATCCGGTTCCCTTCCGGGATGACCCGGATGATCCGGTTCCCCGTCCGGATGGTCCGGTCGATCCGGTTCCCGACCCGGTAGGGAAGGTAGGGGTCCGTGCAAGGACCCACACCCACCCTAGAGCCCGCAAAGAACCCCGGTCGAGAACGAAGGATGTGACCCAAAGAGCAAAGGGCTCTAGGGAGGGTGTGGGCCCGTCCAAGGACCCACACCCACCCTAGAGCCCACAAAGAACCCCGGTCGAAATCGAAGGTGTGACCCAAAGGAGAAAGGGCTCTAGGGAGGGTGTGGTCCCGTGCAAGGACCCACACCCACCCTAGAGCCCGCAAAGAACCCCGGTCGAAGCCGGAGGCGTGGCCCAAATGAAAAAAGGGCTCTAGGGAAGGTAGGGGTCCGTGCAAGGACCCACACCCACCCTAGAGCCCGCAAAGAACCCCGGTCGAGAACGAAGGTGTGACCCAAAGAATAAAGGGCTCTAGGGAGGGTGCGGGCCCGTCCAAGGACCCACACCCACCCGGGAGCCGGCAAAGAACCGGACCCGTCTCATCCACGGTGGCCCGGTCCGGATCCATCCCTTCCAGGGTGGTTCGGACCGGACCCATCCCACCCGCGGTGTTTCGAACCGGATCAATCCCCACCAGGGAGGTGCGATCCGTATCCATCCCATCCAGGGTGGTGTGATCGGGATCCATCCCAACCCCCGGCGGGGTTATCCGGATCCATCCCGTCCAGGGTGGTGAGATCCGGATCCATCCCATCCCGGGTGGGGTGATCCGGATCCATCCCATCCCGAGAGGGGTGATCGGGATCCATCCCAACCGGGGGGGTGCGACCCGGATCCATCCCGCCTAGGGTGGTGGGATCCGGATCCACCGACCCGGCTCAACCGGTTGATCCGGTTCCCCGCCCGGTTCCAACCCGGATGATCCGGCTGGTCCGGTCCATCCGGTTCCCCGTCCGGTTGACCCGGTTCCCCACCCGGTTGATCCGGTCGATCCGGTCGGTCCGGTGAATCCGGTTTCCCAACCGGTTCCGACCCGGTCGATCCAGCTCCCTACCGGGTCGACCCGGATCCCTCACCCGGCTGGGGCGGCTGATCCGGTTACCCACCCGTTTCCGGCCCGGTTGATCCGACCGAACCGGCCCATTCGGCTCTCCACCCGGTTCCGATCCGGTTCCCCACCCGTTTTTGGTCCGGCTTGTCCGTCCGATTGGGTCCATCCGGCTCCCATCCGGTTGATACGGTTCAACACCCGGTTCCGGATCCGGGTTCCGACCCGACCGACCCGGATGGTCCGGTTCCCCACCCTAGACCCGGTCGATCCGGTTCCCTTCCCGGATGATCCGGTTCCCCGTCCGGATGGTCCGGTTGATCCGGTTCCCGACCCGGTACCCCACCCGGTTCCCCACCCGGATGGTCCGGTTGGTCCGACTCCCCGCACGGTCGATTTGGCACCCCACCCGGACCACCCGGATGATCCGGTTCCCCGTCCGGATGGTCCGGTTGATCCGGTTCCCCGACCCGGTACCCCACCCGGTTCCCCACCCGGATGGTCCGGTTCCCCACCCTAGACCCGGTTGATCCGGTTCCCGACCCGGATGATCCGGTTCCCCGTCCGGATCACTACCCGTTTGGTCCGGTTTCCCACCCGGTACCGCACCCGGTTGGTCCGGTTGGTCCGCTTCCCCACCCGGACCACCCGGATGATCCGGTTCCCCGTCCGGATGGTTGACCCGGCTCCCGACCCGGAACCGCACCGGGTTCCCCACCCGGTTGGTCCGATTTCCCATCCGGTCG
>CANJKZ010000067.1:140000-150000 GCA_947471745.1 Closterium sp. Naga37s-1
CCTCCACGGAGGGTCCGGGGTAGCAGCGCTTGCCAACCTGCAACGGTTTCCCGTTGCCCTTTCTTCCACGGGCCCTCCCGGCCCCCCCTCCCCAACACATTTGGGGCTCTGCATTTAATTTTAGCCAGAGCCCCCGCCTCCCAGATGGCCCTCCGCACCACAAGTACGTCCCGCCCCCTACCTCTGGGGGTCAAAGTGCACGCCAACCCTCCGAAGAGTGTCGACGCACACAAAAACATTCGGGCGTCCCGGTCCACGTCTCACGTGTCCCCATGTGGTGAATCATAGAGGCCTCGAAGGCTCGACGGATTGCCTGGGCAATCCGCCGGACCTTTGTGGAGAGGGTCCTTTACCTCCTCTTCCACGTATTATTACTACAGAAAGTAGCTCGATCACCGTGGATTACCTGCAATTATAGGCTTTTGAAACATAGAAGGGCGGGTGTGATAACAAAAATAAAAGCAACGCCCTCCTCCTAGTCCAATCACATGGATTACGTTGGCTTACCAACATTTGCGGCCAATACATAAAGTAAGCCCGAAAGAGGGACACCACAACGCTACCATACCGTGCTCGTGGACCAATCACTGGGATCACGTTGGGTTACCTTGATACGGGGCTCAAAACTAGTCTTACCGGGGCATTAGGGAGACAAAGACTGTTGGAAGAAGTACTCATGGATTATTCCTAGGCCAATCACTCGGATAACGTTGGGTTACCATCATTTGGGGGAATTGAAAAACCCCCACCGAGGGGAATCCACCCAGCCCGGATGGTGGTCCGGACCCCAACCCTGGTGGAACCGGATCCACCCGGGTCGGGTGGGGGTCCGGACCATCCCGGGTGGGAACCGGATCCACCCAAGCCGGGTGGTGGGGGTCCGGATCATCCCGGGTGGGAACCGGATCCACCCAGGCCGGGTGGGGGTCCGGACCATCCCGGTTGGGAACCGAATCCATC
This sequence comes from Closterium sp. Naga37s-1, assembly GCA_947471745.1. Taxonomy (NCBI): domain Eukaryota; kingdom Viridiplantae; phylum Streptophyta; class Zygnematophyceae; order Desmidiales; family Closteriaceae; genus Closterium; species Closterium sp. Naga37s-1. The sequence goes on from CANJKZ010000067.1 coordinate 140,961, forward strand.
CTGAGCGGGTGGGAACCGGATGGACCCAGGCCGGGCGGGGGTCCGGACCAGCCCGGGTGGGGACCGGATGGACCCATCCTGGGTGGGAACCGAACCCACCAGAGCCTAAGTCCTAGAGAGGGACAAAGAAGAGCTGACACTAATTTATTCCTAGGCCAATCACTCGGATCATGTTGGGTTACCATCATTCTAGTCATTTATGAATTCCCCACCGAGGGGAATCCACCCAGGCCGGGTGGGGGTCCGGACCATCCCGGGTGGGATCCGGATGGGGGTCCGGACCCTAAACCTGGGTGGGAACCGGATCCACCCAGGCCAGGTGGGGGTCCGGATCCCACCCTGGGTGGGAACCGGATCCACCCAGGCTAGGTGGGGGTCCGGACCATCCCGGGTGGGAACCGGATCCACCGAGGCCGGGTGGGGGTCCGGACCATCCCGGGTGGGATCCGGATCCACCCAGGCCGGGTGGGGGTCCGGACCATTTCGGGTGGGATCCGGATCCACCCAGGATAGGGGTGGGGGTCCGGACCCTAAACCCGGGTGGGGACCGGATGGACCCAGGCCGGGTGGGGGTCCGGACCATCCCGGTTGGGGACCGGATGGACCCAGCCCGGGAGGGAACCGGACCCACCAGAGCCCGGGTCCTAGGGAGAGACAAGATACCCCTTCCTCATTCCAGGGCCAATCACTCGGATAACGTTGGGTTAACATCATTTGGGGCGTTTGGAAATGCCCCACCAGGGCCCAATGGAGAGAAGATAACAACTCCCTACCCTATTCCAGGGCCAATCACTCGGATAACGTTGGGTTACCTTCATTTGGGGCGTTCGGAAATGCCCCACCAGGGCCCAAGGGAGAGAAGATAACAACTCCCTACCCTATTCCAGGGCCAATCACTCGGATAACGTTGGGTTACCTTCATTTGGGGCGTTCGGAAATGCCCCACCAGGGCCCAAGGGAGAGAAGATAACAACTCCCTACCCTATTCCAGGGCCAATCACTTGGATAACGTTGGGTTACCTTCATTTGGGGCGTTCGGAAATGCCCCACCAGAGCCCAAGGGAGAGAAGATAACAACTCCCTACCCTATTCCAGGGCCAATCACTCGGATAACGTTGGGTTACCATCATTTGGGGCGTTTGGAAATGCCCCACCAGGGCCCAATGGAGAGAAGATAACAACTCCCTACCCTATTCCAGGGCCAATCACTTGGATAACGTTGGGTTACCATCATTTGGGGCAAACGGAAATCCACCACCATGGCGCTGGGGAGGGGCAACATACCCGATTCCCTACCCTATTCCAGGGCCAATCACTCGGATAACGTTGGGTTACCATCATTTGGGGCCATCTTGGGATGGATATGAGCCCGTGCAAGGGTGATATTGAGCCTTGGCCCCTAAATCCCCCGGTACAATGGAGCGTTTGTCTCATTCCAGCCGGTCAAAAGGACCCTTGGGATGGATATGAGCCCGTAGGAAGGTAGCTCCCACCCTGTTTTACACTTCCCACCGGTCATCCAGGCCTTTGCACCGGGAAAAAGAGGTCCCGGAGCCCATCCGAGCCCGTGCGAGGGTGGGATTGAACCTTGGCCGGTCCATTGGATCATTTGCCTCATTCCAGCCGGTCAAAAGGACCCTTGGGATGGATATGAGCCCGTAGAAAGGTAGCTCCCACCCTGGACTACACTTCCCCCCGGTCATCCAGGCCTTTGCACCGGGAAAAAGAGGTCCCGGAGCCCGTCCGAGCCTGTGCAAGGGTGGAATTCAACCTTGGCCGGTCCTTTGGATCGTTTGTCTCATTCCAGCCGGTCAAATGGACCCTTGGGACGGATATGAGCCCGTAGAAAGGTAGCTCGCGCCCTGGTTTACACTTCCCCCCGGTCATCCGGGCCTTTACACCGGGAAGAGGAGGCCCCGGAGCCCCTCCGAGCCCGTGCAAGGGTGGAATTCAACCTTGGCCGGTCCTTGGGATCGTTTGTCTCGTTCCAGCCGGTCAAATGGACCCTTGGGACGGATATGAGCCCGTAGAAAGGTAGCTCGCGCCCTGGTTTACACTTCCCCCCGGTCATCCGGGCCTTTACACCGGGAAGAGGAGGCCCCGGAGCCCATCCGAGCCCGTGCAAGGGTGGAATTCAACCTTGGCCGGTCCTTTGGATCGTTTGCCCATTCCAGCCGGTCAAAACGACCCTTGGGATGGATATGAGCCCGTAGAGAGGAAGCTCCCACCCTGGCTTACACTTCCCCCCGGTCACCCAGGTCTTTGCACCGGGAAAAAGAGGTCCTGGAGCCCATCCGAGCCCGTGCAAGGGTGGATTTCAACCTTGGACGGTCCATTGGAGGAATTGTTTCATTCCAGCCGGTCAAAACGACCCTTGGGATGGATATGAACCCGTAGAAAGGAAGCTCCCACCCTGGTTTACACTTCCCCCAGATCATCCGGGCCTTTGCACCGGGAAGAGAAGGCCCCGGAGCCCATCCGAGCCCGTGCAAGGGTGGAATTCAACCTTGGACGGTCCATTGGAGGAATTGTTTCATTCCAGCCGGTCAAGAAGACCCTTGGGATGGATATGAACCCGTAGAAAGGAAGCTCCCACCCTGGTTTACACTTCCCCCAGATCATCCGGGCCTTTGCACCGGGAAAAGAAGGCCCCGGAGCCCATCCGAGCCCGTGCAAGGGTGGAATTCAACCTTGGCTGGTCCTTTGGATCGTTTGACTCATTCCAGCCGGTCGAAACGACCCTTGGGATGGATATGAGCCCGTAGAGAGGAAGCTCCCACCCTTGGTTTACACTTCCCCCCGGTCACCCAGGTCTTTGCACCGGGAAAAAGAGGTCCCGGAGCCCATCCGAGCCCGTGCAAGGGTGGATTTCAACCTTGGACGGTCCATTGGAGCAATTGTTTCATTCCAGCCGGTCAAGAAGACCCTTGGGATGGATATGAACCCGTAGAAAGGAAGCTCCCACCCTGGTTTACACTTCCCGCAGATCATCCGGGCCTTTGCACCGGGAAAAAGAGGTCCCGGAGCCCACCCGAGCCCGTGCAAGGGTGGAATTCAACCTTGGCCGGTCCATTGGAGCGTTTGTCTCGTTCCAGCCGGTCAAAAGGACCCTTGGGATGGATATGAACCCGTGGAAAGGAAGCTCCCACCCTGGTTTACACTCCCCCCCGGTCATCCGGGCCTTGGCACCGGGAAAAGGAGGTCCCGGAGCCCATCCGAGCCCGTGCAAGGGTGGAATTCAACCTTGGCCGGTTGCATTTGAGCGCTTGCCTCATTCCAGCCGGTCAAAAGGACCCTTGGGATGGATAGGAACCCGAGCAAAGGAAGCTCCCACCCTGCTTTACACTTCCCCCCGGTCATCCGGGCCTTTGCACCGGGAAAAAGAGGTCCCGGAGCCCATCCGAGCCCGTGCAAGGGTGGAATTCAACCTTGGCCGGTTGATTTGAGCGCTTGCCTCATTCCAGCCGGTCAAAAGGACCCTCTGGGTTGATAGGAACCTCGTAGAAAGCCTGCCCCCGCCCTGGTCTACGTTCCCCACCGGTCACCCTAGAGCCCTCGAACCACAACCGGCCGTGAAGGAAGGTGCGACCCATAGAGTAAAGGGCTCTAGGGAGGGTGTGGGCCCGTGCAAGGACCCACACCCACCCTTGGGCCCACGAAGAACCCCGGTCGAGAATGGAAGTGTGACCCAAAAAAATAGAGGGCTCTAGGGAGGGTGTGGCCCCGTCCAATGAACCACACCCACCCTAGAGCCCACAATGAGCCGGACCCCTCTCATCCCATCCAGGGCGGTTCGGACCGGACCCATCCCACCCGCGGTGTTTCGAACCGGACCAATCCCCACACGGGAGGTGCGGTCCGGATCCATCCCATCTAGGGTGGTGTGATCCGGATCCATCCCATCCCGGGTGGGGTTATTTGGATCCATCCAGTCCAGGGTGGTGAGATCCGGATCCATCCCATCCCGGGTGGGGTGATCCGGATCCATCCCATCCCGATTGGGGTGATCCGGATCCATCCCAACCGGGGTGGTGTGACCCGGATCCATCACGCCTAGGGTGGTGGGATCCGGATCCATCGACCCGGTCGATCCGGTTCCCCGCCCGGTTCCAACCCGGATGATCCGGCCGGTCCGGTCCATCCGGTTCCACGTCCGGTTGACCCGGTTCCCCACCCGGTCGATCCGGCCGGTCCGGTAGATCAGGTTCCCCGTCCGGTCCGGTCCATCCGGTTCCAAGTCCGGTTGACCCGGATCCCCACCCGGTCGAACCGGCCGGTCCGGTAGATCCGGTTCCCCATCCGGTTCCCTACCCGGTTCCGACCCGGTTGATCCGGCTCCCTACCGGGTCGAACCGGTCCCTCACCCGGCTGGGGCGGTTGATCCGGTTCCCCGCCCGGTTGACCCGGTTCCTCACCCGGTTGATCCGGTCGATACGGCCGGTCCTCTAGATCCGGTTCCCCATCCGGTTCCCTGCCCAGTTCCCACCCGGTTGGCCCGGTTGGTCCGACTCCCCACACGATCGGTTCGGCACCCCATGCGGATGAGCCGGATGACCCGGTTCCCCATCCGGATGGTCCGGTCGATCCGGTTCCCGACCCGGTACCCGACCCGGTTCCCCACCCGGATGGTCCCGCTTCCTACCCCAGACCCGGTCGATCCGGTTCCCTTCCCGGATGGCCCAGATGATCCGTTCCCCCGGCCGGATGGTCCGGTCGATCTGGTTCCCGACCCGGTACCCCACCCGGTTGGCCCGGTTGGTCCGACTCCCCACACGGTCGGTTCGGCGCCCCGTGCGGATGAGCCGGATGATCCGGTTCCCCATCCGGATGGTCCGGTCGATCCGGTTCCCGACCCGGTACCCCACCCGGTTCCCCACCCGGATGGTCCGGCTTCCTACCCTAGACCCGATCGGTCCGGTTCCCTTCCCGGATGACCCGGATGATCCGGTTCCCCGGTCGGATGGTCCGGTTGAACCGGTTCCCGACCCGGTACCCCACCCGGTTGGCCCGGTTGGTCCGACTCCCCACACGGTCGGTTCGGCGCCCCGTGCGGATGAGCCGGATGATCCGGTTCCCCATCCGGATGGTCCGATCGATCCGGTTCCTGACCCGGTACCCCACCCGGTTGGCCCGGTTGGTCCGACTCCCCACACGGTCGGTTCGGCACCCCGGTTCCCCATCCGGATGGTCCGGTCGACCCGCCAGGACCCGACCCGGTTCCCCACCCGGATGGTCCGGCTTCCTACCCTAGACCCGGTCGGTCCGGTTCCCTTCCCGGATGACCCGGATGATCCGGTTCCCCGGTCGGATGGTCCGGTTGATCCGGTTCCCGACCCGGTACCCCACCCGGTTGGCCCGGTTGGTCCGACTCCCCACACGGTCGGTTCGGCGCCCCATGCGGATGACCTGGATGATCCGGTTCCCCATCCGGATGGTCCGGTCGATCCGGTTCCTGACCCGGTACCCCACCCGGTTGGCCCGGTTGGTCCGACTCCCCACACGGTCGGTTCGGCACCCCGGTTCCCCATCCGGATGGTCCGGTCGATCCGCCGGGACCCGACCCGGTTCCCCACCCGGATGGTCCGGCTTCCTACCCTAGACCCGGTCGGTCCGGTTCCCTTCCCGGATGACCCGGATGATCCGGTTCCCCATCCGGATGGTCCGGTCGATCCGGTTCCCGACCCGGTACCCGACCCGGTTCCCCACCCGGATGTTCCGGCTTCTTACCCTAGACCCGGTCGGTCCGGTTCCCGACCCGGTACCCGACCCGGTACCCCACCCGGTTGGCCCGGTTGGTCCGACTCCCCACACGGTCGGTTCGGCGCCCCGTGCGGATGACCTGGATGATCCGGTTCCCCGGTCGGATGGTCCGGTTGATCCGGTTCCCGACCCGGTACCCCACCTGGTTGGCCCGTTTGGTCCGACTCCCCACACGGTCGGTTCGGCACCCCGGTTCCCCATCCGGATGGTCCGGTCGATCCGCCGGTACCCGACCCGGTTCCCCACCCGGATGGTCCCGCTTCCTACCCTAGACCCGGTCGATCCGGTTCCCGACCCGGTACCCGACCCGGTTCCCCACGCGGATGGTCCGGCTTCCTACCCTAGATCCGGTCGATCCGGTACCCGACCCGGTACCCGACCCGGTTCCCCACCCGGATGGTCCGGCTTCCTACCCTAGACCCGGTCGATCCGGTACCCGACCCGGTACCGGACCCGGTTCCCCACCCGGATGGTCCGGCTTCCTACCCTAGACCCGGTCGATCCGGTTCCCGACCCGGTACCAGACCCGGTTCCCCACCCGGATGGTCCGGTTCCCTAGCCTAGATCCGGTTCCCTTCCCGGATGACCCGGATGATCCGGTTCCCCGTCCGGATGGTCCGGTTGATCCGGTTCCCGACCCGGTACCCCACCCGGTTGGCCCGGTTGGTCCGACTCCCCACACGGACGGTTCGGCACCCCATGCGGATGATCCGGATGATCCGGTTCCCCATCCGGTTGGTCCGGTCGATCCGGTTCCCGACCCAGTACTCGACCCGGTTCCCCACCCGGATGGTCCCGCTTCCTACCCTAGACCCGGTACCCGACCCGGTTCCCCACCCGGATGGTCCGGCTTCCTACCCTAGATCCGGTCGATCCGGTAAACCCGACCCGGTACCGGACCCGGTTCCCCACCCGGATGGTCCGGCTTCCTACCCTAGATCCGGTCGATCCGGTTCCCGACCCGGTACCGGACCCGGTTCCCCACCCGGATGGTCCGGCTTCCTACCCTAGACCCGGTCGATCCGGTTCCCGACCCGGTATCGGACCCGGTTCCCCACCCGGATGGTCCGGTTCCCTAACCTAGACCCGGTCGATCCGGTTCCCTTCCGGGATGACCCGGATGATCCGGTTCCCCGTCCGGATGGTCCGGTCGATCCGGTTCCCGACCCGGTAGGGAAGGTAGGGGTCCGTGCAAGGACCCACACCCACCCTAGAGCCCGCAAAGAACCCCGGTCGAGAACGAAGGATGTGACCCAAAGAGCAAAGGGCTCTAGGGAGGGTGTGGGCCCGTCCAAGGACCCACACCCACCCTAGAGCCCACAAAGAACCCCGGTCGAAATCGAAGGTGTGACCCAAAGGAGAAAGGGCTCTAGGGAGGGTGTGGTCCCGTGCAAGGACCCACACCCACCCTAGAGCCCGCAAAGAACCCCGGTCGAAGCCGGAGGCGTGGCCCAAATGAAAAAAGGGCTCTAGGGAAGGTAGGGGTCCGTGCAAGGACCCACACCCACCCTAGAGCCCGCAAAGAACCCCGGTCGAGAACGAAGGTGTGACCCAAAGAATAAAGGGCTCTAGGGAGGGTGCGGGCCCGTCCAAGGACCCACACCCACCCGGGAGCCGGCAAAGAACCGGACCCGTCTCATCCACGGTGGCCCGGTCCGGATCCATCCCTTCCAGGGTGGTTCGGACCGGACCCATCCCACCCGCGGTGTTTCGAACCGGATCAATCCCCACCAGGGAGGTGCGATCCGTATCCATCCCATCCAGGGTGGTGTGATCGGGATCCATCCCAACCCCCGGCGGGGTTATCCGGATCCATCCCGTCCAGGGTGGTGAGATCCGGATCCATCCCATCCCGGGTGGGGTGATCCGGATCCATCCCATCCCGAGAGGGGTGATCGGGATCCATCCCAACCGGGGGGGTGCGACCCGGATCCATCCCGCCTAGGGTGGTGGGATCCGGATCCACCGACCCGGCTCAACCGGTTGATCCGGTTCCCCGCCCGGTTCCAACCCGGATGATCCGGCTGGTCCGGTCCATCCGGTTCCCCGTCCGGTTGACCCGGTTCCCCACCCGGTTGATCCGGTCGATCCGGTCGGTCCGGTGAATCCGGTTTCCCAACCGGTTCCGACCCGGTCGATCCAGCTCCCTACCGGGTCGACCCGGATCCCTCACCCGGCTGGGGCGGCTGATCCGGTTACCCACCCGTTTCCGGCCCGGTTGATCCGACCGAACCGGCCCATTCGGCTCTCCACCCGGTTCCGATCCGGTTCCCCACCCGTTTTTGGTCCGGCTTGTCCGTCCGATTGGGTCCATCCGGCTCCCATCCGGTTGATACGGTTCAACACCCGGTTCCGGATCCGGGTTCCGACCCGACCGACCCGGATGGTCCGGTTCCCCACCCTAGACCCGGTCGATCCGGTTCCCTTCCCGGATGATCCGGTTCCCCGTCCGGATGGTCCGGTTGATCCGGTTCCCGACCCGGTACCCCACCCGGTTCCCCACCCGGATGGTCCGGTTGGTCCGACTCCCCGCACGGTCGATTTGGCACCCCACCCGGACCACCCGGATGATCCGGTTCCCCGTCCGGATGGTCCGGTTGATCCGGTTCCCCGACCCGGTACCCCACCCGGTTCCCCACCCGGATGGTCCGGTTCCCCACCCTAGACCCGGTTGATCCGGTTCCCGACCCGGATGATCCGGTTCCCCGTCCGGATCACTACCCGTTTGGTCCGGTTTCCCACCCGGTACCGCACCCGGTTGGTCCGGTTGGTCCGCTTCCCCACCCGGACCACCCGGATGATCCGGTTCCCCGTCCGGATGGTTGACCCGGCTCCCGACCCGGAACCGCACCGGGTTCCCCACCCGGTTGGTCCGATTTCCCATCCGGTCGATTCGGCTCCCCACCCGCACGGTCCGATTGGTCCGGTTCCCCAACCGGATGGTCGGGTTGATCCGGTTCCCGACCCGGTTCCCCACCCGGATGGTCCGGTTGGTCCGGTTCCCCACCCGGATGACCCGGTCGATCCGGATCCCCACCCGGATGACCCGGATGGTCCGGTTCCCCGCCCGGTACCCTACCCGGCTGGTCCGTTTCCCCACCCGGTTCCCCATCGGGCTTGCCCGGCTGATCCGGTTCCCCACCCGGATCACCCGGTCGATCCAATTCCCCATGCGGATGACCCGGATGATCCGGCTTCCCGTCCGGTTCCCTGTCCGGTTGGTCCGGTTCCCCACCCGGTACCCCGTCCGGATGGTCCGGTTGATCCGGTTCTCCACCCG